>JAFJYI010000310.1:600000-866640 GCA_019022655.1 Acacia acuminata
AAATAATATAAAATATCTAACACTTGCAACACACCAAAGTACTAGTTAAAAATAAAGAACACCAACTTACATTAGAGAGGTTATCTGCAACTAGAGCTGGGAAATCGGGCCGAGCTTATTTAAGCTCTGGCCCGTAAAAGGGTTGGGCTTAAAAAATGGACGGAATTTTTTAAATTGGCCCCGGGCCTCGGCCGGCCGTTAGGCCCTTTTCTTGTAGCTTTTTTTTTTTTTTTTTTTTTTTAATATTGTTTTTGAAAAAATTACTCAAAGTGCCAAGAAGGAGGCGGGGATTTGTAGACTTAAGTCACTTAACCCTAATTGTTGTAATTAGGGTCTGTTATATACTTTGTCCCTTTTTTCTCCCACCTTATTTACCCATGTGCCAGGATTTGGATTCCCTCATCTATAATTCTCTGTTTAGTTTACGCAATTTATATTTCCCCAAAACTAGTTGTATACCTTTAAAAAGTTATATTATTTTTAGACCAAAATTAAAGTTATGTATTAACAGTCACACTTTAAATTTAAATTTAAATTTGAAATTTGACATGTGTAATTTTAAGAATATATAATTTTTTATTTAAAGAGATCACACGGTCAAATAAATATTAATTATTTAAAATTATAGGCTAAAGTATACATTTGGTCCTTTATGTTTGCCTCTAGTATCATTTTAGTCCTTAAGTTTGTAAAGTGCGTTTGGTCCCTTAATGCTAACACCTTAGTTAGTCGACTTAACGGAAAATCTTGACTCAACAATTTTAAGCGATACATGTGCAATTAAATCTTGACTAAGCATGCTTATATGTTAGTATTTTAATAAATTAATATTCTAAATCCTATTAATTGAAAAATATTTAATTTTCTTTGACAAAAAAATATATATTTAATCTTCACAAATTGTGAAAAACCACAAAAGCGGTCTGTTAAGATTATTTTTTTCAATTAATAGGATTTAAAATATTAATTTATTAAAATACTAACATATAAACATGTTTGGTTAGCATTTAATTACGATCATCGCTTAAAAGCTTGTTAAGTCAATATTTTCCATTAAGTCAAACTAGCGGTGTTAGTATTAAGGGACCAAGCGTATTACAAACTTAAGGGACTAAAATGATACCAGAGAAACAAAAAGGACCAAATGTATACTTTAGCCAAAATTATATGTCAAATGGCAAGCGTTATTTTTTAAATGACATAGTATATAATAAAAAAAATTGAAAATAAGGGAGCTAATACTCAAAACATAAGACATTGAGACCTAAAAATTCAGAATATTATATGAGCTAGGTATTTAAATTAGAACTTTAATTGTTGTAATTTATTAATTATATTTCTTTAAAAAAATGGAGGAAAAATAATTAAAATTTGGAATAGTAACTTACGGGTTCTAGAGATTGCAACTGACCCAAAGTTTAGGGGAGTTTTGTGTATTTTAGCCTAAATTTAAATATCATTCTCATATAGGTATTCTAATATTATATTATATGAAAAGCTGGTATTTGTTATTTTCTTTCTTTAAATGAAGAGATAATTTCATTCCAAAGGATGAATATAGGACAAGGTAGCCTAATGCACGTATGGAACCAAACTTACAGCACCAAATAGTCTCAAGAAAAACAAACAAAAAGGCCAAGCCTCGAAAGAAAACAAAACTTAATTTTTGTTGTAGCCGTGTGCTCAAGAATGTGATTAGCAATAGAAACAAAATCATTATAAAGTCTAAAATACACAAAGTATCAGTATAAAGTCTCAAAAAAAAAAAAAATCATTATAAAGTCTCAAAAGAATGTAATTACTAAAAAGTATCAGTAATATACAAGTGAGTAATATCGGGTTATTATATTATTTCCTACAGTAGGAGTCGTTATTATATATTACTCACTGTTACGGACCGGCCCAAAAGCCCCCAAGTCCATAGCGCGGCCTAAGAAGAGCCACGAGGCGTAATCCGCTAATTATAACAGGAGATCCGGAAATCTCGGTTAGGCAAGATCCACCCCTATCGTAACGGCCTACCGAGATACTCGCCCCATTAATGACACGTCCCATTAATGGCGTACTCCGGATATCCGCCCCATTAATGACACGTCCCATTAATGGCGTATCCCGGATATCCGCCCCATTAATGGCGCGCCATTAAGGGCGTGCCCCGGATATCGCACCAGACACCTCTATAAATACGGAGGACAGGTAACAAGGTGCACACATTCTAACCTAGACTATTTACATACAGTCTCACTGTGCACACACACCACCCCTTTATCGTGTACGGTAATCCCACGCTCTCCTGGTTATCTCTTCCATAGATATTCAGGCAGAGCCTATCCATCCAAGATCAACATACCAGCCCTTGGCTAGACATCTGTGTTCTATAGCAGAACACTTATTATAATTTTTTTATTTTTATGATTACATTCATTTCAGAGGATCTAACAGTGATTCTCCTAGAAACAGATGCTTCGGGTGGCAAGCTACTTGAAGAAGAACCAGAAATTTCCTCGAGAGTTGAAACCATATACATGAGTCTGGGCCCAACTCCGCTCACACACTGATGATGGGCCATTTTATTTCCATCAGTTTCTTGTTTGTCACCTTAGGTGTTGATTTAGCGGAATGTGGCATTGGATTCTCTTAAGAGGTCTAGGGTTCGAACTGCGATAACACACTTGTAATCTGTCTTGTATGGAGCTACTATTGTTCAACGGGTCGTCCTTGGCCTTGTAGAACTGAATCTAGATTAGTCGAAGCTGAAGGTTTTGATGAATCGGGTGGAATATAAAAAAAAGTTTATTGTGTGTCATAGCCCCCACTTCTTGTTTTTTAATAACGAAACAGAAAAATTAATAACAGTTAGATAGTCACCTTTCTTTCTCTTACTTAATACATGGCTAAGGGTGTATTTGGTTTGAGGGGAAGAGAGGGGAAGGAGGGGAGACATAGAAAAACTTAATTATTAGTTTCTAACTTTTAAACCCATCCCCTCCCCTCAAATAAGGGTCAAAACCTTGCAAATGAAAACGAAATTCAGTTAGGGGGAAAAAAAAAAGCAAAAAATCTCTTCATTCAAAAGGTCAGGCATTTAAAATTCTAATACCCAAATTTTCATAACATATATTTGGGGAGCAAGCTAGCTTGAACTTTATTTACTTAATCAAAAAACGTGATCAAATATCTTCAGTTAATTATAGGGTTGGACATTTGGTTTTTTGATTCGGTTTTATGTGAAAACCAAAACAACCGAAAACTGAATATAGTTAAATTGAAGCACCAAACCAATTAATCAAATTAGCTGAACGGAATTAATCCAAATACTGCGATTAGGTTATTATCTGAATTTTTTATTTATTATCTACAAAATAAAAAATATATGAATAAAAAATTACTTTTCATCTTCAATATTAGATTTAGGGGGAATATATAAAATAAGTAAAATAGGTTTAAAATATGGGGTTTAAACTTCTCATGTTATATGAGAAGAAGAAGATTTCTACACACACATGAAATAGTGGAACCCACATTTATATAATGCTAATTATATATATATGTGGATCTAACCATATTATGTGTGTGTGACATGAGAAAACACTTCTTCTACAACATGAGAAGTGTTTTTCCCTTAATATATATATATATATATATATATTATCTAATATAATTTAAAACATAAACCTATTTAATTATAAAAATATGTATTTATCAAATAGTATATATTAAATATAAATATATTATATATATTTCGATTTTAATTTCTTAATAACGAAACCGAAAACCAAAATGTTCAAAAAATAAAAGCCTAATTAATCTTCAGCCGAAAACCAAAAAATTGGATTGAGCTTGGTTCGATTCAGTTCTGGTCTTAATTTCTCCCCATAAGAAGCACATTAGGACAAGCACCTAATTAATGTGAACCCTAATTGCATTCAGCCAACAGGTGAACTATTTCAAACTTCCGTTTATTATTATTTTTTCTTTTTTCGTGGACAGTGTTTTTCTTCCGTTTACTTTCTTCTACCGATTTTACGTTTATATGATTTGGATATATGTATGTATGTAGGCATGCTATTGTTGAAGAACTTGCAGAATTTGGAGCAACTGTGCATATATGTTCACGTAAACAAGCAGAGATCGACAAGTGTTTGAAAGAATGGAGAAGTAAAGGATTTAGTGTTACTGGATCAGTCTGTGATGTTCTCTCAAGTCACTAGCGTCAAAGATTTAATGGAAATTGTTGCCTCCGTTTTCCATGGAAAGCTCAACATCCTTAGCTTGTAAGCTTCTTTCGTCAGGCTCTTGAGTTCAAGTATCTAATTGTTATCCTTTAGACATGTTGATACGCTGCTTGTCGTATTTATTGGAAAGAGGGGGAAAAATAGTCCTATTTAGGGTAGAATGAGAAATTTTTCATATGAATATGCAATTTCACTCTTCTATTAATATTGACTTTGTTCTTATGGGTATATTGTATTATGTCTGGTCCTTAATATACAAGATCTAGTTAATTTTTCTGGGGAAATTAAAGAAGCTAAATAAATTACTTAAACATAACATATGTTATGTATTATTAGATTATATATTAGTTCATAAAGCATGCAAATTGGTTTGGTGAAAGATGAATAAATACCTTAAAATGATTTATTTAGCCTCTTTGATCTCTCAAAAAAAGTCAATTGGGTCTTACATTAATGACCAAAGATAATATATTAGATTAGGGTAGAGTTAGAAAGTTGTTGAATAATATATTAGATTAGGGTAGAGTTAGAAAGTTGTTAAATTTTAAAGTAGAGTTCATAAAGGTTAAGGTTTTTACGTAGTTTATACTGGAAGTGTCAATAGGACAAGAGAGTATTATATTTCTTTCCCAAATTGGTGATCAAATTGACTTCAAAAGTTGTTTTCTGTTTGGCATAGCTGCAGGCCAAAAACTCCAGTAGCAGTGAAAACATGTTTTTGTTAGATTGACATGGCTTCAAGATATAATGTATGAAAAATGACTCTAAACCCTAAACCCTAAACCCTAAATGAAAAAGTGGTTTCTTACATGAAGCTAATTGTTGGAGCTTCTAATGTCTTCTTGATGAAAAATGACCGTTGCCCCCCTATTTTCTCCTCTCCTCTTCTCTCCTTTGCAAGTACCGGGCGTTGCAATAATCACATATTAAATTTCCTTTAGATCGGTCATCACCATTCACCAGCTACCTCGCTAATCTCTTCTCTCTTCTTCCGATTCTTAGATCTGCGATTCAATTTACTTGGAAACTCCCCTGTTCAGTTGTATTTCCAGATCCTCTTTGGTTTTGTTGTATTGACTGTATGTGAGACTTCCCTGCTTTGTTTTATTTTCAGATGACTGTATGCTCTGTTTAGTTGTATTTCCAGATCCTCTTCGGCTCTTGGATACAGATGTCGGATATTCTTAGTTTCAAAGTTGTCATTGTTTTTATTGTGATTCTCCTCCTCCTGATATAAATCTCTTCACTAAATAGTTCATGTCTGCAAATAGTCATGCTGTTAAATTGCTAATTTCTTTTTCTTTCTCACCCATAATAATGCCGGAGAAAGTGCTTTATTTTTGGTGATGACTACTGAAGCTTCAGGATAGCTTTTCTTTCTTGTCGGCTTGCATATTTAGTGCAGTGATTATGCCAAGGAATAAGAGCCCACTGATTTTTTATTTCTCACCCAAACGGAAAAAGGCTTTAATTTTTTATTCCAAATTATAACATAATATATATACATACATATATATAAATAGTATTCAATAACATTCATACCAGCCGAACCAAATATTGGACATCGCGTCCTGACTTTTCTCTGATCTCTCTCTCCCACGCGAAACCCTAAGCCCCCTTTCACTATAGCTCTTGCCTCGCCGGCGGCGACTTTGCCGCTGACGAGCCTCCTTTAAAGCCACAACCGCGAGAAGATCAGTTCGGTCCTCGATGAGTAAGGATCGGGCGGGTTTTAGGTTGGAACGGAGAAATAGAGCAGCGGCCTTCCTTCTTCTCTGGCGCCGGCTCTCCTCTAGTCTCCCTCCTCACCGTCTTCCTTGCTCCGACGTCCCGCTGTTTTCTGGGTGGTGCTGTGGCCCTCTCTCGTCTCTGGCGGTGGGAGTTTTTGCTTCGACGTCTCCTTCAATGGTGGTCTCTAGCTCGTCGGAGGTCTCTTGCTCGACGGTGGCCTCTAGCTCGACAGTGGTCCCCTGCGTGTCGGAGGTCCGTGGCTCATTGGTGGTTTCCGGCGACGGGGGTGTCTCTATTTTCCTATTCATTTTGTTTTTACTTGCTTTATGTTTATTTTTGCCTTCTGATGTTGTGGATTTGGGTGTTTTATGTTTGTGTTTGTCTTCTGATGTTGTGGGTTTGGGTAATTACAGTGGTGTTTTTTGTAGTGGATTGGTTTTGTGCTTTTGGGGGAAGGGTTTTATGGATGGTTGCTACTATTTTGTGCTTTGTCTATGAGAGAACCATTTCTAGGATTGTTCGGAGGGTGGTTGATGTCACCAAGCTCGCTTCAATGGAGGAGCAAAAGTATTCTTCAAGACTTTACTTGTCTTTTTTCTTTTGAGGTTGGGTGTTCTCGGTCCTGTACCCCAAATAAGGGTGATTATGTAGTTGATCTAATTGCGGCTTTTTCTTATAAGGAGGTGTGCCGATCGGGTGGGTTTTGCAACCAACACCTTCTTTCATGTCATTTCTAACCTTGGATGTCCAAAAGGCGATGAAGTCTTTGGAGTTACTTTTATTTCTATTTGTTTTGTGGTGGCTAGCTCTTCTTACATTTGGTTTGGTGTTGTTGTATTTGTTAATCTTTTTATTCTGGTTTGTTGTTGTTTAGTTTGTTGTTGTAATCGTTTGATGTAACCTTTATTATTAGTATCAATATATGTTCCTTGTTGACCAAAAAAAAAAAATAACATTCATACCATTTTCAATCATTTTTCATCCCAACCGACTTTTTAAATCTATGTCAAACAAGTGCCCATTAAGAAAAAAAAAAGTAACCGCCACAACTATCCCAAACATAAATTACATCAACAATCGACTTTTAGAAAAAAAACCCATTAGGAAAAGTCAGCGAAAAAAAAAGTCACTTCTACCACCGCTATCCCAAATGGACCCTAAACAATGCTAGGACAATCATATGAGGCTGTTTGGCATGGTGAAAGCCAGTGGCAACGAAAAAAACTTAGTGAGACTTTTAAGATCTCATATTTTACAAGTCCGGTCCAAAAAGTATGACCGGTGACAGTTTTGTAAATATAAGAAAAGTCTTACTTTTAAGACCGAATGTTTAAAAAGTCCGATCTAAAAAGTCTAAAAAATGAATCTTCTATTTTCCCCCACTGAAAATTGAATTTTGCTCTCTGAACCTCTCTTTGACCTTGTAAATCTCGCCTCACACCCTCTTTAACCTCGTCTCATATCATCTCAAGGACCTTGCTCACAAATTTTCGAACGCCGCGAAAATTGCTCTTGCCTCCTTTGCTCTCATAGTCTCTTATTTTGGTTCTAGCTTCTTCAGGTTTGCAATTCTTGTAAAGGTAACTAGCATTCCTCTTTTTTTCAGTCAATGAATAAATCTTAACACTTGTTATTGATATCTCGCATATTTAAATATATGCGGGAAGAACTGGACCGTCTTCTTTGCTAATTATCCCTATCGTTTCAAAGTATACTATGTCTGAATCAGGTTAGTTTCTAACTTGGAATATCATTTCAAAGAGAACTTAAGTTTTTCATCCTTCATTGATTCAGGATAGCCTAACTTGAATGATGAAATGATGTGATCTGTGTAGCCTCCAAAAGGATGGGATGGGGGTGTTGATTTGTATCAAAGGAGATGATTCAAGCGCACCATCCTCCTCCTACACATGATATCAGGGTAGGCAATAATCCTATAAGCTAATCTCTTTAGATAGCTTCTTCGTGTTATCATAAAAGGAAGGTTATTGATTAAAAGGATTGTTTGTGAAATTCGTAGATACTGAGGTGTGGCGCACCGCTCATGAACAAGGCTATGGCTGCTCACCTTAAAGTCCTTAGATATGACCCTGATATGCTGCTCACCCCGACAAATTTCTGATTTCAAGTTTTTTTTTAAAAAAAAAATAATAAAGGAAGGGACTTTTATGACCAGATGTTTTTCATATTCGGTCTTAAAAGTACTTTTAAAACCGGATGTGTTTTTACATCCGGTCTTAAAGTCCTTTCTTTTTTTTAAGGAATGGACTTTTAAGACCGGATGTTTTTCATTTTCAGTCTTAAAAGTATTTATAAGACTGGATGTGTTTTTATATCCGGTCTTAAAAGTCCAAATTTGTTTTACTAGTAAAATTAATTAATTTAATTCATCTTCTTAATCTCTTCAAAATCAGTTAAATATGTCCTATAATTAGGACCAGAAAGAGTACAAATATTTTACTAGTATTATTTAATTTATGAAAAATTGGATTATAAAATAGTTAGTAAGAAATCATAACTAAACTCATTTTTTCTATTATTTAATTAACATATCATGGTTGGGAGACCCCTTCCCTACTCACTAAAATTTTAGTGCGACGTGGTTGTTCAATGGATCAAGGTTCAAACTGGTATGGCCAAAAGCTTTCCATTCACATTCGGTTCTTTCTTCTTCTTTTTTCACTTTCCTATTCTCTCTGCAGTATATATTATTGTTTACTTTCCTTATGGGTCAAATATATTACTCCCTCCGGTCTTAATTATAGGAACACTTTTATAGTAAAAATTACACTACGAAAGTGTTCCTATAATTAGGACTGGAAATAGTATAATTGAGCTATATACTTATTATTTAAAAAGGCTGAAATTTCTGACAATTTTGCATGTTCCTTTGATTTTTTCCCTTAAATTATTGATTTCAAAATCCACAGAATCAATTATTTGCGTGTGAATATATAATTAACACACCCACGTTATGTGCCTCCATATCTTTATTAAATCCCTCTTATCTTTAATAAACACAAATTCTATCCTCCTTGTCTTCATTTCACAATGTGGCTATAAATATGTATTGTTTAAAATCATTGCTGCTGGTATACAATAATAACACACACAATCTTTCTTATTTTTACCATCGAATGGATTAAAGCATTAAAAAAAAAAAACTAAATTTGTTAACTTGTGACTAATTGATACACACATTAGTATGATATACTTCATTATAAGGGTTAACAGGCATTTTCACAAGGGAAGTTTTAGGGGGCAATTTTGTTTAGAAAGTATAAAAAATGGAGCAATTTTGCCCATGCCATTATATAGATTAATTTTGACCGCTAGTTGAATAATATATTGAGTTGATAGTCCATATGTCATCCACTTATTTTTGTTAATGTGCAAATTTACTATGAAAGTTTTAAATCTAATTTTGAAAAAAGATGAAGTAAATGACATATAGACTTTTAAGCGAAATTTACACTTTAGCAAAAATGATGTAGATGACATGTGAACGATGAAAGCTTAACAAATTTAGTCAACTAATGGTCAAAATTAAATAAGATAATTTACCAAAGCAAAATTGCACTCTTTTTTACATTTTCAAAGCAAGTTACTCTTGAAAAACTTACTCGGTAAAATTGCCCATTAATCTTATTAAAATCAAATATATAAGAGTTATTTAACTAGTTTGTGGGTGGTAATAATGCAGATCATAGTGTTCATATGTATAAACATATTAGTTAGTGATGGATGTGTTGAAATTTCGATGAGGTTTCGTTCCTCATCAACGCATGCAGCATGTATGAGCTGAAAACTTAAAAAGGGAAGACAAACAGTGATTTTGGAAGTCATTTATTGTGTTTATTCTGGGGAAGAAAATCCTAAAAAAAAATATATATCACTTGAATTTTAGAATTCCAAAAAGGTGATTTTTTAATAAAACAAATTGTCAATTGCTTGATTGTTTTTGTTAATCTTATTATTGTTGTTTCAAATATTCTAAAGTTTAAGTGGTATTTTTCTGTTATTTTTCCTTTATTCTATCAATCATTAAGCTTTTGAAAATGGGATTTCACTATCACTCTCAATTTATTACTGCAGATTTGTCAACCGTTAAATATCCGAGTGTTAAATATTTGGGGATATCATTTCTGCAGTTGCTGCAGAAAATTTTTTCTGCAGCAACCCAAAACGGCGTCGTTTTCTGTGAACAAACGCTATCTGTAAAAATTGAAAAGATAGAGGGCCCCACCATGAAATAATTATGCCCACTAAAACACAAACACAATTTCATCCTCTCTTTTTTTTTCTCCCTCCTTCAATCCATTTTATTCCTACGCCAGCTATTTCTTCCTTCCGAGTCCGAGTTCGTTGCCTGCTCTCTCTCTCCCCTCCTGTCCGCCAGCCACCGGCGCCTTTTTATCGGGTTCACTTCTCTTCAGTTGCGAGGTTAAGATGATTTTTATGATATATTGTAGTGAAGTCTGGGCACCAGTCTAGCACCTTGCTGCCTGCACTCCGTCCGTAGCATACATGGGTTGTTTCAGCTCTAAAGTAAGAAGGCAATTTCTTGGGCATGAGGATCTTGTGACTCTTGCATCACAGACAGATTTCAGTGTTAGCGAGGTTGAGCACTGTTTGAGCTTTTTAAGAGCTTCAGTGGTTCTGTTGTTGATGATGGACTAATAAGCAAGGAATAATTTCAGTTGGCAATTTTCAAGAATAGGAAGAGGGAGAATCTCTTTGCAAATCGGATTTTCGATCTCTTTGATGTTAAAAGGAAGGGAGTCATTGATTTTGGTGACTTTGTTAGATCATCAGTGGGTTCCAACCATATGCACATTTTCTTTAGGCTTTGGACAACACGGGCTTCATAGAGTGACAAGAGGTCAAGCAAATGCTAATTGCACTTCTGTGTGACTCTGAAATGAAGCTGGCGGATGAGACCTTGAAACAATTCTACATGTGGACATCTAAAAATTGAATCTTGATTACATATAAACCATATGATTAATTGATAACTCATAATCACCAAAAGCCCAGAAGCAAGGTCAACAAGCCCGGCAACACGGCGGTCGCCGGCAGAAAAGTTCGACGACTTGCGCTGTTGAAGTTCTTGTCCACCGGATACAGATTGCCGGGAGGACCGATTATGTATATGAAGGAAGGGGGCGGCGACGGACAATATGAAGAAGGCGATTTCTTTGGGGAAGGAGACGGTGGTGGAAGGGCGGGAGGAGGCGGTGGTGGATAGCTGTAAACAGTGTCACCACAGGGCGTGCATTTTTTATCTCCGGTCAGCACGGTGGTTTTATCCAACACACGACTTGGAGAGGAAGAGTGAAACAGAGGAGTAGGAAGATGCAATTGAGAGCCATTAGTGGAAGATCAATTTGATTCAGAAATGAAATTGAGGCTGAAGAATTGAAGAACTTACGTGATGTGTGGTGTGGGTGTGAGCAGTAATGTGGTGAGTTTGGTTTTCGAGAGAGAGAGAGAGAGAGGGGGGGGGGGGGGGTTAAAGTGGATTGACGGAGGGAGGAAAAAAAAAAAGAAATTTGTTTTCTAGTGGACATGATTATTGTATAATGGGGCCCTCTATCTTTTCAGTTTTCATAGATATGCGTTTGTTCATAAAAAAGCGACGCCGTTTTGGGTTGCTGCAGAAAAAATTTTCTGCAGCAACTGCAGAAAAAATTTTCTGCAGCAACTGCAGAAATGTTATCCCCTAAATATTTATATATAACAATTTTTAAACGCTAAGTATTAGACACTATATTTCACGGTTTTTTTAAATACAACCGTTATGCATAGGACACTGTATTTAACAGTTGTAAACCAATTATTGTTAAATATAGCTATATATATATATATATATATATTTATTTATTTATTTAACGGTTGTTTAATAATGACTATGAAAGGTGTTGTACAATACTTAATGGTTATAATCATGAACGAAAAAGCATTTATCATCAAAGGAATGGGTTTATTTTCCGGTTATTTGCAAAATTGTTATATATTATAATATTTTACGGTTATCGGTGAATAACCGTTAAGTGTGTGTGGATTTTTATTTTTTTTAAAAAAATTGGGGTTTATTTTTCATAAGCACCCATATGCATATTACATACATATGTACATTATACAAACTAATTACAGAAAGCAATTAAACACATCCATTCTATATAGTCATAAAAAAGTACATATACAAAACTGTACAGTACAAAAGTCAAAAGCTAATCAAAATTACTAACCAAAAGCAAATTAGTTAGAAAAAAAAGAGAAAACAAAATAAAATTTAAAGCAGAAATCAAAACAGAAGCTAAAACCAAATCTGAACTATTTAAATTAAGAACCTAACATACACTTAAACAAAAAATGTTACTCTATAGCTAACTCTATTATGCTTCCATCCATTGATGATAAACTGTCATAACGAACTCTTCTATGACTTCTTCGATAAGCATAAGAATTGATTTTATTATAATAATAAATCATGAATAATTATAAAATTTTATACTTCCACTATGATGTGATGGAAAATAAATAATGAAGATAATGAGTTATTGAGATGATATTTTTTTTAAAAAAAAAAACTCGAGCACAATATTTAAACTTTGAAGTTTGTTACTTTGTTAAAAGAATATAGAATCCTTAATTCCATATATGATAAGCACAAGGTAGGCAAAATCAATAGAAAAAGACTGATAAAAAAAGAGAGAAAGCAAAAACAAACAAAAAAAGAAGAAGAAAAAATGAAGAAGAAAACAAAAGCGAATATATTTGTAAAATCAACCAAATCATAAATCCATAATGAGGCATTTTGACTCAATCAAGAATTTGATACAAGTGCAAACCGAAATTTAGATTTGAGCATTTCAAATGAATTCAAATGAGATTTTCCCAATTATATAAACAAACACACACATATAGAGAGAGTAGGAGGGAGAAAGAGGAATCTAGTTTCCTCTACTGGCAAATTAATTAATAGTTATCTTGTTTAATTAATTAGATTTTTATTTTTATGCGCTTATCTTACAAGTAGCCAATTTTTTTTCTATTGTTGTTTTAAGTTTCAAAGTAATAAAATAATAATTTGACATTGATAGTAACATCCTTATGGTTTTATCTAGTTATTATTTGAACCAGGTTCTTATATTGGATTTTTGTATAATATTTTAAACTTTTTATTACCGATTAACCAGAGTAAAAAAAGGTTAACCGATTGTTGGAAATAATGTAAAATATCAAAAGTTATATGCTTCCGATAAGATGATACAATAATAACATAAATAGTAGTAAATGGTAACTAAGTTATAGGGGTTACGGCTGTAAGTTAGACAATGCCATTTGGTTGTTATGTTTTAGTGACCATTGCCTATCTGGTTCCAAAAAAAATAAAATTTCTCCCTCTTTCTTCTTCTTTCATACTTTAAGAATAATATTGCATAAGAACACACATACGCTGAGAGTGGCGGTGATTTTCCTGGGGCATTGAACTACTTTTGTAGCTTGAATATAGGCCAAGGGTCATCTCCAGTACTGAAGTCGATCAACAGCTAAAGAAAAAGCATATATATTAGGTTGTTTTCAATATATTCAAAGCAGCTCCTGTGAGTATCAGTTGATATGCCTGATAATAGTGGATGACAGGGGCCGTCACATGAATATATAAGAGGAGGGAGGTGGAAGAGAGATGAATGAAAAAATGTCTATGAAATCTTGCAAGTAACAACTTTTATAATATATGAACTTTTAACTGAAAAAACAGCATCCCCACGAATAGTTCATCTCTCAAGATGATCCCTAGAGCCTCCATCTGTGATTATCTGAAAACATTGAACATACAGTTTTATAACCAAAAGGGGCCCAGTGCAAAAGGCTCCTGCTCGGTGGGGTTTGGGGAGGGTCACTTACAAGTGTAGAGGCTGTTTCCAGATGGAGTTTTATAACCAAGGAGAAAAATAAATATTCAGAAGAAATATATGTTGATCCTGAATGCCACCATTGAATACTTGGAGATAAGCTTCAGAGAAACAAGCTTCAAGATTAATTTTATAGTTGCAATACAGTGCCAGATTGTTAATGATGCCTCATTCTGAACGCTATGTTACTATTGGACAATGAACACTATCTCAAAACCATCCCCTGCTACACAATCTCTATAAATTCTCACAAAGAAACGCAGCAACTCAAATTATCCCAACACCAAGGAAGTATGTGAAATGTGATACTCCCTCCGGTTCAGACAAAATTGACTTTTTAAAAAAAAAAAATTATTATAGAAATTAAATAAGCTAATTAATAACTTCATGAAAAGAGAGAATAGCTCACCGTTTTCTAATGATGGAAAAACTTACCAGAGAAAAGATGCGGGTAGTAGATATGATTGAGTAATAGCATAAGCTTCAAACTTCATTTACAGTTTTACTTCACTGACAATTTTTTTTTTTAAAAAAAAAAAAAAAAAAAAAAATTCTTCGACTGTAAGAAGGTTCTGGACCTCAATAAACAAGAATCATGAAGAAGAAAACTTCAAATCCCGTCAGCCAAACATGTCTGGTTTGTTCAATAAAAAGAAATTCATTTGAGATTCCAACAATCACAACAATAGCAAGTTCATTTCCTACTTTCCCACTGTCCAGAAACTAAATTTCAGACATACTAAAGATCAAGCATGCTTGCTCATGACAGAATTAGCCTGTATTAGGTAAAAGGGTAACGAGACTTACATTCTTCTTGGGCTGAGAACGATTACCATGGTGGTGAGATAAAGGAGAAGGAAGAGAAGCGAAAACAGGTACAAATCGCTATGACAGAGAAAAGTATCCAGGAAGTGGTTGTTTTGGCGCTTCTGTTGCTCGCCATTGCGGAAAGTTTGGAAGCTGAAGCTGGTTGGTAGTATGAGTCTTCTTCAACCCAATTCTCGTTCAAGGTTCCTGAAGACATCCCTTTCTTTCCAGACACACTCTTGGCAGTGCCCTTTCTTGTGATGTCTGGGAAGAAGGCACCTCTTCAGTAACCTTGATTGAAGGCGTTCAAAGTTGGTTGGAAATGCTCGTAGAAGGAGAGAGTGGATGAGAAAACATATTATTACCGCGCCAAAGACCTCCCGAACGTTGATGAACCTTCAGTTGGTCACAACCCATTAATATCGTTAGGTTCTGACTCTGAATTCGCCAGCTTAGCCGCTCTATTTCTAGCAGTACTGCGTACTGATGAACCTTGAAGCAAGCCTCTCTTCTATACCTCTCAGCTCAGCCATAAGTATGATTTTAATATATAGCCATTCCAATACGAAACATTCAATTACTTGTCTGGAAAAAGGAAAACAAATTTATGATGAGAAGGCAGAGAAATAGGTAGACCAGGCATTATGAAGAGTTGGTGCAAGGCTTTAAATGCAATGGGTGGCCAAATTTGAGGCCTCCAATAAATGAGGCTACATACAACAGTGGGCGCTTTGCAGTATCCGAGTTAAAGCAAGAGGAAAAGACGAAAACAGCCAAACAGCACAAAACAGAGAAAGGTCAGGAGTCAAGGATATATGATAGTGGACTCGTTTGAAATATAAGGCACGTGACATGCAGATCAATTTACTACGTACCAACAACCGAGCATTTATTTTCATCAATGACGGACAAAATGATGTTAATAATACAAAATGTATTGTACGATAAATAGTCCAGTATTGGAATTTATTTCCCTCGTATAAGACAGAGAAGGCTCAGGAATGAATATAAACTCACGCCACATTTCATGGTTCTCCTCTCCAACCCCAACCAACGTTTTTTTTTTTAAAAAAAATAAAAAAATAAAAAAATTGAAAATTTTACTATTAGAGAATTTATTAACCCAATGTATCTAAGGATTTAGGCCTAAGCTCAAATGGAAGACATCGTCATTGAATGCATATGTCTTTCTTTGACCAAAAAAAGAATGATAGACACGGGCGACGTACAAAATCAATGAAAGAGAGGAGAATGATAAAGATATCTTTCGATTGGAAAAACCTTTTTAAGGATGATTTTCGATTAAATGATCCCATCGTCCTTCACGATATATAAAAAATGATCGATTTGAAAATGCTGTAAGAAATGAAATGTCATGATTCTTTTTTCATATATCTCAAAGTGATGGAAAAAAAGAATAGATTTTACATATCCATCTAGTTTATCAACTTTTTTTTTAATGAAATGATGCAAAGAAAGACATCCCTTTTCACAATAAAAAAGCTCTAAAGACATTATACATAAACAAAAAAGTATTTATCACCAAAGAAAGGGGTTTATTATTTTCCTTTTATTTGAAAAAATCGTTATATATTATAATATTTTACGGTTATTGGTGAATAACTGTTAAGTATGTGTGACAAATTGTTTTTAAAAAATTGGGTTTTATTTTTTATAAGCACCCATATGCATATTACATACACATGTACATTGTAAAAACTAATTACAGAAAGCAATTAAACACATCCATTCTATGCAGTTATAAAAAAGTACATATACAAAACTGCACATTACAAAAATCAAAAGCTAATCCAAATTACTAACCAAAAGCAAATTAGTTAGAGGAAAAAAGGAAAACAAAATAAAATTCAAAGCAAGAATCAAAATAGAAGCTAAAACCAAATCTGAACTATCTAAACTAAGAACCTAACATACACTTCAACGAAAAAATGTTACTCTAGAGCTAACTCCATTATGTTTCCATCCATTGATGGTTATGTTTCCATTCATTGATGATAAACTATCATAATCAACTCTTCTATGACTTCTTCGATAAGCATAAGAATTGATTTTATTATAATAATAAATCAGGAATAATTATAAAATTTTATACTTCCACTATGATGTGATCGAAAAACTACTGAAGATAAGAGTTATTGATATGATTTTTTTTTTTTTTTTTACTCGAGCACAATATTTGAAGTTTGTTACTCTGTTAAAAGAGTATAGAATCCTTAATTCCATATATTATAAGCACACGGTTGGTAAAATCAATAGAAAAAGAGTGATAAAAAAAAAAAGAGAAAAAGCAAAAAGAATAGCGAACATATTGGTAAAATGAACTAAATCCATAAGGAGGCCTTTCGGCTCAATCAAGAATTTGATACAAGTGCAAACCTCAATTTAGTAATGAGATTTTCCCAATTATATATACAAACACACAGACACAAAATATATATATATATATATATAGAGAGAGAGAGAGAGAGAGAGTAGGAGGGAGAAAGGGATCCAGTTTCCACTACTAGCAAATTAATTAGTAGTTACCGTGTTTAATTTATTAGATTTTTAATTTTATTGTGTTTATCTTACAAGTAGCCGATTTTTTTTTTCTATTGCTGTTTTAAGTTTCAAAGTAATAAAATAATAATTTGACACTGATAGGAATGTTGGATTTTTGTATAATATATTTTTTTAAAAAAAAAATTACCGGTTAACCAGAGTAAAAAAGGTTAAGCGATTGTTAGAACTAGTGTAAAAAATCAGTAGTTACGTGTATTATTTATGAAAATGTCACATATCACACTTTCTATTTTGTTCTTGCAATAACTGGAGTAAAAATTTCAATGTAGAAATGCTATTTTACAACAACAATTAGCTTACTAATAAAAGTGCACAAATCATAATCGGAAAACAAGTAGAAAACTAACATTCTCACCATTGAACTTTGCATTGTTTACGTCTCCAGATTCCCTGATGGGTGCATCCTGGACAAGATGGAGGCATATAAATTATAACATGCAGACCAAAAATCAAAAGAATGTGAATCGATGGGTCCAAAATTTTCTGCCATAATCATAAGAAGTAATGTCAGCCTTTTAGTCAGCCTCATCTTGACCAGTATTTGCTCCATTGTAGAATCCAAAGTTTGTCCCACCATGTGCCATCTGAATTAAAATAGTCATGCGAAACTTATTATTTATATGTTATGTCCATAACAGCTAAAAGGTGGAAGTTGAGACATACATACAGAACTGCAGAACAATTCTTTGCAAATTTTTTTCAATGCCGTTTGGTTGTTATGTGTTAGTGACCATTGCCTATCTGGTTCTCTACTCACACACGCACACTCTATTCCACTCTATCTATTCCCCCCACCCCAAACAACAACCAAAAAAAAAAATTTCTCCTTCTATCTTCTTCTTTCATACTTTAAGAATAATATTGCATAAGAACACACATACGCTGAGAGTGGCGGTGATTTTCCTGGGGCATATTGAACTACTTTTGTAGCTTGAATATAGGCCAAGGGTCATCTCCAGTACTGAAGTCAACAGCTAAAGAAAAAGCATATATATTAGGTTGTTTGCAATATATCCAATGCAGCTCCTTTGACTGTGAGTATCAGTTGATATGCCTGGTGATAGCTAGAGAAACAATCGAGCAATGTATAGCGGATGACAGGGGCTGTCACATGAATATATAAGGGGAGGAAGGTGGAAGAGAGATGAATGAAAAAATGTCTATGAAATCTTGCAAGTAACGACTTTTATAATATATGAACTTTACCTGAAAAGACAACATCCCCACGAATAGTTCCTCTCTCAAGATGATCCTTAGAGCCTCCATCTGTGGTGTATCTGAAAACATTGAACATACAGTTTTATAACAAAGGGGAGTCCAGTGCACAAAGCTACCACCATATGAGGTCTAGGGAGGGTTAGATGTATGCACCCCTACCCTCACAAGTGGAAAGGCTGTTTCCAGATGGAGTTTTATAATGAAGGAGAATAAATATTCAGAAGAAATATATGTTGATCCTGAATGCCACCATTGAATACTTGGAGATAAGCTTCACACAAACAAGCTTTAAGATTATTTTTAAAGTTTCAATACAGTGTCAGATTGTTGATGATGCCTCATTCTGAACGCTATGTTACTATTAAACAATGAACACTATCTCAAAACCATCCATAAGCCACTCTTGAAGTCTGTCAAGAGTTGCAAGCCATAAACAGCCATGCTTAAATCATTATGCCACAGTCAAGAGAGGCAAGAGATGACTCTTCTTATCACCCAACAAATGTCTTGAAATGTATTTCTATAACATACATGAAAAATAAAGATGCCCAAAATAAAACTAAATGCAAATTATAAATGAAGGCTCCAACAAAAGGAAGCAGCAATTAATGTAATTGTGAAGAGGGATAGAAAGTGAAACAAGGAAATTTATGATGCTTTGGATGGAAGTTTGAATATTTTTGTTAATTTCTTTCACGTGCTATTCTGTCTCCCTGCTTCACAATCTCTATAAATTCTCTCATCTGTTCACTCTATTTTTGACCTAAGATGACTAGCTACCTTTAATCTATTTAGAACAAATGGTTAATTGCATGGAAAAATGACCCATTTGCATTTGGAGGAGTGCATCATAAAGACTAAATTAGAATCGTTCTCTCCTACTATAACATCACCATCACATTCCATCTAGATGCTACAGTTCTTTATCTCTGAAAAATGGAGTTCAAAAACATTAAACCTCTTGCAAAATAACATCATGCCCGAGATGATCTCCAACCAAAATGACTAGGTGATGGAGATACGCTTGGTCATTTCCATATGAACCAAACTCATTTTCAATCCACAATGAATGATTTTTAGTTCACTCCTAGAGAAGACACTAAAATTTCAAAAGTAAAAGAATTCCTTAAAGCTTTGATATGAATTATTGTAACTTTTAAGTCCAACAGGAACAAGATGCCAATATTCAGGAATTCGAATGACAAGATAAATGTCTCATGTAAATAAACAATCGTTCACTTGCAGTTTTGGCATATTGGAGTATTCATAATTAAAGTTTCAGAGAAAATAAAGCTAAAAAGGAATTCTTCCAACTTCAGACTAAAGACATACTCGAACCATTATAATAGGGCCTCCATTTTCATAAAGGAGAGGAACTAATTTTGGAAGAAGTGTACTCCGCCATCCGTCAACCTTTAAACATTGAAATATAAGAACAGAACAAGCTGGAATAATCAAGCATAAGTACACAACAAGGCCATAAGTAGACCTCATGACAATTGAACCAAAAATAAAGTTCACCTTTTAATTTTATATTTTTTATTAATACATGGTTTAAATAAACAAAACTTCTGACAGCAAAGGTTGTATGCAGAGCCCCCAGTAGCAGGGGTCCTTCCAAATGCAAGTTTTGGCAGAAAAGGTGCAATTCTCCCTCCTGGGGGTTGGGGCGGGCGAGGCTCAACATTCCTTAAGGTTATGTTTGGGAGTTTTATTTTGGAGGGAAAAGAAATGAAAGAGAGGGTTTTGATAGTCCCTTCCCTTATTTGCAAGTTTTAAAAATTGGAGGGGAGGGAATCGGGAGATTTTACAAATCCCTCAATCTTTTAAAAAATAAAGTTACCTCAATATAGAGGGTTTTAAGAGGGGAAATAGGTTAATTACTTCTTTATCCTCATTCACCACCACCACCACCACCGCCCCACCACCGCCACCGCACCACCACCCCACCGCCCCCCACCACCACCGCCGCCACCCCACCACCATCGCCGTCATTGCGCCGCGCCGCGCCGCAACCACATAAATAATTTTTTGAATATAAAAATTACATAAATAATTTTTTTAGAAAATTTAAATTTATTTGTAAAGTATAATAATTATATTAATTATTAAAGAAAAGGACAAAATAGTAAAAGTAACTCATTAATCCTCCATCTTCCTACCTTACGATTTTTTTAACTCCCAAACAAGGGAAAGAAATATCCCTCATTTCCCTTCCATCCCTTCCCCTCCATTCTCCTTGCATTCCTTTCTTTCCCCTCCCCTCCAAACTCCCAAACAAAGCCTATGAATGTAAGATGTGTCAACAAAAAAGAACATGGGAAAATGAGGAAGGACATGTAAGATAAATTTGAAAGATAGATCATAAAGCTGTGTTTCCATTTTCCAATGAAATGAAGAAAGAAATGGACATATAAAATATTTAAATCTATAAAATAATAACTAATATGAATTCACGGCTGAACTCTATAAGAAAAACATACCAGTCGAAGAAAAGTAGGATCAGATGATCTTAACTTTGGAGATGGGTCCATAGCAAGTAACCAAGCAGGGAAACCGCCTAAATCCCATTCTGAATTTAATCAATAATCAAATGTCAGCAAAACTAGCAGAATAACTAGGTTATGACTTATGAGTGCATTTCATTGCCAAGGAAAAATAAAGCTAGTTACGGCTTACATACCCAACGGCAATATGAATCATATATATATAAATGCAAATCAGCAAACTTCGTTTCGGCATACTAGTGAAGCTCCTTTCCATATTTTCCTTTTTCTTACCACTCTGAACCTCTCAAGTCTCAATGAAGAAAGTGGCGTCCAAACAAAAAAAACTCGCCACCTCTTTTGGCTTCCAAAGGGTTACTGTATCTGTATGACTGTATCCATTAATTCCTCTAAAATCGAAATCCCTTCCCACTTTAATTATTGACTTGTGAAAAGTAAAGTATATTCTGTATGTACTATTCTGCATCCTAAAAAAAAAAATAAAGTTTGTTTTTTTATTTGAAAACAAAATTCAATGTAACGTATTTGACAATTTTAACCCTATCTTTCCTTTTAACCACTCCCCCTGCCTCTCCGAGTCACATCGTCCTCTTTGATCAAAAAATACCCAAGTCACATCTTCGTCCACCTCTCCCAAGTCACATCATCTTCCAGTTCAACCTCCAACCTTCAAGATGCGAGACCAGTGCTTCCAACGTTCCATCAACTTCCCAGCGCCCCTGAACTCTTATCGTCCTTCTCGTTCTCGGAGGTAATAACACCCCATTTTTATTTTTGTTTCTCTGTTTTTTCCTCTATTTTCCTTCCATTTTTCTCTGTTTCCCTTCTCACCATTATTTTCCTTTCTTCCCCCTAAAGGTCCTCCACAACGGTTCGTGCCTGCCTCAACCTCGACGAGCTGCATCTAACCGCAACGAGGCTGGAGGACAGGATAGTGTTCACCCTCCTGGAACGCACCATGTACGCTTACAACCTTCGCTGTACAATATGCACGGCTCACTCGATTTTGAGAACGAGGGAGGAATGCTCAGGAGGGTGTTGAGCAAGCTAGAGCACCTCTAAGTTGCTTTCGGCGGCTTCAATGTTCCAGAGGAGGTGCCCTTTTTTCCTCAGAACCTGCCTGAAGAGTGGTCCGCCACTGACCCTCATGATGCAATGCCAGAGAACCCACTGGTCTTTGATCCAGTCGCCGCTGCCCTCAACTTTAGCAGCAAGCTATGGTCACTCCACAACCTAGGGATACTTAGCCACATGAACCTGAAGCTACACAACGATTGCCGACAGGGCAGCGCCCTTATCTGTGATGGTTCGTGCATCCAGGAAATATCGAAGAGGGTCCATTGGGGCAAGTTCTTGGCGGAAGCCAAGTTCCAGAGGAGTCCAAAGAAGTTCAAACAAGCTGTGGAAGCTCAAAACCTTGAACTCCTGAACGATGTCCTGATGTGCCAAAATGCCACGAGCACAGGGATGGTGCCACCGGAAGATATGTGCTGATGGCGAATGTAACGGGAGACAAGCAACTCGAGCTTGCCGCCAATGTCTGTCTCTACCTCGTTCTCCCCTTCGCAGAGGCGATGGAGCAGGACTACATTGTCGCCAAGTTGTCGGGCTTACCTCTTGTAGTTGTTTATACGATGTTGATGAACAACTTTTGATTTGCTTTCATGGGACTGGTGTAGTCGTTTAATTTTAGATTTACGTCTTGGTTGTTGTCTTGGTTATGAACCGGGGCTTATATTATAGATCATTTAACTTTGTTATCTGTATTAGTGGTCTGTTTTGGACACTCCGCCGTTGGGAATTTTTGTTTTCTTTGAACTCTAAAGGATTTGTTGATGAAGACTTTTTGTTTTTGTTTTTTCTGATACAATGTCGATGAAGAGCTTTTGTGGGATTGGTATACTTTTTTATATGTAGTTTTTACGTCGAGTTGTCCGTGAGTTCATGAAATGTTATAGCTCATTTACTTAACTGTTTATTTGTTTATGAAACCAGAAAAACTAGTTACGAGAGATGATTATTGATCTTCCTTCCCCGATTTTTTTAAAAATCGATAGGTTTTCTCTCGTTTTTTAGTTGAACTTTAATGATTACTGATAAACGCTCCACCTGATAATTTTTTATTTCTTTGAACTCTAAAGGCTCGGTTTAGCTTTAAAATTGATTTAAGGGTTAAAGAGCAATTTTACTAATGAACTATTGGTCCAAAAGCAATCAACACAAATGACTCTTATGTGGACCTTAAATACAAATAAACTTTTGAAAACATTAAATTGGCACAAACACGTTAAATTACTGTGCATCGTCCGTTTGTTGGAGTTATATTGAGGGAAATGAATTGATTTCAAATAGAACATGTGACACTTGAGTCAGCAAAACGTCGAAGGAGAAATCGTCGTCACTGCAACACGTCAAGTGAACATAATTCTAGGATTGAGAAGTGAAATAATGGAGAGCTACGCAATCCCAAAAACGAAAATGGGGAATCCATGCGAAAACCAGGTAAAGATTATTAAAAATGAATTTTTTATTAAAAAGAAAAACTGACCTAATTGAGGACCCGGCCGTAAGAATCACGCTCTGCCATGGCAAGAAGACTGAATCAATCACATATCAACGCGGAGAAGGAGATGAATACAATGGGTTTGGTTCTTTTTCTCCTTCTTTTCCTCTCTTTTTCTCCTTTCCGTCGACGATGATGGGTTGCGTGTGGCGATTTCTCCTTCAACTCTCCTTTTTTCCCCAAATAGAATGAGCCCTAATTGCTTCTTCCAATTAAACTCTAGGTGTGATGTGTTTTTGCTTCCACGTTTTTCGACTCAAGTCTCACATGTTCTATTTGAAATCAATTCATTTCCCTCAATATAACTCCAACAAATGGATGATGCACGGTGTTTTAACGTGTTTGTACCAATTTAATGTTTTCAAAAGTTTATTTGTATTTAAGGTCCACATAAGAGTTTGTTGTGTTGGTTGCTCTGGACCAATAAATTGCTCCTTAACCCTTGATTTAATAAAAGAATAACTATTTTTTCATCTTTAAAATACTAGTGGTAGTGTAGGATAATGAAAGAAAAGACATGTTTCCTCTTGTAAAATTTATTTTCATAATAGGTTTGAACATTAAGGGAGGAAGAATGTGGGCCCAGTTGTGGGTTTCTAGTGTGTCCCACTTTATGTTATTATTAAAATGAATGCTGAGATTACTTAAATCACTACTACTCCGAAAAAGACTGACACGTGGCGACGCGGGAAAAGTGGTTCCAGATAGATGGGGAGAGACAAGGTCCTATGGTTGCCCCCTCCAAAACCGAAGTCTTCGGGGTAGGGAATGACCCGGGGGGAGGGGGAGAGGATTCTCTCATAAGTAATTTTCTGTATAGGGTAAAGGAACAAAAATACACATGTATTTTACCTCCAGGAGCATCCAGCACCATGTGTTTTCTTTTGGAGCAAAAATACACATGTAATGTCAAAATGGGTGCAAAAATACCCTTCCCGTTAAATGTCCTTAACTGACGTTAATTTTCTGGTGGGTCCCACACGATTTTGAAGAAATAAAAATATCAAATTTCTTTTAATTCCCAACCTACCCTTCCTTTGACCAAAAGAAAAAAAAATATGTGCCCTACCTTCTTTCTTTGCGTCTGAATCTTCCCATCTGTCGAACCTTCCTTCCCTTCTCATGCTTCTGCACCTTTTTTCCAGATCTAATTCCTTGGTCCTCCTTCGATCCACCTCAACTCCTTTCTCTCGTCAGATCTGGAAACTTCTTCTCTCCTCAGATCAATTTGGTAACATTATTCAGATCTGATGCAAAAGCAGCAAAACATCTGGTTCAGATGATTAACGCGAGGAAAGCCAAATATGGTGGAGATCTCCTTTGTGGCAAATGCGGAGATACAGCGGGAATGCTCGGGATCGAAGTTTGATTTCATCTTTAGAGAGGGGAATTCAAAGGGCTGATTTGCTTGCTAAGGGAGGGATCGGGCCGTCGAATTTCTCAACTCGTGTCGTGATTCTTTACGGGATCGGTTTCACTTGAAAAGCTGGGATTTAATCCCCGATGTATTTTGTCTAGTTTTTTTGATTTCCCCTTGTATCGAAAAAAATCGATTTTTAGTTTCAGATCTGAATCCTCGTTAGCGTCGGCATGAATCGGTCCAAACCGGGTTCAACGGTCTCTTAGTTCTCTTGCTCGATCTTAGTTCATCCCAAATGGTGAATTGCCGTCGACTTGTCCATTGAATCAGAGATCTTGAGGAGCGATTCGACAGTACTTGTGTTCCTCGCTTCCTCTTGGTTAGTGATTTTCATTTCTTGGCAAATTCTCTTAGCGTTTTTGCTCGGGACGCTTGTGATTTGGGGGCAATTTCGGTCCGTCCCCTAATCTTCCGGTTTGTTTTGGCAATTTCTCGGTTCATCGCCTAATCGAGAGCCGCTCATCATCGTTGAAGCCGAGTCATGTGTATATTCTGGTTCAGTTTTGAATCTGGATTTCAAAATCTTTCTTGATGATTTTGTTGATTTGGATGTTTTTTCTATATTTCGGGTTCTTGTTCATTTTTTCGGTTCGTTTTGAATTTGTGTTTCAAAATCTTTGTTGATGATTTCAAAATTATGTTTTCTGTTCTCTGCTATATTTTCAATCCCGACCATCTCACGGGAAATTTCTTCTTCTTGATCTTTCTACACACGATTGCAGGCCTTCGGAGGTACCAAGACTCGAAGCGATTGCAGGCTTTTGGTTTCCTTCTTGATCTAAAGATGGTGTAAGAAATTGCCCTGTAATCGTTGGTGGTGTTCTGGAATGAAGATGGTACAAGAAGATCCAACTGAGTTTTCTTTTAGAAAAAGTTTAGGGCATTTTGGTATTTTTACGTTGTAACTAACGTACGGTTAATGTATATTTAACGGAAAAGGTAGTTTTGCACCCATTTTGATAATAGATGTGTATTTTTGCTCCAAAAGAAAACACATGGTGGGCGCTCACGGAGGTAAAATACATGTGTATTTTTGCTCCTTTACCCTTTCGCATATCTCTCATAATCTCTCAATCTGAGCCATCCATTTGATCTAACTAATCAAATGCAGCCACGTCATCCATCCACCTTTGAGCTCTGCCAAAAGAAAAAGGGTTAAGGTGCAAAAATCCACATGTGTTTTTTTCCGAGAGCGCCTAGTAGCAAATGCTTTTTTGGGTGTAAAAGTGACTATGTGGTTACAAATTAGATGCAAAAATATTGTTTGACCATTAAGTTTGACTTTTTTTTGACGGACGATGACGTGACATTTCAAAGGTACAAAAATACACATGTGATTTGTCAAAAAGAGCGCCCAACACTAAATTATTATTATTATTTAATTTAATAATTTTACTTCAAATAAAATTATTTTAGGATTTTGAAAAAATATTTCAAGTATTGAGGGTATTAAAAGAATCTTTGAATGATACTTGGAAAAAAATATATTTCAGTCTTGACTAGTACTAAAAAGTACTTTCAGGATACTGATTGGTACAGAAAAATACTTCATAATCTTGAAAAATTATTTTAGGATCTTGAAAAAATATTTCAAGTATTGAGGTACTAAAAGGATCTCGACCGATCTTGAAAAAATATTTGGGGTATTGACCGGTACTAAAAAGTACTTTCGGGGATCGACGGTGCAAAAAAAATACTTCAAAGTATCTTTTTAGTACCAGTCAAGACTTGAAATATTTTTAGATCTAAAAATAATTTATCAAGATTATGAAGTATTTTTCAAGACATGTCAAGATTCTAAATATCTTTTTAGCACGGTAGTAATTAAAATAAAATTATTAAATTAAAAAAATTGTTATTGGGCGCTCTTCTTGACAAATTACATGTGTATTTTTACACCTTTGAAATGCCACGTCATTGTCCAAAAGAAAAAGTCAAACTTAACAGGTTAAACGGTATTTTTGCACCTAATTTGTAACCACGTGTGCACTTTTGCATCCAAAAAAAGCATTTACTACCGAGCGCTCCTCGAAAAAAGCACATGTGTATTTTTGCACCATAACCCAAAGAAAAAACACAAAACATCTCGACACCGTGAAATCAACCTCTCCGACGCCGGGCAACACACTTCCACGATCGCGAATATCTTGCTTTGAGAACATTCAAAGCATTCAGATTTTCACGAGATAAATAAATACACCAATACATGATTCGTTTGCCGATACCTTTAGCTTACCCTTGTGAGACCCCATGCTTTCTCTGCCCTCTTTTAAGACTTCGATGATAGAGAACAACGCAACTGAACAATAAATGTGGAACATCTTTTTACTCTCGTAATTCACGTCTTTTACTTACCATTGTGGTTTCATTTTTGTAAATTGTATTTATTCATTGCAAATTTTTTCCGAAATTCAATCCGATGTTCCTTAAATTGCTTTTAACTGTATACCATTCGAACTTCCCAGAGCTTATTCTGGATTAATATATTGGTTTGCACTGCATCCTCCGGTACGTTAAGAATGCATGTTTAGATAGTCATTATTTTGAATGATGCTGCATCATCTGTTTCCGTGCCTGATGTTGTAACTAGATGAATGTTCAGTTGCTGGTCTCATCCTTCCGTCCTACTAAATAAATTGCATGTGCCTTTCTACTTCAACCCGCCTCTTCATTGTTTTCCCTTTTGCAATTTTCGCCATTTATTTGGCATGACATCACAATTTTTTAGTTAATTCGTCAAGATATAACTGGTTCTTTGAGCCTTTAGCTTGTCTAGAAGAATTGATGAAGGCATTCTATTTGCAGGTAGACCGACTAGTTCTTCAATATCCGGAAAAGCAATTTGAAAGAGGTTCTCTAGTATAATGTTTGTGCAATCCCCATCGTAAGAGTTGGGAAGTAAGTAAACGGAATATTTCGGCGAAGGATAATTTCCTTTTGTTTCGGGGCTTTACTAAGAATTAAGATTAATTAATGCTTCATTTTTTTCCTTTTCACAGCATCTTCATTTGCTTGATATTTGAAGAGATCTGATTACATGAAAGAAATTGACAAAAGAAAAGCCTCAAGGAATAGTCGGGCAAAGAGTACTCTACTAGAAGAACCGAGAGGGGAGAGAATAACGTGCACCAAGATAATTCATCCAAAACTGTGAATGTAAAAGATAATGAATCAAAGACTAAGCCAATAGTAAATAATTTTGTAAGTGATTAATTCAAACATGGCCTCGAGCCCTCTAAAACTTATGAAAGCTTGGTTATACATTATGTAGATGATGTCAACAGTCCGAAGAGGCCCCTGTCAAGATGAAAGATAATGAAATGGTTTCCAAGAAAACAAGAATGATGTACTCAATGATCATTCCAGTGATATGGAGAAAGAGCAGAAGGAAGGGAATGAAGAGGTTTCGATCGAGACAAGTAAAAGATTCGGTATCATCCCAAGGAGATTCTGTCATAGTTGAGGATGAAAAGGTAGGAAAAATTTCAAGAGATCCTAAAACTAGGGTTGATTTGCTCGAAGGTAATCACAAATTGAAACATGAGGAGGCGGCAGCTTTGGAATCAAAAATTGAGGAAATGGAATTCCGAATTGAAAAACTTGAGGAGGAGCTGAGAGAAGTTGCTGCTCTTGAAATATCACTTTATTTATCTGCGAAAATCTGAATGCTTTGAATGTTCTCAGCAAGATATTCGTGATCGTGGAAGTGTGTTGCCCGGGGTTGGAGAGGATGATTTCGCGGTGTTGAGACTTGAGATGTTGTGTTTTTCTTTTGGGAGAGATAAAAGCTGGATGGATGACGTGGTCAGATCTCGATCGATTAGATCGAATGGTTGGCTCAGATTGAGAGATTATGAAAAATATTGTGAAGTATATTTTTAGTACCAGTTATTTTTTTAAGATCCTAAAATAATTTTTCAAGATCATGAAGTATTTTTTTAGTATCCTAAAGTATTTTTTTAGTACCTGTTAGTATTTGAAATATTAAAAAAATGAATGGCTAAGATGAAGATGAAGTGAAATGAATGGTGTAGATTGATTTTGAGGGATGGAGATGGATGAGGAGAAAATTAGATATGGAGAGGATCCAGTTCGTCTATGGAGGATAACCTATAAGTGAACGGGGGTCCGATTTCTCTCACAATCGGCCCCCTCTCCATCCTCCCAGGCGCATACGGGACCGTTGAAATCTTGATCCAACGGTTCGATCTATAAATAAATAAATAAAAATTGTCGTTTTACGGTTAATTTTTTTTTTAAATCCGATTTGTTGGATCAAGATTTAGACACCAGCATACGATCATGTGAGAGATGGGGAGAGAATCTGCTGGGCAGAAAATCCTCTCCCAAGTGAACGGGGCCAGCATTACCTTCTCATGTTTCATCACCCTCTTCCTCATCAGCTGTGGTCCCCTTGTACATAAAACTTGCTTTATTTTTTATTCACCACAAATTATTCTTCCCATTCTAGACCTCCAGCCCAATACAGGAGAAATTGTTTCTTCTTTTTTTAGGTACTGTTAAAACGTAATTCATCCGAGGAAAATCCTAAATTATAACAATACAGATAGGAAAAAGTAATCTCAATTTTCAAGTATATGATCGATATTTTGCATACATTACCATAAATCATTTATTTGAATTTTACTTTTCCCATATCTAAAACATATCAAGACACTGAAGACAAATTTCTAGCTGAATGGAAATCTAGGGGGTAAGAAGCTTCTAGTTCTACAAATTGGATAGGCACAGCTAGGCTGTGGTGGGTGGAGCTCCTTTCTTGAGCACATAATCCATCTGGATAATGTTGCTCCTAGTTGTAACTAGGCTTCTTTAAAATTGAAAGAGCTAAAGAGTAGTTCAATGGGTTTGTGGCCTTTATGGTTAGGTTTTATACCCTCCGAATCGCAGTTTCTTCTTGTTTGGCTGGTGTTTATTTTCTTTACTTCTGTTGGATTGGGACTGAATTAGATTGCAGTTTCGTTTGCAATGTTTCAGGGCAGGCTTCTTCATCACCTCTTCTTCTCAATTATGGAGGAACTCAGATGCTGGCATGAAAGAGAACCAGAGGACATTAGTGTTGGCCGATTTTGTTTTCCAGCTTTCAGTTTCTGTTCTTATTTTGCTTTCTGTTATTAATTAATCTATGTAAGAAAACAGTCACTCCATAGACAACTTATTTTGAATTAGTGTGATCAGGCTGCCACATTATGGAAATCTTTTATTGCTACAACATATTCTGTTATTATCTTGTTTTCTGTTTGTTTTTGCTTGCATTAACTTCCAGCTGTATTGGTTTAGTTCTAACCTTTGAATTTCAGAATTCTATTATGACAATGAACAGAAAATTTGTGTGGTCTAAAAATCTTGTTGTCTGGGCCAGAGAGTTCGAAAGGAAATCGTAAGATTAGCAAGTTTCAATACAATGTCTCTCAAAAGGGAAAGCGTGTTATTTAATGAATCATTTCCTTTTCATTCTTATCAATGCATATTAGACGTGAAGCAGTATGAAAAAATGATTATATAAGCCTGTACACCATCTCTTGTCGTCTTCAATCCTTCACATTTTAATTAGCCTGAAGATGATATCCACATCACCAACTCAACGGTTAGGCTCATCACCAACTCAACGGTTAGGAAGTCTGAAACAGAAACCATCACCAGGGAAACGAAAGCACTCACATTGCCAAATGTATAGCCCAAGTTCAATTGGGCCTCGGCCCACTTTCCTTCTCATCCAAGGACACAACCTTAGCCTTAATTTCACAGGATCGCTTTATACCATATGCCAGTGCGCTTGGGTCCCTGCACTGGATCGCATTAGATTGTTACGGTTTTTTTTACCAATTTGCTCCTTATTAAATAACTATTTAGTAAAATGCCCCTGTCTGACAACTATTTAGCAAAATGCCCATGTTTAGTTGACTACACCCCTCATGTAGTCGACTAAAATGCGGGGTCAAATTTTTTTTTTTAATATCCCCATGATTTAGTCGACTAAGCCACGATCTTGCTTAGTTGACTAAATCGTGACGAAGGGTTTTAAAAACCCCAATCGCGGCATTTGGAATTTTAATCGACTACTAAACCTCCCGAAACCGCTCCAAATGTAGCTCCAGATATTCAAGTTTTTTTACTAATATGAATCACATCATTAATCCACTTTCTAACCTTCTGATTATGGGGTTTATAATCATTATAGTTGCACAGGAGAACAAACTTTTCGACATACTTCAAATCTATCAGTCTGAGCAGATTGTCTATAAAGTTTTATGTGTGTTTGAAGTTTGAACCTCTAAAATCACAACGGACTCTGCAAAAGAAGATGAATATGGACGAAGAATAAGAAGGGTGATAAGTAGATATTTTATGATTAAATAAGTATTGATTCCGAGATATATTGGATTGAATTTATTAATATTTTGTACTTATTTAATTATCTTTATGTACTTATCTATCTTTTAATTAAATATAGGATAAAAGAATATTATAATAAAAATCTATTGATATCCTATTTTATTATGCGGGGAGATATTACGGGATCTAAAAGAGGCAATAAATTAAAATAAAAAGGATATAATATTATATATTATTATATTATATTATAAAAAGATATAATATATTATTATATAATATAAAATCCTATCAATTGACCAAGATGAAAAAACGTACCTACAGGAAGAAAGAAAAGAAGACCTTATCTTTATAGGAGAATTGAAGACGTGGACCCCATTACCGGAGATATTATATGCATCTAATGGATCTAAGCTAACTAATATCTATTAAAGGGGAGGAAACGCACAGACGCACGAGGCAAGCGAAATAACAATAAAAGAATTGGAGGCATAGCGCAGAGCAGAATTCGAATAACAATTTGGGGGAACGGCAATTCAAGAAGTGCGGACGTTGAAAGCAAGGACGATCAAGACGAGGAGCATTGAGATCGAGGGATTCTTTAAGAGTCTTTATTTCTCTTTTCTTTTCCCTGTCTTATCGAATCGATTTTCATCTTTTCATGGATTTTAGTATAGCCATGCTCGGCTAGTTTTCTTTTGTAGTTAGGACGAGGATGAACCCTATGCGAATTTAAAATATTTGGTTGAATTCTTTATTGATCTTTATTTTTCTTGATTGAATGAATTATCTTTGCTTAAAGCTTTCTTGAAGATTGATCACCTTTTAGATTGTTCTTAGGTTGGTGTATGACAATAGAGATGTTGGTGCATTTAACTAGACCCGTTAATTCATCGTAGAGTTGTATGACCTAGACATAGGCTTACGAGTTTATGCGATCTCATTACGGTAAAAATATTATCTTTCCAAACAATACTAAGACATTAGGTTGTTTTCAAAGATAACGGACTAAGGTAGCATCAAGACATTGGGACTTAGTCTAACTTTAGAGAATTGATCGTCAATCAAGGGAATAATAATCAATTAGGGATTCAATTCAAATTATTAGAGGAACATAGGGGGATTCTCATCCCTAGCTGCGTATTTCTTAATTACTCATCTTTTCTCTCAATTGTTCTTGAGATTCATAATTTTGGATTCTTGTTTTTTTATTTAATTCTTTAAATTTTGTTTGGTTACAACTCACCCCCATATTACTCATTCATCCAACTAAAGCAAAAATAGCAAATTAGTGATTGGAGTACTATTCCTCGTGGGACGATCTTTTTCTCACTACTTTATTACTTATAACGACCGGTGCACTTGCCGAAGTCGCTATCAAGTTTTTGGCGCCGTTGCCGGGGAATAGTTTTATTTCAACACTAAGATTAGTTATTGAAACTCTAGATTGGATTTTTCTTTTGTTATTTTACTCTGTTTATGCGAGGTACCACGCCAAAAATTAAATGCGTTTGATCCCGAAATCAAAAAGACAATGCAAGGAGAAACCGGAAACTTGCTAAACAAGAGAAAAGGAAAGGTCTGTTAGCTCTAGTCGCGATCGAACCGGTTATAATGGCAGACGATGGTACAGATCCTCCTCGTCCTCCTCCAAAGAGGACCATGGGCGACTACATGACACTTAATTCTGCCAAGAATGCAACTAGCATTGTCAAACCTGTTGTGAATGCGAATAATTTTGAAATCAAGCCATCCCTCATAAGCTTGGTTCAACAAAGTTCTTTTAGTGGGAGTGATTTAGAAGATCCTAATCAAGCATATTGAGATTTTTCTCGCAGATTTGTGATACCATCAAGATGAATGGGGTTCCCGAAGATGCTCTTCGTGTGAGACTATTTCCTTTCTCTCTGACGGGGAAAGTAAGAGCTTGGCTTCGTTCTTGTCCTACTAGAAGTCTCTCCACTTGGGACATTATCACTACAAAGTTCCTTGAAAATTTTTTCCCTTCTTCTAAGTATACAAAGCGATGTCGATATTAGTTGCTTTACTCAAGGCAATGGGGAATCATTCTCGTGAAGCTTGGGAAAGGTTTAAGGAGTTGCTTAGGAAGTGTCCACAACATGAGTTGCAAGACTATGAACAAAGCGAGGATATTCTTCAATGGGATGCTTCCGTCTTCTAGGATGATGATTAACGCCGCAAAGAGAGTGGTAAGCTGAAAAACAAAACTCCGAGAAGAAGCATTGGAGTTGTTTGAGGCTATGGGGTCCCTTGAGAATGAAACTGTTACTCCACAACCAAAGAGGGGAGTTCTTCATCTAGACTCTTACAATACAATTTTGGCCCACAATGAGAACATTTCCCAACAGAACAAGGCGATCCAACAACGAAGTTAGTCGCCATCACTAAACTTGCCTTGCCTCTTCTCAGGTCTCATCCATCACTTCTCAGCCTCCTTTGCTTTGTGATTTTTGCAAAAGGGAACACGCTAATGGAGATTGTGAAGCTGGTAGTACTGGAGAAATAGCTGAGGTTAATTACATGAATAATCCTCCTAGGAATCAGTTTAATCAGTATAGCAACACATACAATCCTGGCTGGAAATCTCACCCAAACTTTTCCTATAAACCCCAAGCAAAGACCTCGCCAGTTCCACCAAACCACCACCACCATTACCGATCCGGAAAAGGCTTTGACACGCTTAACCCATACCAAAGACCGAATACATACAAAGTTCTGAAGCTTTCGGAATGAAACAAAGTCTTCTCTAAAAAATCGGAAGCTTCAATCCGAAACTTGGAGAATCGATTGGTCGTTATCAAAGCAAATAGCGAGAGAGGAGCCAAGGGTCCTTCCCTAGTGATACCGTGGTTAATCCAAAGGAGCATTGTAAGGCCATATCTACAAGGAGTGGTATAGTGATTGACCAATTGAGAAATGTTCCTAGGTGAAGGAAAAATCTGAAAAAGGGGTGGAAGAACATGAAAAGGCTTTAGAAAAAGAGGAGAAAAAGGCTGAGAATGATGATGTGCAGCAGGTTCCAAAGGAGATAGCTACAAAGAAGTCTCCCACTCCTTCTTATGCAAAACCTCCTTACCCCCAAAGGTTAAAGCAAAGAGATTCGAAACATAAGTATGCCAGGTTCTTGGATATTTTTAAGAAACCGCAGATTAACATTCCTTTTGCGAAGCTCTTGAAAATATGCCTAATTATGCAAAGTTCATGAAAGATTTGCTTTCCAAGAGGCATAAGTTGCAAGAGGCCGAAACGGTGGCATTGACTCAGCAGTGTAGTGCCATTATTCAAACAAAGTTGCGACCAAAGCTTAAAGATCCGGGCAGCTTTAGCATTCCTTGTGCAATAGGGAACGTCAATATGGGCGAGCACTTTGTGATCGGGAGCTAGTATAAATTTAATGCCCTTATCTGTTTGAAAGCTCTCGGCATTAAAGAGTTGAAGCCTACTATGATGTCGTTACGGTTGGCGAGATAGGTCCATTAAGAAGCCGAAGGTGTCATTGAGGATGTGCTTGTGAAAGTGGACAAATTCATCTTCCTAGGTGGATTTTGTGGTTCTTAACATGGAGGAAGATGCTGAACTTCCTTTGCTTTTGGGAAGACCCTTCTTGGCTCTTGCTAGAGCGGTAATTGATGTAGGCAGGAAAAATGGAGTTCCAAATGAATGATGAGAAAGTCACCTACAATGTGTTTCAATCCATGAAATACCCGGTGATAATAGTGGCGCCGAGAATTGATGTAGTTGATGAGGCCATTCATGAAGATCTTTTTCAAGAAGGTTCAGGTGAGTCTATGGAGGATGATCTTGCGCAATTGTTACAAGTGGAAGAAGAGGTTTCGCAGATGAGAATTCGATTTACGGAGTTGAGGAGCCGAAGAAGAAGGATTATGATGCGCCACCGTCCCTCCTAAGGTGGAACTAAAGGAGCTCCCTTCTAATCTAAAGTATGCTTTTCTAGGGACGGATGACACTTATCCCATTATTATTAGTCCGAGTTGTCACCTACCGACGAAGAGAAGTTGATGAAAGTTTTGACTACCCACAAGACCGCAATAGGGTGGTCTATATCGATTTAAAGGGGATTAGTCCTTCATTTTGCACTCATAAAATTCTTATGGAGGACGAAGTAAAACCAAGTAAGGCAGCCCCCCGAGGAGACTTAACCCGACTATGAAGGAAGTGGTGAGAAAGGAGGTGGTGAAACCGTTAGATGCGGGTATGATTTATCCTATCTCGATTCAAAGTGGGTTAGTTCGGTACATGTAGTACCAAAGAAGGCTGGAATCACCGTAGTGCGAGAATGAGAATAATGAATTGATACCCACTAGAACCGTTACGAATTTGGAGAATGTGTGTGGATTATAGGAGGTTGAATGATGCCACTCGCAAGGACCACTTTCCTTTGCCATTCATGGATCAGATGCTTGAGAGGCTTACAGGTCACTCTTATTACTGTTTCTTAGATGGCTATTCCGGTTACAATCAAATAGCAGTGGCTCCAGAGGATCAAGAGAAGACAGCTTTCACGTGTCCCTTTGGGATTTTTGCTTATAGACGGATGCCCTTCGGTCTTTGTAATGCCCCAAGCTACTTTTCAGAGGTGCATGTTGTCTATCTTCTCTGACATGACTGAGAAATTTATTGAGGTATTTATGGATGATTTCTCTGTTTTTGGCACTTCGTATGATACTTGCTTGGCTAATTTATCTTGTGTGCTCCAAAGATGTCAAGAGAGTAACTTGGTGCTTAATTGGGAAAAGTGCCACTTTATGGTGAAAGACGGGATAGTCTTGGGTCATAGAATATCTGATAAGGGGATAAAAGTGGATAGAGCCAAGATTATAATCATCAAAGACTTACCTCCTCCCACCAATGTGCGTAGCGTTCGCGATTTTCTTGGTCACGCGAGGTTTTTATCGGAGGTTTATCAAGGATTTTTCCAAGATAGCCAAACCACTTAGTCGTTGTTGGTCAAAGATGAAGACTTTAACTTTAACAATAATTGTCTAGTGGCATTTAACTTGTTGAAGGAGAGATTGACCACTTGCACCTATTCCGACGGCGCCGATTGGGAGTTACCGTTTGAGTGATGTGTGATGCCGGTGACTATGCTATAATGTGTTGGGGCAAAGGAAGAATAAGTTGTTGCATGTTATTTACTATGCGAGTAAAGTTCGAATGAGGCACAACTGAACTATGCAACAAGCGAGAAGGAGATGCTTGCAATTATTTATGCATTAGATAAGTTTAGACGGTATTTGATTGGTTCCAAGGTGATTATTTTTACGGATCATGCTTTGCTCTAAAATACCTCTTGACTAAGCAAGACGCTAAGCCAAGGCTTCTTCGTTGGATGCTACTATTCCAAGAGTTTGATATTAAAATCAAAGACAAGAAAGGGGTGGAGAATGTGGTAGCCGATCACTTATCTAGGATACAGGTTAAGGAGTTGCAGGATGATTCAAAGATGGAGATTCGGGATGAATTCCCAGATGAGTATGTCTTGGCAATCAGCAATGTACCTTGGTTCGCTGATATTGCTAATTATAAGGCAATTGGGATGATACCAGAGGGACTAACATGGCAGCAGAGGAAGAAGTTCATGCATGATGTTCGGCGGTATATCTGGGATGAGCATTTCTTGTTTTTCAGGTGTGCAGACGGAGTGCTCCGGCGTTGTATCCCAGAGGAGGAAACTCATAAGGTCCTCTGGCATTGTCACGGTTCAGATTATGGTGGACATTTTTCGGAGAACGACCGCGCAAAGGTATTACAAAGTGGTTTTTATTGGCCTACACCGTACAAGGATGCTAGGAAGTTTGTGGAGCGTTGTGATCGTTGCCAAAGAAGCGGGAATATCTCTAGGAGACATGAGATGCCCCTTAACAACATTCTTATTATTGAGATATTTGATGTGTGGGGGATTGATTTTATGGGGCCATTCCCAAGTTCTTTTAACAATAAGTACATTCTTGTAGCTATGGATTATGTCTCAAAGTGGGTAGAGGCAATTGCTCTTCCCACTAATGAAGTTAAGGTGGTGGTATCTTTTCTCAAAAAGAATATATTCAACAGGTTTGGGGTACCTAGGGCCATTATCGGTGACGGAGGAACTCACTTTTTGTAACCGACGGTTTCAATCGGTGCTTAGCAAATATGGTGTCACTCATCGTGTCACTACTCCATATCACCCACAAACTAGTGGGCAAGTGGAGATGTCTAACAGGAATTGAAGCAAATTCAGGAGAAGACTGTTAGGAAGTCAAGGAAGGATTGGTCTAAGAAGCTTGATGATGCTTTATGGGCGTACCGAACGGCATTCAAAACTCCTATTGGCATGTCACCGTTTCAGTGGCTGTATGGTAAGTCTTGCCACCTTCCAGTGGAGCTTGAGCATAAGGCGCTTTGGGCAACTAAACTGCTGAATTTTGATGCTAAATCTGCTAATGAAAAGAGGTTACTTCGGTTGAACGAGCTTGATGAATTCAGAATTTTTGCATATGAGAGTGCTAGCCTCTATAAGGAAAGAACCAAGAGATGGCATGACGGGGAGGATTATTCCTAGAGAGTTTCATACGGGACAGCGGGTACTACTTTATAATTCTCGTTTGAAACTTTTTCCGGGAAATTGAAGTCTAGATGGTCGGGACCTTTTGTAGTCAAAGAAGTCACACCTTTTGGCGCAATTGCCATTGCACCAATAGGTTCGATGAAGCTTTTAAGGTGAATGGGCGAGAGGTTAAAGCCTTACCATGGTGGAGACATTGACAGAGGAAGAACCTGTGGCATTGGAAGTTGAGAATTAAGGTGACATCCGTCGAGCTCGGGGACGGTAAACAAGCGCTGATTGGGAGGCAACCCAATAAGTTTTCCTTGCAATTTTTTTTTCTTTCTTTCTTTTTCTTTTATTTCATTTTTCTAGGTTTAAAGATGATCACTCCTCTTGTGGCTGCCAAGTCTTGCTAGGACACTCTTTCCTCTCTTAAAATTTGAAACATCATGAATGGTACCAGATGAAGCACTCCACGTCAGAGTTAGAGACCTAAAACCAGGGGAGTACTAGTTCTTTTTGTTAGTTCTCAATATGTTTTGATGATTAACAACAAATGTAAAACATGGTTTGAAGTTTGCAAAGTTGTTTAAAAACATTCGATAGTTGCAAACCGCAAGATAGGTTTTCAAACTCGAGTATTGGATGCCAATACCGCAGTTTGCTTGGCAAAACTTCGAGTAAAGGCCATCCGAGAAAGCAACCAAGTTTCCGGCTAAAGTCAATACTTTAGCGGTTGCATAGGCAAACTCGAGTAGTGGGAGCCAATACTGCGGTTGCTTGGCGAAACTCGAGTAAAGGCCATCCGAGAAAGCAACCAAGTTTCGGCCAAAGTCGATCTGCAGTTTGCATAGGCAAACTCGAGTATTGAATAGTCAATACCGCGTTTGCATGGGCAAACTCGAGTATCGAACTTCTTGTGAACTAAAGGATTTTTCAAACTTAGTCAATACTGCAGTTTGCATAGTCAAACTCAAGTATTGAACTTCCAGAGAGCAAAAGATTTTTCAAGATTAATCAATACCGCAGTTTGCATTGCCAAACTCGAGTATTGAACTTCCAGAAAGCTAAAGATTTTTCAAGATAAATCAATACCGCAGTTTGCATAGCCAAACTCGAGTATTGAATAGTCAATACCGCGGTTGCGTAGCCAAACTCAAGTATTGGACTTTACAGAGCAAATGGATTTTTCAAGTTAAACCAATACCGCAGTTTGCATAAGCAAACTCGAGTATAGGTTCTATCTTTAAAATACAAAACACGATGGTTTGCCTCTGAAAAGTGCAAACTCGAGTATCCAATTGGATCTTTGCGGTTTGGACACTTGTGAACAAGTGCCATACTCGAGTTTACATGAACATACCGAGTTTACAACGCTAAAAATTGATTTTGAATTATACGAATTCTCAAATCATTGTTGTTTGATCTCATTGCTTCCATAATTCATTCAATCACATTCCTAGCTATGTTTAACAAGTTTGTTGAGTGAATTTCGGTTAGCACGAGATGAAGATTATTGAAGGTCAAAGCCATAAAGCAAAAAGTGTTCGGTGCATTTAATGCACTTCGCAAATCAACCTTCTTTTGGATAATCCATCGAGCACGCATTCTCAACGGTCAAGAATGCTTTCTTCATCAAGTAAACTCTTCTCCAACGGGCAAATCCTCGAGCTCCACATCGATCATATTAGCACCTGGATTAGTTGGAGTTTAGAGAGAGAAGATGACGGACTTAATGCTAATCACCTACAACGGTTGGATTCATCATTCAACGGTCATTTAATGTTCTCTACCTATAAATAGAGTGCATTAACTTCTTCTCAAGCTGATACACCTACTGAGAGCGAAAATTCATTGATTGTCATTTATTGTGTTCAGCTTTCATCTGTATTGTATCAATCGATACTTGTACTTGTGTTCATCTTATCTCGCTCCGAGAGAGAGTTTTATCGTAAATCATTTATTGATTGAGATAACCACAAGTCGGGGACTTGGTGGTTGGGTGTATTGATTGCAACTTGTAAGGGGGAGTGAGTTCTAGAGAGAGAACTACTCTTGAGTACGAGTTTGTAATCGGTTTGTGAGTATAGTGGATTGAAAATCCCAAGTGTAGCTTGGGTACTTGGATGTAGGTCAAGGATAAGACCGAACCAGGATAATTTCTCTTGTGCAAGCTTTCCTTCCTTTTCCTCCTTGCTATCATCTGTTTTTACTTGGTCAAAACAGCACTTTCGAAAAGTTTTAAAATACCCAATTCACCCCCCTCTTGGGTATATAGCTCCATTTACACTTTTCCCTCTTTATATTTGTGCAACATTGAGGAAAATGTTTGATTTAAGTGTGGGGGAAGGATATAATTTCTTTGGTTATGCTTGTCCTTATGCAATTAAAAAGAATTTTTTATGCTTGTCCTTATGCAATTAAAAAAGATTTTTTTTTATTTGATATTTTTGCATTGTTTAGGATTGACCTTAATTTTGAGCTTTCCCCATCTTAGAGAATATTATCAAGTCCAAAAAAAAAATTAAAACTTAAAAAAAAAAAAGTTCTAATTAAGCCTCTAAAGTCTTACATTTTTTTTTTACAATCTTGAGATCGACTATGAGAATAGAGATTAGTTTGTAATATGATCAACAGATTATTAGTTTATGAATATTTTGCTACATGATTTCTTTATAAAATAAGAGGATGACCATTGCCGGCCTAAGTAAAGCGGTGTTTGGGGAAATGACTCGAGTAGTGTAAAAAAAAAAAAAAAAAAATTCACACACACACGTGCACACAACTCCAATGACTTCTCTAGACCTTACTTAGTAACTTAGGGGCACTTCATCACCAATGTTGGCACTCGCGTCAAACGGTAAAGTCAAAAAGGATTATGAGTTAATTCATCGTAGAGTTGTATGACCTAGACATAGGCTTACGAGTTTATGCGATCTCGAGTCGGTAAAAATATTATCTTTCCAAACAATAGTAAGACATTAGGTTGTTTTCAAAGATAACGGACTAAGGTAGCATCAAGACATTGGGACTTAGTCTAACTTTAGAGAATTGATCGTCAATCAAGGGAACAATAATCAATTAGGGATTCAATTCAAATTATTAGAGGAACATGGGGATTCTCATCCCTAGCCGCGTATTTCTTAATTACTCATCTTTTCTCTCAATTGTTCTTGAGATTCATAATTTTGGATTCTTGTTTTTTTATTTAATTCTTTAAATTCGTTTGGTTACAACTCACCCCCATATTACTCATTCATCCAACTAAAGCAAAAATAGCAAATTAGTGATTGGAGTACTATTCCTCGTGGGACGATCTTTTTCTCACTACTTTATTACTTATAACGACCGGTGCACTTGCCGAAGTCGCTATCAAAGGGTAAAGAAGACAGAAGAATAGGATCTCTATATAGAATTTCGGGAGAAAGAGCAAAAATACACACGACTTTTTCTTTTCCCCTAGGAGCGCCCAGTACCACGACCTTTTTTTTGGAGCAAAAATAAACACGACGTTACGTTTTGGGAGCAAAAATGCCACGGGCCGTTAGTTGACCGTTAACTTGGATGGAACGCTGACGTGGCGTGGCGATTTGACCGACAAGCCGACATGGACGATGACTAGGAATACAAATCCAAATAATTAGGGAAAAAATTAGAAAAAAATTCAAAAAATTAAAATAATTAGAAAAAAATAAAAAAAATAGGAAAAAAATTCAAATAATTAGAAAAAACTCAAAAAATTCAAATACCTCCGATTGGCCCCACCACCGCCACCTTACCGTCGGCCATCGCAGGCGGCAGCGCCACGCGGCGGCGGTGGTCGGTTGTGGTGGCCACCGCTGGCATTGATCGGATAACAATGGTGGAAGAGGATTTTAAACTTTATTAATTCTATCACAAAATTTAACAATTTTTTTAACTAATGATAGAATTAATAAAGTTTAAAATCCTCCTCCATCACTAGCGGGGTATGTGAATTTTTTTCCTAATTTTTTAATTTTTTTCTAATTATTTTAATTTTTTTCTAATTATTTTAATTATTTCCTATTTTTTGATTTTTTTTTCTAATTTTTTGAATTTTTTCCTAAGTTTTTTTAAAAAAAATTTCCCAATTTTTTGAATTTTTTCTAATTATTTTAATTTTTCCCTAATTTTTTTAAATTTTTTCCTAATTATTTGGATTTTTTTATTTCTAGTCGGCGTCACGTCGGCTTGTCGGTCCATATCAGTCCACGTCGCGTCCATCCAAGTTAACGATCAACTAATGGCCCGTGGCATTTTTGCTCTCAAAAGGCCAAAACGTAATGTCGTGTGTATTTTTACTCGGAAAAAGGTCGTGGTCTTGCCGACGCTCCGAGGAAAAAGTCGTGTGTATTTTTGCTCCTTTTCCTTAGAATTTCAAATATTCAGAATTATATATAATATTCAGAATAATCAGATAGGATATATTATCATATTAATAAACTATTTTATCTGAAACAATAATTATATAAATATTCAGAATAATCAGATAATATCTAGAAAATTTAATATTGATCAAAATAATAAACTATTAATATCTAGTATATCCTTTATATGATCGGTCAGTAATTAAAAGATATGTCTAGATATAATCTAAACAAATAATAGGATATATTATCATATTTAAAATTTTGAAATTAAAGTGATATTTTCCTGTATTTTTTTATTTTCAAAAATAAATCAAGGAGAGAAATTAAAAAAAAAAAATCTTTGATGATTATTGGCCTCTCCACAAGTTAGTTGTGGGTTTGACATTTAAAACGGTTTTTTTTTTTTTTTTTTAAAAAAAAAAACAATCTTATTGATGATGATTGACTTCCCAATAAGGAAATGTGATTTTGTGTCATTAAGGATGGGAAAAAAAAAAAAAAAAAAAAAAAAAAAGGTCCTAGATGTGAGCTCCTATATTAAATTGGGGCGAAAGTTTGGAAGAGTCTATGATAGGTGTAAAATATAGTGGCTGACGTTTCGCAAGTAAATAGGTCGTATTTAAGTAATAAAAAGTGAGTAAGATATTGTTCTCATGGGCCATATTAAGAAATAAGGAAATGTAATTTTGTATTTGATAAATTCGAAGGATGCATATATAGTTACATGTGCGATAAACAGACTTTCTTCTATTCCCAAAAAACAAAGCTTATTAGGGTGAAAATACTCTATCACTATATGTTATTACCCAGACACACATATGTACGTAAATCTTTTGATCTATTTAGAAGCATTGCCTCATAACTCGGTTGGTGGGGAAAACATTCAGAAAAAATTAATTCCGATATGAAATTATATTAATTTTCTTTGAAAAAAATTCAAAAAGTAGTTGTTGAAGTTTCAGCTTCAATTAGCATGAGTTTACCATCGATTTCGACTCATTTTTATAAGCTAAAAGCATAAAAATGGTTAACTCGGAGAGTCAACTCGTGAGTTTTACAACAATTGGTAAAATTATAAGTTTTCTTTAATTTATGAAAAATTTAATAAGTTAACTACTAAGTTTTGATAAATTGATTAAAGTGACTTTAATCAATTATAAACATATCGACGCATACGCAGATTCACAGTTTCCAAGCATGCAATACCATTGTCCCTGGTATCACTTTCAGCTACACTCCTTGTCGCCCTCACTTTTATCCTCTCAAACCTGCACACTCAGCCATCAACTTTCATTATCACTACTAGAAAAAAAACAAAACGGCGACGGAGTCGCAAATTCACGGAATTTTGCGACGGAAAAAAAAAATTCCGTCGCAAAACTAAGAAATTTGCGACGAATATTATAATCCGTCGCTAATTTGCGACGGAATATTTTTCCGTCGCAAAATATTAGCGACGGACCATGAATCCGTCGCTAACTTGGCCGCCAGTTTCCCAAAGTTAGCGACGGATTTCAAATCCGTCGCAAAAGTTAGCGACGGATTCAAAATCCGTCGCTAAATGGCGGCCAAAAGGCCGCCACTTTCCCACCTTTTGCGACGGATTTCAAATCCGTCGCAAAAGTTAGCGACGGATTTCAAATCCGTCGCAAAAGTTAGCGACGGATTCAAAATCCGTCGCTCCACTTTCCCACCTTTTGCGACGGATTTCAAATCCGTCGCAAAGTTTGCGACGGATTCAAAATCCGTCGCTAAATGGCGGCCAAAAGGCCGCCAATATTGCCACATCTTGCGACGGATTTGGAATCCGTCGCAAGTGTCGGCTATATTATTATAAGCTAATTATATATTTATTACTTGTTGTAGTTGGAAGTCAAGATAAAGCTTCTAGCTTGATGGTATGGGAGATGGTTAGAGGTCTTTTGAGTCCTGGGTTCGAATCCTCCTTAGGTAAAGGTGAGGGTTTTTTTATTTTTGCCTCAGCTCCACGGAATTTACCAAAATGCCATTAAGTGAAAAAAAAAAAAAAACTGAACATCATATTTGGTTTTCCTTTAGCGCACGACATTAGCACAGCAGAGGAGGCTTTGCATTCTGAAAAAAAAAAAAACTGAAACCCCAGCCCTGTCAAACGATTTCATCCCTTTCCCTTTCCGTCACTTGACGCCGCCGTTCACCGCCATCTGTCGCCGTCCGTCCGTCCACCGCCGTCCGCCGTTGTCTATTTGTCGCTGCCTCTATTTGATGCTTCAGATGGCAGATTTGTTCTTCCCTCCGTGATTCTTCAGTTTGTTCTTGATTCAAGTTGCTTTTCTTCATTCTCTAGCCTAAACTGAATTTATTAGGCTTTGGGAACAAAGATTTTTGGATTTCTCTCTTCTATCCATCTATGATCCGCTTCTAGGTGGCTTGGGAAGGGGTTGTGTTTGTTTTTTACTTTCTCCTTGCTGCTGTCCAAATCTGGGGGTTGGGTAAGTCTTCATTAGTGTTTTGTTTAAGAAGATTTAGATGTGTATTATATTAACTTGGTTCTGTGCGTTGCTGTCATGTCTGAAAATTGGGATTTAAGAAATTTCCATTTCCATTTTTGTTGTTGTTGTGTTGCTGGTTAGTCAAGGAAGCAAAGGGTTCTTGTTAAATATATAAATTGTTGCAAGTTGATTCTTGAGGTATTTAGGTAATGCGCTGTACAGGGGACCAATTTGATGAATGTTGAGTAATATAAATATACATATGTACGCTGGAAAATTGACTGGACAAATGGCACTTTAAAGTTGAAGTTGATTATTCTTGGAGTTAAAATATGGTTCGTTGCAGGAAAAAAAAAAATATATATATATATATATATATATTGAATGAAGGTGAAGGTTTAGGTATTGTTTTCAAACTGAAATTTTAGAATGAGATAAGGAAGATTATGATGTTGGGTAATCATTAGTTAAATGTTAAGAAATTTAATTTGGGGAAACTTTGTTGTCTATTATAAATTGGAAAGTATGTCAATTTATTATATGAGATGGGATTTGTGCAAAAAGAATTGGAAAGGTATTTAGGTAATAATTCGAAGATTAATTTGTTTTCATTGACTAAGCAACTTACACCCTGTTTTGTTTATGGAAATTATGTTGAGGTCCCTATGCTTTATGAAGTTGTGGTTATCATCATCATTATTATTATTAATTAAAGGGATTTTAGTAAATGATGTTATGAATTTCATAAAGTTATGAAGAAGGTACATACATGATAGCAAAAATTGTGTGCCGACTAAGGAAGGTGTCAATTGAGCGTGAAAATAGGAAATTTTGTGCAAAGCTATAATTGATGTGTTTATTGGATGTTAGGAGGAGACAGAGTAAATAATTTGGAAACTGATAAGTTGGAGGAAGAGGCGTAGCATAGTCCTTACAGGTGCGTGAATAGCGTCCCATTATATATTTTTAAATAATTTTTTTTTACTTGCATTATTTTAATTTAATTTGTTACCACATTCTCCTATTGCAATTCTGTCAAAGAGCTGCTAATCATTGTAAATGTATGTTTACTTAATTATGTAGTTTAGATACTCTACGTAGTCTATAGGCAGGATCCCTGTTTTCCCATGTAATTTGGAATATATGTATATGTATGTGCTGTATGGAGCGAAGCTCTGAATGTTGTAATAAAAATTTGGATCATTGTAGAATTTTTGGGAAGTCTAATTTATAAATTTAAGGCTTAAGGAATGTGAGTCCACTCATGTTCCGTGCCGGTCACCTCTTGGTTTTCAGGGCGTGACAGTAGTCCCCCTTCAACGCCGTCCTCCCCCTTGGTCCTCGGCTCCCTCGCCGTCGGCTCCTCCTCCCCCTTGGCCCTCAACTCCTCCCCCTTCAACACCGAAGCTCCCTCCCTCGTCTCCATAGTCGCCATTCTTCGATCACCGGTGCTCTTCTCCATCGTCCGGCTACCCTCCCCCCCTTAGGTAAGCTCCCTTTTTTCACCAGATTATTTATTATGATAAATTTAATATAGATAAAAAATTGAAAAAATTAGTCATATTTATTACTCTTGAATAAATAGGTCTCCACATCGCCGCGTTCTCTTGTCGCTAGGTGCTCTTCTCCGTCGTCCGGCTACCCTCTCCTTCCTTAGGTAAGCTCCCTTTTTTTCACCACATTATTTATTATGAGAAATTAGTATAGATAAAAATTGAAAAAATTAGTCATATTTATTTCTCCTAAATAAATAGGTAATAATTGAACATTATTGTTTATTTAGGTTATAATTTTGTTAATAATTAAAGTCTATTAAGTATTTAGAGGAGCAATATAAATATTAATGCAATGTATAAATGATTAATTTTGATTTGTCAATGATATTTTATTTCTTTTTATAATAAAAAATATACATGAATAACATTAATGGTACATAAAATGATATTGGTGTGATAAAATTATGATTATTTATTAGTTGGTAATGATACATAAATCTATAATAGGATGGTGTTGAAATTAGAAAAGTGAAGTGTTGAGAAATGATATCTAGGGATAGGGCAATAAATTTTTTTTTAAATATTCCGTTTCAATTTTTTATTTGAATCTATCTTTAACAAGTTATACAATAAAATTGATAATGTATAAAACAAAATTACAAAATACTATTTAGATAAATACGTAATTGTAATTATAAATATAATTATAGTGTTCTATTATTTGTTTGCCCCCTCCACAAGCATGTCCCCATATTCGGTGTGCTATCCTCATTCTCGGTTGCTTCTTTGGGATATGTTCTTTGTTCAATGCATGTGTTTGTTTTTCACTTTCTTGACTAAATGGCAATTGGTTGATACAAGTGGCTAGTTGTATTGGTTACTTATATATATTTGTGGCATATTGAGATGTTAATTAGGTTAGTAACTGAACTAGCTAGGAAGTATGGAAGACAATCATGATAGGAGTTGGATGTACAATCGTTTAAGCGAGAGAAGACAACTAACTCAAGTATTCTTGGTGGGTTTGAAAGAGTTCATCAATTTTGCTTTGGCACATTCACCTCATTCAAGTAGGCGATCGGTTGTCCGTGTGCCAAATGTAGGTGTTTAAGATTTGAAGATTCGGAGACTGTCAAAATCCATTTGTGTAAAAAGGGATTCATGAAGGATTATGAGTGTTGGGAATGTCATGGCGAAGTCCGACGGACACCGAGAGGTTATTATGGGGGACGGTAGTCATCGAGACAACCTTAATCAATATGAGCGGCTGGTTATGGACGCGGGACCGTCGATCGGCCAATATTTCGATCCCATTACTCATGCTGAACCGTCATACATGGGAGAGGAGACCGATACACATACTCAACCATCATACATGGGAGAGGATCCTCATCCGGAAGCCGATAGGTTCTATAAAATGCTTCAAGAAGCGCAACGTCCGTTATGGGAAGGTTGCGAACACTTTGAAAATAGTGAATATTCATCGCTATCGGTTACCCTAGCAACACTAAGCTTGAAGACTGATCACCATATGAGTGAGAGGAATTACAATGAAATGATGCAGATCATGAGTAAGGTTGTTCCGAACGACAATAATTTGCCGAAGGATTTTTATCAAGCAAAAAAAAAAGGTGAAAGAGTTGGGCCTTGGATGTCAAAAAAATCCACCTTTGCCCCATGGGATGTATGTTGTATTACAAGGATGATCTTTGATTAACCGTAAATTTTGCGGACATGACAGATATAAAGTTGTGAGGATTGGAAGGAAAACGACCGTCGGGCATTAAGCAAGATGACATACTTTCCTCTCGTGCCCGGACTTCGAGAGATTGTATGCATCGGAACAAACATTTGCCACATGAGATGGCAGGGAGCATCACGGGGATGAAAACTTTGTGACGCATCCATCCGATGCCGAAGCTTGGCAAAAATTTGACTAGGCGAATCCTTCCTTTGCTAGGGATCCCCGTAATGTCCGTCTTGGTCTATGTTCGGATGGGTTCGCTCCTTTCGACAGTACGGGCAGGATTTATTCATGTTGGCCTGTCATTGTGACACCGTACAACCTCCCACCTTCTATGTGCATGAGAAGAGAGTTTTTGTTTCTTAACGCGTTAATCCCTGGGCCATCCAACCCCAAAAAGAAGATAGATGTGTACCTCAGGCCTTTGATAGACGAGCTTAAGATGTTGTGGAGTGAAGGGGTTATTACGTATGATATATCGTTGAGCCAAAATTTCATCATGCGGGCTGCCTTAATGTGGACGATAAATGACTTCCCTGCATATGGTATGTTGAGTGGCCGGCAAACGTGCGGGAAGCTTGCATGCCCGATATGTCTTGAACAAAACATGGGTTTTACCTTGGATTACGATCACAAGGTCTGTTGGTTTGACAGCACCTTAGGCGGTTCCGCCCCCGGAGCATCCGTATAGGAGGAATAAAAAAGACTTCATGCGGAGTGTGGTCGAACACGCAGATCAACCTCATCGTTTAAGTGGCCAAGAAGTATGGGACAGGGTCAAGTACATTCAAAGTGTTGAAGAGGGGGCTGCGTCCAGCCAACCTGAGGGATACGGCATTCATCATCATTGGAACAAACGCAGCATATTCTGGGAGCTACCATATTGGAAAGATCAATTGTTAAGACACAATCTCGATGTCATGCATATTGAGAGGAATGTGTTTTGCAATATTCTCGTACACCGTCATGGACACCAAGGGCAAGACGAAGGACACGATCAACGCAACGCAAGACTTGGACATAGAAGCGATTTGCGAAGGCCGATTTGCATTTGGTGCAGAGCGGCACGGGACGGACTTCCAAACCTAGAGCGCGTACACATTCAACAAACAACAAAATTTAGAGTTGTTACAATGGGTTAAAGACTTGAAACTCCCGGACGGTTATGCGTCAAACTTGAAAAGATGTGTCAACATGCACGAGGCGAAGTTATTCGGGATGAAAAGTCATGATTGTCATGTTTTTTTCCGAGAGATTGTTGCCGTGGGCCTTCAAAGCACTTCCGAAGCATATATGGTCTATTCGACGGAATTTTCAATGTTCTTTAGAGAAATCGTTCGAGCTTAATGTTGAAAAGTTACGGCACCTTGAGACGAGCATGCCAATAATGCTATGCAAATTAGAGATGGTGTTTCCTCCTAGCATGTTTGACTCAATGGAACATTTGCCCTGTTCACTTGGCATAGGAAGCAAAGGTAGGAGGGCCACAACAATATAGGTGGATGTATCCATTTGAGAGGTAATATATATTTATTTCACACTTTTATTAATTGACGGACATGGTACTTTAGTTTATTAATACTCTCTCATTGTCCTTTGTAGGTTTTTACGCACACTTAAGAAGAAGATAAAAAATTCAAGGTATGTTGAAGGATCTATAACGAGGCGTACCTAGTCGAAGAGGCGACAAAATTTGCGTCATACTACTATCCCCCGAAATGATATCAAGATGGAGAAGGGTACCTCGCAACGATGATGGCGGTGACACGAGCAAAAAAATTCAATATTTAATTTTCCAGGCCGAGTCTTGGGAAAACGTTGGAGGTCAACTCGGAAGGGAACGATAAGATAGTAGCGGAGTGGTACATTCTAAACAAGCGTGAAGAGGTCGCCCCGGTATTTAAAGTAAGCTTTCTTTTGCTTTTTGCGTTACGGTAAGTATTAAAATATTAACTTCATTTTTTTCCCGTACGAGTTACTTCTCCAATTGGGTCCGATCGAAAATCCTTTAATGTCGGATTCCACGGTTGATCAATTCACGACCTCCGAGTTTCCTAAATGGTTTCAACGCTACTTCGTGAAAAATCCAAAAGATCCAACGAAGTTGCATGGAGTTTATCTCATGGAGCTGCAATAGTTGTTACCGGTGCAAAAAATATTTAATCAATGGGTATCGGTTTGATCTTGTTGAAGCGAACGCAAGTACAATATGTTGCAATTACGGTGTATGTTGTCGAGATGGCCAAGGTGACGGGGTGGAGGCCGACTACTACGGGAAGTTAATTGACATAATTCAGCTGAATTACCGTGGGACAAAGTGGTGACCCTTTTTAAATGTGAGTGGTTTGATAACGGTCCGCGTGGGACAAAAGTGGACATATATGGAAATGTTGAGGTCCATTTGGACAAGGAGATATACGGTTGGTTATGACCCATTTATCCTTGCTCAATAGGCGGAACAAGTGTACTATACATTATACCCCACATCACGTCAAGGGTGGAGGGAGTTATCAAAACCAAAGCACGAAATATTATACCCAAGTCCAAAGAGTCGGAAACAAATAACGGTATGACGGAACCGTTCCAAGCAGATGCGGAACATTTACGAGCCCATATACATTGTCGACGACGATGTACCAAGCAACTGTTCAATTCTCTGCGGAGTTAGAGTTGATTCCTATCCAAATTGATGATGAGGAATCAGACGAAGAGGCAGACGAGATTTATTCTGATAGTGAATCTGAGTTCGACGATTATGAGACTTCAGAGGAAGGCACGGAGGCTGAGGCTAAAGAAGAGGAATCGCTCGATTGATTTGTGTTAGTTCTTTGTTTATGACGATATATTATAATACATATATCCTAATTTGCCAATGTGATATTAATTAAATTTCTTAAATTTATAAACATTTTGATATAATGTTTAAGAGTGTTCAGAGATGGAGCATACAAGAGGGCGTTCAGGTAGTGGACGTAGTGGTGGTCGCTCCCAGCCACGTCCTATTAGGGTAGGGCCACGCCATCTGCCCCTTCTGTAGGCAGAGGGCTCGGGTGTTCCCCAGAGTTGCCGCCATTTAATCATCTGTCATCTTCACCGTCGGTTTATTTGTCATCTTTACCTTCGGTTCATATGTCATCGTCACCGTCTACCGCCTCTGATTCACAGCAAGGGCAACAACGGGTTTTACTTTACGATTTCGATTAATTTACATATGTTTAGTTTTCTTGAACCATCTATGTACAAATATCTTCAATAGTTCACATGCGTTCCTTTAGCCCACTGGGTCGCCTCAGAGCCACGTTGGAGAAGAAGGTAGTTCCTCCGATACACCCATCTGGGGAACGGTAGATCCTGCGACAGGGAAGCTTTGCGTCTGTCCTGGAGGCGAGCACGAGTAAGTAATGTAAAGTTACCGGTTATGTTACGATTTTCTACCTTCGGTTTTTATGCTAATATTTGCATCTCGTCCTCGTCTTGATTTTACCCTTATAATGAGGTTGCGGATTGGATCTCGCGTCAAATATTCCGTAATTTCAATCGCCTTGGGGCGTTGGACATAGATCCCTAAGGAGAATCGTGATCGTTGGTTCGAAGAGTTCTTGGTAAGTTGTGTGTTTTATCATCAAGCAGTTTTAAAATTTAGAGCACTAATTGTTCATTATTGATTTGCAGAATCAGTATAGCACGTTGCCTAAACATTGTGAAGATCTGAAAAAAGCTTATAACTACAAAGGAGGCCGGTGGTTGACTGAGAGGTGTTATAAGTTGAGAAGGCAAAGAGGCAGGCAAAATTGGATTCAATCGGACACTGCAGAGGAATTAATTCAACAATGGACCAACGATCCGAAGTTTCTCAACAAAAGTGAGAAAAATAAGCAAAATAGGGCCAAAATGGAAGGACCGTCATATGTTGGCGGATCCATTCCATTTAGTGAGCATCGACGCAAACTTGTGAGTATACATTATTTTCTATTTAAGTATTCAATATTTTGTAGGTCATCATTTGTATTTTGCAGGAAGAGTCTGGGGAAGTTCCTGCACAGTCACTTGATTGGGCTACCTTTGAGCAAACCCATTCCCGCTAGTCGAAGGGAGTGAGAGGCGCTGGATTAACAACAAGGCGAAGCAAGTAGCGGTGAGACATTTATTGCATATTATTTGTTTCATGCTTTGCAATATTTATTTCATTTCACATGCCTTATTTCTCCTGTATTTTTGTACTTGTAGGAAACCTTTCGAAGCGCATCGCGGGATAGAGACTCGCAGAGTGGGGCCGACCCCGCATCGTCTCGGTCGACAATGAGAATCTCTTCTTTCGGGCTACGGGAGGATTTGACAAGAAAGGGAGAGTCTTCGGGGTAGGTGCCTCGCTAGCCGATCGAAGCAAACGAAGCGCTCCTTATCGCAGCGATGAAGGTGTTTACGTAGGTAAACATTTGCTACTAATTGTTACATTTTCATTCATTTGTCCATTTAAATGATGTTCAAAAAATAAACGTATTTCATAATATTTTTTGTAGATGAGATAAAGAAGATGAAGGCATTGGTGGAGGAGCTTAACCGGACACGACAAAGAAATGACTCGAAACGAGGAGATGATGATGCGACAGATGACTCGGGAGCGGGGAGATGATGAAGCTACAGATGACTCAGAACGGGGAGATGGCGGCAGATGCTCCAGAACGGGAGATGATGAGGCGCCCGGAATTCCGGGGAACGGGAGATGATGATGCGGCGGATGAGTCAACAAACGGAGATGATGAACCATATGCGGCTTCAACTTAAGTCCCTAATGAAAGACAAGGGTACGGAGCGCTCCCGATTGTGGTGACGACAATGATGATGATGATGATCTTGTTTAGACTATACTTTAGTATATTTTTGTTTTAAACAATATTATTTATATTTTATTTTATCTATGTAAACTATTTCGATTGTTATTTTAATCATATACGGTTTTACTATTATATTTTTAAATTTTAAATGTTTTTAATTATTTTTTCAAAAAATTTATTAAAAACAAAATTTAAAAACAAAATTTGCAATGGGAATAAGCATTTTAAAAAAATAAAAATAATTATTTTATAAAAAAAATAAAAATTAGTGACGGAATTAAACATCCGTCGCTAATATAAAAAAAATCGAAAATATAAAAAAAGTGATTTGCGACGGAAAAAAATCCGTCGCAAATTCCCAATTTGCGACGAAATTGTATTCCGTCGCAAATTTGAAATCTGCGACGGATTTTTTTTTCCGTATCAAATTGCGACGGAAATATATCCGTCGCAACTTGCGACGGAAAAAATCCGTCGGAAATTTGCGACGGAATGTTGTATCCGTCGCAATTTGCGACGGAATTTCGTTTTCCGTCGCAATTGTGACGACATTTTTGCACGGACTGATTCCGTCGCTAATTGCATCGCAAATACGTTTTTGCGACGGAAATACCCTTTTTTGCGACGGATTTTTTCCGTCGCAAAAACTGATTTTTTTGTAGTGTATTTTGTCTTTGTTTTGGTTATTATACTCATATATCTATCTAACTGTACCATCAGTTAATTAATTATTACGGCAATCAACAGTTGCGTCATGTGTGAACACGAGACCTTTGACTTGGAATTCAGGTTTTCCATCTTTCACGTCACCGTTATTATTAAATTAGAAGTTCTGCTTCTTTTTTTTTTATACAGGGTTTAAGAAAGTAAAAACAATGATAATGTTTAATAAAATGAGGCCCATGATTAATTCATCGACACTGATGGGTTTTGAACAAATGAGGGAAAATTCTGTGGCTAACCCAAACTCAGTACATAATGAGGGCTCAACCACATAAATAGTGGTGTGCTATATATATTTAGGTAAAGGAGCAAAAAATACACATGTGCTTTACCCTCGAGAGCGCCCAGCACCATATACTTTTTTTAGGACAAAAATACACATGTGGTTACCATTTGGGAGCAAAAGTCAGCCCCACCGTTAACTGCACAAACGTCTGTTATATCTCTCTCTGCTGCACCGTCTTTTGCTCTGTTTTATGAAGCCAAAAACAGAGGTGAATCCGGCGTGGAGTAACAAGAAGGAAGTGGACGTCACGTACTGCATGTTGCTATCACTCATCTTGAACAGAAGCCTCCCTGCTTGGTTTCTCAACCCCAAAACTAGCCGTTACACATTGGACCAAAGTAACACCATAGACATTTTGAGATTGAGAACGAATCTCACTCACCTGGGGTATATTGGGAAAAAGAGAGAGGTCCCAGGAATTATAGAACATATGAAATTGTCCACAAGAGCCTTGTAATCATGGAGCGATTGTACTTTTTGAACAAGGAATTCCTGAGGTCCAAATCACCAAGCATGAGCTTAGTTTCTTGAAAAAGACAATATATAGTAAATACATCGGACTCACCAAGCATGAGCTTAGTTTCTTTTGCTGTTTTATGAAGCTAAAACGAGGCGAAAAGAAGAAAAGAAGAAAAGCACCAGCGATAATGAAGGAGTACGGTTGCAATACCCCGCAAGATCTTTGGTTCCTAATTCATAAATATACATATATATATAAATATAGTCTCCTCTTTTCTTAAACAGAAGCGCATACACACATATATATTAAACAAGTTTTTCAGATGTGGCCGCTGAAACTGCAGCCGCTTCTCTGGTTTTTAAGAAATGTGACCCCGCCTACTCTAAAACTCTAGTCACTAGGGCTACAAGGGTATATAGACACTTAGTTGAAGTTAAAATCACTCCTTGAACTTGTTTATGGTTTTCTAGTGAAAAAAAAAATGAGGCTTCATCTTCTTCTTGTGTGTATAAGTGTTTGAGTTTGCTGATAAATACAGGGGCGCTTACAGTGATGGGCTGAAGGCCATTGTATGCCCTTTCTATTGCTCTTACTCTGGCTATCAGGTAAGGCTTCAGTTGTTTAATTTTTTCCATTTTAGTTGTTGCTGTGCCTGTGTAGAGTTAACTGAAAGGACATATTGGAAATTCAAACCAAAATAAGGAAAAAGAAATTCACAAGAGATGCGTAAAGCGAAGTCCTTTGGTTGGGAATATGAAAGCCGTCCAATTGACTTTATCCATGGTCCCCCTCTCGTAATATAATCTTAAACAGTTGTTATATTAGATTATGCCGGTGTACAGAACATGATAACATGATCTATGTTTTTTTTGTGGATAACATAGAATGTGATCTATGTTATATATAATGGAAACAAAGCAACCCCATCCTATACACTCACAGTAAAAATATAGAGAGAGCAAACAGAAAAAAAGAAGTACGTAAGAATTCTGTACTTAATTATAAAATGTGAGCCTCGTACATAATCACATTCTTTTAATACCACTCCGTCTCCTTACATGTTATGCTGTGATTCTGTGAAAGGTGAAGATATAAAGGTATAAGCGATTCTGAACATGGTATGTGCGCTCATACATCAGCGACTATAACCAGAATAATAGGTCAGCGTCTTACAATAGTTATGCAATGGCTGAACTTATGTGAGACATTGGCGCATGTTGCTTGCATTGCAAGAAACTATTGTGGTCATTAATTAATCTGGTATCGACCAATTGTTTTTATATGATTGTCTGATCAGTTGTGTGCGGCCACAAATATGAATATATCAATTTTTATGAATTTCAGCCAATGTTTTCATTTTCTCTCTGACCTTGTTTTTAACAGAACACGGTTTTGTGACAGCTTATGAAACAGAGTTTTGGAATTTTAGTGTCGTTTCGATTTACTACTCATAAAACTACTGCTCAAGGCCAGGGCGCTAGTTGTTCCTGTTAACTATATATTGTCTTTTTCAAGAAACTATGTGACGTCCACTTTCTTATTGTTACTCCACGCCGGATTTGCCTTTGTTTTTTGCTGCATAAAACAGAGCAAAAGACGGTGCAGCAGATGCAGACATAACATACGTTTGTGCAAATTAACGTGGGTGTGACTTATGCTCTAAAACGGTAACCACATGTATATTTTTACTCCCAAGAAAAAGCATATGATGTTCGGTGCTCTCGAGGGTAACCCTTCCCCCCTCTCTTTCCTTTTCTCTCATTGGTCAAATATATTATTTAAAAAAGCTGAAATTTCTGACAATTTTTCATGTTGCTTTGATTTTTTCCCCTTAAATTATATATTTAAAAAGGGTAAATGAGCAAAAATATACATGTACTTTACTTTCGGGAGCACCAGCACTATATGCTTTCTTTGGGAGCAGAAATACACACGAGCTTTCTCAAATAGAGCAAAAATACCATCTCTGTTAACCACCTTAAATTCTGTTACTTTTTTGATTGGTGGACCCCACAATTATCACCCCTTTCCTCCTTTCCTTTACATTCATTCATTCTGTTCCCTTTATTCTGTCGGGGCCCCACACACACTCTTTTTTTTTTTTTTTTTTTTGAACAATACACACACACTCTCTCTCACACCCCATTTCTCTCGATTCTTCATTCCCGCAAACATCCCCACAATTAGTGTTTGTTAGAAAATATTTATTTATTTATTCCAATTTAGAAACATATTCATGCGTTTGATATTTTTCCAGTGCTTTTTTTTTTTTTTGCCATAAATTTGTTACGGCTGTTAATTGAAAATATTTTAATCAATAAATTTAAAAATCAAACTACAACATACTTTAAAATATTAAAAGTTTATTTAAAAAAAAATTGAATCTGGATGTATACTCTGTGTGTGTAATTATTTGTCACTCCTGAATCTATAACTATATGGATAAAAATAATTCCAACAAAAATCTTGAAAATTCAACCTCTTTTCTCAACGTATTTTCGGCGTTTTCATTGCCTTTCACTAATCTTCCCCCCCCCTCTTGGGATGCAAGGGTATGAGATTTGTAGGCCAAAAAAAAAAGTTGTGAAATTTCGGAACAAGCAATGCCCCTTTTAACCTTGTCTTCACGAGAGAATAAATAATTTCCTTCGGAAAAAAATATCTAGTGGATCGAAAGAAAGACTTCTTAAAGCAAATAGAAGCTCCGCATTTGGTCACACTTCTAAGCGCGCGACAGAACTTTACAACTTTGTTTTGGGGGTAATAAGAGAAAAATGAAAGCAGTTATACTATATATGATGTCATTAGTCTTAATTTTACTACATATGACAATCCCTGAGTTTGTAATTCACCAAGATAAAAAAGTGAACAACGATGGGTGGAACATGAGTAACATATTAGAAAATATGTAGGGAATGTGTTAACGACAACGACGCACATAATAACTGTGATGGTGGGAGTCGGAGTGCTGGCACTGCCTTGGGCGATGGCCCAACTAGGATGGATGGGAGGAATAGGCGTTATGGTCACCTTTTCATGCATCTCCATCTTCACTTACAATCTTCTTGCCGATTGCTACAGATATCCTCACCCTGTCTCTGGCTCCAAAAACTACACTTACAAGCAAGTCGTCAAGTCTTATCTCATCGGCGCATGCACATCGCCTACGGCATCGTCCAGTATTCCGAGCTCGCCAGAATAACCGTTGGCTATCCCATCACCACCTCCACCAGCTTAGTGTTCGTCTCATCACAATATCCCTCCTCACTTCTACTTATGTTTTCGTCGCTACAATTCAGTTGAGTTTATTTTCTTCTATTCTGTTATGGTGGTGTATGCAGGGCTATCAAGAAAGCAGGGTGCTTCCACCGGCATGGACATCAAGCTTACTGCAAATTCTCCAACAATCCCTTTATGGCTGCTTTCGGGGCCCTCCATATATTCTTGTCCCAAATTCCTAATTTCCATGAGCTTACCTGGCTCTCAACTATTGCCTGCAGGCAATAGTTGAGATCCAGACAAGCTCTGGCATGACCAAAGGAGGTAATACAGGCAATAGTTGAGAGCCAGGTAAGCGCGTGGAAATTAGGAATTTGGGACAAGAATATCTGGAGGGCCCCGAACGTAGTCATGAAAGGATTGTTGGAGAATTTGCAGTAAGCTTGATGTCCATGTCGATGGAAATACCCTACTTTCTTGATAGCCCTATATACACCACCATAACAGAATAGAAGAAAATAAACTCAACTAAATTGCAGTGACATAAAACATAAGTAGAAGTGAGGAGGGATATTGTGATGAGACGAACACTAAGCTGGTGGAGGTGGTGATGGTATAGCCAACGGTTATTCTGGCGAGCTCAGAATACTGGATGATGCCGTAGGCGATGTGCATGTGCTACCAAGATAAGACTTGACGGCTTGCTTGTAAGTGTAGTTTCTGGAGTCGGAGATAGGGTGAGGATATCTGTAGAAATCGGCAAGGAGATTGTAAGTGAAGATGGAGATGCATGAAAAGGTGACCATAACGCCTATTCCTCCCTTCCATCCTAGTTGGGTCATCGACCACGACAATGCCAGCACTCCGACTCCCACCAACCCAGTTATTATGTTCGTAGTTGCCGTCAACACATTCCCTACAAATTTTCTAATATGTTACCCCTGTTCCACTCACCCTTATTCACTTTTTTTTTAAATCTTCTTGGTGAATTATAGACTCAGTGATTATCATATGTAGTAAAACTAAAACTAACTACATCATTTATAGTATAATTGTTTTCAATTTTCTCTTATCACCCCCAAAACAGAGTTGTAATGTTCTTGTCGTTGTGCTTAGTAATTGTGTGACCAAATCTAGAGCTTCTATTTGCGTTAAGAAGTCTTTCTTTTTCGATCGATATTTTTTTCCGAAGGAAATTATTTTTTCTCTGGGAAGACCAAATTAAAAGGGGCATTGCTTGTTCCGAAATCTCACAACCTTTCTTGTGCCTGCAAATCTCATACCCTTCCATCCCAAAAAGGAGAGGAAAAGATGGTGAAAGGAAGTTAAAACGTCGGAAAGACGTTGAGAAAAAGGGTTTGAATTTACAAGATTGTTGTTTGAATTGTTTTTATGACTATAGATATAGACAGAGATTCATGAGTGACTAATAATTACACACACAAGATATCCATCCAGATTCACAATTTTTTTAAAAAAATAAACTTTTAATATTTTAAAGTATGTTGTAGTTTAATTTTTAAATTTATTGATTAAAATGTTTTCAATTAACAACTGTAATAAATTTATGGCATAAAAAAATCAGCTGTAAAAATATTAAACGCATTCATATGTTTCTAAAATGGGGGAAAAAATATTTTATAACATCCCAACTGTTTTGTTGATGTTACTATGAATGGAATCATAGGAAGAAAACCTTTTTTTTTTTTTTTGGGTAAAAAAAGAACGAAATCTTCTAGTAGACCATTTTTTCCCTTGTGGTTGATTCTGTTATCAATTTCATGATATGTCAAAGCCTGGTAACTGATGATATTATAAATTTTTTTTACAGCTGGTTATGGAGACCTTCCTGATTTATTCAAAATCGTATTCATTATGGGCTTGTATTGGAAATTTTTAATGCCATCATCAGGGGAGGTGTTGGCTCTTTGTAGTGGAAATTTTTGGGCTTGTATTGATTTTTCATTTCAATGTAAGTGATATCTTTTCATTTTCTTCCTTATTTCAATCTGTCATTCTTTGTCCTATCAAAAAAAAAAAAAAAAAAAAATATCTGTCATTCTTTATGGTTGTCATTGCTTTAGTGCTTACCGTCCATAATATATTTCAATTTTTCATTCTTTATGGTTGTCATTGCTTTAGTACTTACCGCCCAGAGTGCTTACCGTCCACCACTCTGGCCATGGCAATGCCCTTCTTCAACGAGTTCCTTGCCCTGCTGGGAGCTTTTGGATTCTGGCCTCTCATAGTGCTCTTCCCTATACAAATGTACATTGCCCAGAGACAGGTTAAAACCTTTTCACTCCGGTGGTGTGCACTACAGCTGCTAAGCTCTGTCTGCCTCCTTGTTTCATTGGCCGCAACAGCTGGTGCCATTCATGGAATCAGCCACAATCTCTCCAAATACAAGCCCTTCATGTATAAGCAATAGTTCACTAATTGTATCATGTTGCGATAAGATATATACTTCCCTTGATCTTGTGAGCTTTTCAGAAGCATGAAGTTGTGCCTTTGTAGTGAATCACATATCTGTTCTCCATTTACGATAAAGAGAATACTTACCACCCATATTAAAGCATTGGTCCAACGACCTGATTCATGAAGACGGGCAAAACGCCATAAAAAGGGAAAAATAATCATTCCTAACAAAAAATAAAATAAAGGATGATAATGAGATAGGAAGCATTAAGAATTTCACCCAGACAATGCAGATGAAAAAGCCTTAACACATAGGGCATACCCCTTAAAAGAACATAAGCCTAACAAGATTAAGATGTGAAGAAGACAATTCTACCTCATAATATAGATTCGATGGTATAGAACCAAAAACACCATGTAAGGCTACAATACACATGTCCAGAAAATTTTCTCCCTTCCTAAGCACAAAATAATAATCAGAAAAAAAAAAGCTCCATGATATTGGCAGGCACCCAAATCTCTCAATATACTGAAAGTTTATTATAAAAGATCACAACCCACTGTACAAAGAAAAGACAGCATTTTATTCACACAAAAAAAGCCCCCAGAAATTACAATATGATCAAGCCATTATAGCTCCATCACCTAGCAAGATGAACTTTGAACATCAAGGATGTGCTTGTTAAAGATGCAATTTGGAGAAATGGAGCTAAACAGGAACATCAGCAGCATATTGACAGCACGTTTTCATATATTGCCAAATTTAAATCCTAATTTCCCCTCCTTCCCTCCCTACCAATTACATAAATGCATAATACAAAGGAAGGCAGATGTGATAGTACAATTAGGAATATATTTTAGTGTTGAAGCATTAGAAATATATCTTAGTGGTGGAAATAACCAAGTAGCGCTCAACACCTACCTAAAGTGTCCCTCATTCAAATGTAAAGAATATGCCATATACCACATAACACCAGTACATGCCTTTATATGAAAAGAATGGTCTGCTTGTGAACATTAATTCTAATTCCAAGGGAAAATAAAACACAAAATTGAAATTTAGCACAATCAATCAAACATCAGAAAGATAATCAAGATTATGATTAGTGAAAACCAAAATAGAGAACCACTGAAGCAAAATGCACTGAGGATACAGCCACACCAATAACCAACGCACGTAGTCAGACGGTAAAACTAACAAATACATTACTTGACACAACAACACCCAGAAACACTTAACAAGCTCTATATCAACTAGCGTGGTACTAGTAGTGGTCAAGAGAGGGGGTAAAACCCTTAAAACATACCCAACATAAGAAATTCATAAGCAGTTTTTTTTTTATAAAAAAATAATCAACAAAAAAGGGACCAGAGACGAGAGAGTTCATTGAGCAGAAGGAGTGGAAAGTGGAAACACAGAAAGAACAAGAACTCACACACTTGCGTCGTCGCGACCCAGCAGCTTAACTGGAGTAGCCGATCTTGGCGAAACCAAGCAACCCTCACACAATTCATCGAGACCCATTATCCTGCCAGGCCACCAAGACCCATTTCGGCGTCGGACCCAAACCAAGCCACCACCGACGCATCGATTCCGTTAGTGTTGGACTCTGCCGGGCTACCCATTTCACCAGATGCAAATCCAAACAGAAAGTTTGTAATCCCAAGTGCTTAAAGAAAGAATTCAGGCAAGAGCAGAGAATAAACAGACGCAATGAAATTCTGAATGGTCGAGACAATGATCTCCAGACCTCTGTGCTTTATTTATAATGGGAATAGGAATCACAGACGTACAATGCAATAACGGAATCGTACACAATTTGTTATAAGGGAATATGGGAGGGAAATTTACCCCCAAAAAAAAAAAAATTGTACTAGATTAGCCCGGTTGGAAAAGTATTTATCAAAATAAGGCAGTCAAACATATGTTTGATGGACCTACCGATGGCGTCAGTCCGACGCCACTCTGGCTAGGAACTGGATTCCTGTCTATCCAAAGGATAGGTAGGGAGAGCTCGTCCCCTTCGATTGTTCAGATCGGATCCGGGACGGTCAGGATCTTATTTTTTTTACTTTCTATTTTTTAAAAAAAAATTATTTTAATGGCATTTAATCTAAAATAAAGATAATCTCTCAATTAACATTTTTTCAAAAAAATGATTTTTTATTAAAAAAGAAACATTTTTTAAAAAATAAAATGCGGACCGTCAGATCGATCGGATACTTTTTGATGAAGCCAAGCTCTTAGGATAGGCACAAAACCGATTCCACTCTAGCTGTCAATCCATTAAAAAAAAAATTAATATTGAGTGGCGTGTCATCCCATAAAAAAATTAATATTATATATAATATAATAATAATAAATGATAAAAAATTGGAATAATTTAAAACTCTACTTCATTTAATTTGGAATAAAAAGAAAGAAAGTATGGGGTTAAATAACTCACTAAGAACGCATTTTAAAAGATTAGGCGGTATAATTTAGTTATAACAACAGATCCTAATATTTGGTGTATAACAATTTGGATCCCAATATGGATCTATATATTTGTTATACACCAAATATTGGGATGCAGTGTTATAACCAAATGTACCGCGTAATCTTTTAAAGAGTGTTTTTAGTGACTTATTTAAGCCCATACTTTCTTTCTTTGATTCCAAATTAAATGAAGTAAACTTTAAATTATTCCAGCTTTTTTATCATTTATTATTATTATTATATTATTATATATAATATTAATTTTTTTATGAGATCACACGCCACTCAATATTAATTTTTTTTTAATGAACTGACAGCCAGAGTGGCGTCGATCAAACGTCATGTTTGATTTGCATTATTTTAGTAAATGTTTTTCCAACTTGGTTTAATCTGGTACACTTTTTTTTGGGGGTAAATTTCCCGAATATGTGACCAGCCACACGTCATCTGTACACAACTAGCTAAGGAATATTACAAGGTATATTCTACATCATTAACTAATTACAATTAGCTACCAGATTAATTAGTTCTAACACTTAAGGAGGAAACAAAAATGGTGGGGAGAGAGAGAGGTTTGAAGAAGCAAAATGGAAACCAAGCAAAAAAAAAAAAAAAATGAATGTAGAGGGAGAGAGTGAATGAGAGAACATACTGGATCCAGTTGGGATCCAATGAGGGACAATGAGAAATCTCGTTGGTGAGAGAATCTGGATCCAGTTGAGTAGCTCATCTACAGAACAAGGAGAGAGAGATACTCATGTGTATTGAACAGACAAGAGAGAGAGAGAGAGAGAGAGAGAGAGAGAGAGAGAGAGAGAGGAATCCACGTTTGAAACTTTAAAGGGCAGGTAAGGACGGGTTGAGTTTCTTTCATCATCATTTTCTCATTATCCCTTATAATCTCTAAATCACATCCATCCAATTAATACAATACTACTTTTACTTTTTTCTCATTTTCTCAATCAACGGCTCAGATTGAGCCGATGAGAGAAAATAAGAAAAGAGATATGGAGAGCATCTCTTTCCGGTAAGGACCGAGTGCATTATGTGCTTCTTAGTTCTTATGTGTTTATATCTAGAATATTTTTTAATTTTTTTATATATGGTATTTATTTAGATTTAAGTTATATATTACTTTCGAGATTTTTTTATACACAGTATTTTAAATTAGGGAAAATTAGAATGAAGGACCTAAAAGAAAAGATATTTATGGAGAAGGACCATAAAAATTGTAATTATTTAGAATGACCAAATATAAGAATATAAAATTAAAAGTACTTAAGTGCCCTCTAACAAAATCTTCTGCATTCACTTCTACATTCTTTTCCACATTCTATTTTTAAAACTAATACAAAATTCTAAGTTTCATTAAATTATACAATAGTTTTCTCAATTTTTATTTTTCATAACTTGAATATATATCTATGAAAAAAATTATGTTTCTTCAGTTTGTAATAATTATAAGTTTTTTAAAATCAACAAAATTTTTAATTAAAAATAGAATTATATAATTTTAGTAAAAGTCGATGTCTTTTATAATTTATCATATATGTTGAACCAAGAAAATTTGTATGATTTATTTTTTTAGAAGCAATTTATGTGGGTTAAAAAATTCATATAATGTTAATAAAATTAAAAAAAATCTAATTAACCTATTATATCCTAAAAAAATGAAATAAGTTTAGTTTTTATTTTTTTAAAAAAAGCTTAATTGAAATCAATGTTGATAATAAAAATCAGGCAACTTGATGATATAAATTGGTGAAAAATAAAAATTATGAAAAATATGAGTTTAATAGTTGTTAATTAAATAATATATTAAGAGAAAAAAATGATCATACAATAGATATGGGCAATTTTAGTTTTAATTTTAGTTAGTTTTTTAATTATGAATAAAAAAGATAATATAGGAGGTTTGATTAGGGGTAATTTAGTAATTTTAAATTTATATTATGATATTTGGTCCTTCTAAGTAATTCCAATTTTTATGGTCCTTCATAATAAATATTATTTTCTATAAGTCCTTTATTTTAATTTTCCTTTAAATTAATTAGTTTTCATAATATTGTTGTTATTGACAAATATTTTTGAGTACAGAATGAAAAACTAATTATTTTAAGATACTTAGGTGTAAAAAACATATCGAAAAGTAATATATAATTTAAATCTAAATAAATATAATATATATAAAAATTAAAAAAATAAATAAAAAATGCTCATGGGTATGAGCACATAAAGTATCTGCACATGGACTCGGTAGGGACCAACATGAGAGAGCACGAAAACATGGCAGGTGATGGTAGCATTGATGTCGTTGCATTAAATTCCCAACCACTTGCAAGTTGCAACCAAGGAGGTTGGAATATTAATTTAAGGAGGTACAGGAAACGTGATATGGTTCAGAGGCCGGTATCTGCACATGGACTCGGTAGGGACCAACATGAGAGAGCACGAAAACATAGCAGCTGATGGTAGCATTGATGTCGTTGCATAAAATTCTCAACTACCTTGCAATCATTATTGTCAAATTCTGGAATTGCCGAGTTTATCGTTTTTACACTTTTAACTTACAAAAACGAGTTGAGCCACAGCCAACTAAACTTTACAATAGAACTCGTTAAACTCACGAGTTTTATACACCGAAGTTCGTCTTTACATTTCTAACTTAAAAAAACCGTGTCAACTTACTCTTAAATTTGTGTTAATTTTTTTGATTTGATCACGCTTTCGCTTTATATGGAAATTTTATAGAAATTTCTTTATTAAATATAATAAATGATGAATGTTGATAGATTTAATTTCAATTATTTGGATTTAAAATATATTTAAATCAAATTGTTGTCATTCTTATATTTTAATTATTTAATTATACACTAATAATACATATCTAATAATAAAAGTAAACTACTTACAATTTATTATGATTGAGTTCACGATACGAGTTTACGTGATCATGGATTTAGTTGCTTAAACTCATGAATGAGTTTGATAAGGAGGTACAAGGAACGTGATATGGCTCAGAGGCCGAGCAGAAGAACTGGAGCTTTTAATGCCTCCATTTATGGGTCCTGGGGGATAGTGAAGAGGCATGTTGGTTTTGTTTTTAGGGTTAAGTAGTAATTTTTTTGACCTTTGGAAGTACCCCAGAGCAATTTTGCCTCGAAAGTTTTTTTTGGAACCCTAGGGTTGTTAACGGAGGAGCAAAATTGCTCCAAATAAAAACTTCCGAGGCAACATTGCTAAAAAAAAAAAAAAACTTCCGCGGCAACATAGCTCCCGAGGGTATACTTAGGGCAAAATTGCTCTTTACCGTATACTTTCAGGACAAAAATGCTACTTAACCCAAGCATATTTAATATTTAATTTTACAATAATGATCATTAATGAAAATGCAAGCCTTTTAATCTTTGCCTTCACTGATTTATGTAATTCGACCTGTTTAAAGCAGGCCTATTTTTGGCTTTGTTTGAAGTAGACTGTTTTGCAATGAGGCCTATGGGCCGGTTAGCCTAATTATAAAATTTTAAAAATATAGGTCTCCTTAATAGGGCATAGGCCAGGTTCAAGCTGAAAAAAAATGACAACTAACAGGCCATAGGCCGACTCGGTTCACTTTGTTGCCAAACGGCCTGGCTGTTAAGGGTGAAGCGCAAATCGGTTGGCTATTTCCACCCCTAGATATTATATAAACAAAAATTAAAAATATATGATATCATAAACAATAGTTTTTAACATTTTTTTAAGTTAAGTAGCAATTTTGTCTCGGAAGTTTTTTTTTTTTTTTTTTTTTTAAGAGCAATTTTGCCCCTCCGTTAACAACCCTAACGATCAACTGTTAGTTGACCGTTAGGGTTCTTAACGGAGGGGCAACATTGCTAAAAAAAAAAACTTCAACGGGGCAAAAAAAAAAAAAAAAAAAAAAAAAACTTCAAGGCAAAATTGCTCCTGGGATACTTCCAAGACAAAATTACTACTTAACCCTTGTTTTTATTATGAATCAAACACTCCAATTTGAAATTCAAAATAAGAATACAAGAACGCCACAACCAACCTTTTGCCTTATGGATTTTGTAACTTAGATTTGGATAAGCGGTGGTAGAAGTGACTTTTCTTTCTAATGGACCTTTTGTTATAGACTTTTTTTTTTGGACTTTTCGATGTGATTTGTATTTTGGATAACGGTGGCGAAGTGACTTTTTTTTTCTTGATGGACACTTGTTTGACATAGCATTTAAAAAGTCGGTTGAGATAGAAAATTATTGAAAATAGCATGAATCTTATTGAATACTATATATATATATGTTGTATATAATGTGATAATTTAGAATAAAAATAAAAATACTAAAAAAAATAGTAAACTTACCATTAAAAAAACTACAACAAGTGCTTAAAATTACCATTAACAAATATTTATAAAGGATAAATATATACCATGCGTAGAATAAAAATATACATTGGGTACTATGGGTACAGCAAAATCAGATCGTATACATAAGATAATAATAATTGTGGGTAATGGCGGATGCAGGTACATGACTTGCCCCCTAAAATACGTGGTTTAATTTTTTTTTTTTTATAATTATAATTATTTAATTTTGGGTTAAATCTTAAATACTAGAGAATCCTTTCGCATCGCAGAATTAAATTTCTTCTTCCCTTTCACATAATTAAATAGTCAACTTCTGCGAATCAAACTTTTGCCATTTGTTTAGTGCCTTATATTGAAAAAGATGTATTTGATAGCATTGATAATAAGACAATTATGATGAAATTTCAAAAAATAAGGCCTAGAAGGATGACATTGTAATTATTTTTATTGTAATATACTTTTGTTATTAAAATATATGTCTTTGAACTTATTTAGTGTCGCACTTGTTATTTCTAACAACACTTTTGCTATTTATGACCGCACTTAGTCTTATTTTTCCCTTTATATTCGTTTGTTTTTAAATGTATTTAAACTTTTCTTAAAAAAAAAAAAATTTCGGGGGCAGTGTCCCTGAACCCCCAAATCTCCCCACAAATTGTGTCTCTCCTTCCATAAATTTCTAGATCCACCCCTAACTATGGGTATACATGTAGAACAAATATGTACAAATATTTATATACATGATATAATAATTGTGAACACAACAAAATTAAATCTATAGGATTGCTAATTGAATATATACAAGGTATGGGTACGAAGAAATCAAACATCTGGAACAAATATATAGCTGTGAACAAATCTATACATATTTCTGAAAGATATACATCTCCCAACAAATCTCTAGCTGTGAACAAATACATATTTCCGAACAATGGCCCGGTGATTGCGTGTGGAGGGGGCCAATCATCCTTTTTTGCATAGAAGTCACTGTGAAGCCACCAGAAGCATGGAGTAGTGGCTTCAAAAAAAAAAAAAAAAAAGTTTTAGATCAGGAAGACCATCAAATAATTTTGACCATTGTACCCTCATATATTTTATCAAATTTCAACTTTTCCTCTCTTGTTTCTTTTCTTCATCTTCAACCTCTAGACAACCTCCATCTCCCTTTCTCATGACGACGGCGAGGAAGGACGGCTCTAAGCTTCCCAGATCTGAGCTCTCTTAGTTAAATCGAACTGCCCTGTCTTCTTCCATCCAATTCTCTCCCTCTCCTCCTCGTCGACTTCAATGGTCAAGCTTGCGTGTGTCTCCTGCCTCTGTTTCAAGGTCTAAGTCCTCACAACTCGACACCGGCGACGAAAGAAGGAAATGGTGCCACCGGTGAGAAGTAAGGCGAAGGAGAGAGGGAAGAATCAAATGTTGGTCTCTTGTGGGCTACTGTAGCTATGGAAGGAAAGACACAAGAGGGGCAAAGTTGGAATTTGATAAAATATATGAGGGTATAATAGTCAAAAAATTTCCTCCCCTCCCCTCTACTGAAACCAAACACAACCTTAAAGTCTCTCTCTATCGCCTCTCACATAATCTTGTACTCCCTCTGGTCTTAAATATAGGACAAAATTTATAGTGCAAATTACACTATAAACTTTGTCGGAGGTAGTATATATTTGGACACTATATTGCCCTCTCATCAAATTAAACTTGAAAAATCACAAAATAAAGTTAATAGTTGGAATTTCATATTAAACTTGAAAAATCATAAATTAAAAGTATAACATTTCAAAATTTCATATTCCTCCTTATGATCTATGTGTCATTTTCATGTGTCAACAAATTTTTTGGGGTTTTCTAAATTTAAATGGAATTTTCCTTTTTTTTTTTTTTTTACTTGTACTATTTTTTCAAGAAAATAATTTTAACGTGTGCATAATATATAATAAAGATAATCTTGTAATTGACATTTTTTCATAAAAAAGCTCTTTTCCTTAGTTTGAAGTCTTAATTTTGAACTATTGAAATTCTACCTAAACCATATAGATCTTACTATAGTGATGAGCTCTTAATTCGGATATAATCCTAACCAAGAGTCGGCCAGAGAAAAGCAAACAACCGGCCACACATTATTCCTCATTTAATGTTAACTATTTTAATGAGAATGAATAAGTTAAAATAAAATAATAGTATGTTAAAATGAGAAAAATAAGAAGATAAAATGAAGATATATATTTACTATTTCAAAAGAGAGAGAAGCAAGTATAGTAATTATATCTTAAAATTTAAAATAATAGATGCATAGAGGGAGAGATAAAATATAAAGTCAAATTAGGACAAATAAGAGAGTTATGTTCTACGGATTCGAAATATGTAAATACAGTAGAACAAATGAGCGTTTATATGTAAATACTTCAACTACACACGCGTATATTTTATAATTTAAAAAAAAAAAAAATCTTATGAGGAGTGAGTTAGGGGCTGTTTTTTTTTTTTTTTTTTTTTTTTTTTTTTTTTTTTTTTTGGCACTGAGTTAGGTACTGTTTGGCAAGGCAGTAAACATGGAAAAAAAGACTAGTGCCACTACAAAAAAAAAAAAAAAAAAAAAAAAAAAAAAAAAAAAAAAAAACTGTTTTTTGTGGCGGAAAAATTCCCTCACAAAAAAGCTATTTTCCGTCGTAAAACTAATTTACGGCGGAAAAAGTTCCGTCGCAAAATCATCCTCACAAACCAAACATCTTCCCTCACAAAATTTTGGATTTGGCGAGGGAAACCTCTTCCTCGGAAATTCTGAAATTTTGCGAGGGAAGATGTTTTCGCAAAATTGAGGAGTTTGCGAGGAAACACTTTTCCCTCGCAAATTCCAATTAATTTTATAAAATATAAAAAATCAGAAAAAATAAAATAATTAAATAAAAAAATATTAAAAATTAGAAAATTAAAAGACTTGTATATCATAAAAATAAATTGTAACAATCATAAGAGTTTACATAGCAAAAATAAAATATTACAAATTATAATGTTGTGAGGAAAATGAACTAAAAAAAGTCTAAACAAGAATGATCAGGCATCATCATGAATATGTACAAATTTACACAGCTTTATTACAAAATTAAAAACTAAACACTCTCATTATACAAGAACAAAATGTAGAAACCCGCGAGCGAAGTTTCATGAAACTCAAATAAAAACTCTCGATGGTATTGTGAGGAGGTAAGCCTTCGGGCACCGTTTCACCGAAATTTGACATCCTTCGAGACAATATCTGTAAAAATAATGATCAATAAACAATTTTGTGTTGTATCAATGCAGCAAGAAGTTAGTCTTAAGGAAACAATAGAAATAACATGAGGGAAAAAAATTGTGCTTCAATCCTGAAATAATCAAATTTTAGCTTAATTGTGACTGAGCTAACGGTTCACATAAGCATTATTAATTTTTTAAGATTGAGATGTGCTTGACATCAAGGGTTCAATTTCAATGCCTACCCATGCCCATTTTCCCACTTCCAGATCCAAATGATTTGAGCCTCCTTTATAACAAAAATTTTAACTTAATCATTGCATTTCACACTTCTAACCTAAATTAGAAGATTAAATTCAATTCAAAATTAAACTCTTGAAATATGCTCCATTAGATTTCTACTGAAATTACCAGGTGGCAAATCAAGTGGTAGGGCATCATAAGAAAGAAAACAAGCTGTTCATTTGATTTATTCCAATCAATAATCAAGGATAACAGAATAAAAACGTTAGCTGAAGTGATCATAAGACATAAGAACCAAATACATAAAGCACCAATGCAACCAAAACAGAGTAATTTGAAGACGACCCCTTATAGCATGTGATATAATAAACATTGAGGTTCAATATATGCACCCAACACAGACAGTAAGTTAAAGGAAGCTTCTGATGCAGCGCTGAACCATTCAATGGCCGGTGATGCCTTGCCCCTATGTGATGGGTTGATCTTATAAAATTTGTGAGAATATATATGTATTTCTTGTATGATATTTTATTTGGCCACAAATTTGGCCCCAGCTAATTTTTTATCTTTCTCGTAAAGATAATGTTTGTTTCATTACTCATTGGGTCATGAGAAGAAAGTAAAATTCTTGTTTGAGATACCGAAAAAGTTAGTATCATCTTACATAGTGTTTTGATTTATAATTATCAATTATTATTTATTTGTATTTTCAAGGTTATTTGATACTATTTAGTAAATACTCCTCCTGGTCCTTATTTAAGGAACCAACTAACAATTCTCATAAGTCAATAAAAACAATTAAAGTAATTAAATTTGTCCTAAAATTTAAGTAATTTTCAATACTATCCCTATTAATTATACTAAACTCTAATATCATATTAATTATTACTTTTTTTTTTTTTTAAAAAGAGAGTAATAATTAATTGTTATTAATTATTACTCTCACTCACTATCTTTTTAATTATGGGTATACATAAAAATATGTAATACTATTTAGAAACAAAGTGCCTTATAAAAAGGATCAAATATAATTGTTAATTAGTGCCTTATAATAAGAACTAAAGGGAGTAGTTCAATATGTTTATTTTTTGGCCCGGGCTAAAATTTTTTTCTGGTTCCACCACTGCTGATGGGCATACCAATGTCATAACACATGTTCAATGTATTGAAAGAAAAGAGGCTACAAAAATTAATTTAGCAAAAGAAGAAACAGAACATCCAACCCTATTATTTCTTAGCTTTAAATGCAAAGGATCAACTTTGAAACTCGCAATATTATTTCTAACGGGAGGGCGGGGAACCTCCCGAGGATTGTAAATGGCTACTTGCCCTCATAAGCTGGATTTTAATATGTGGTTCTCAAACACCAATTGTAAGGAAAATATGGTATGCCTGTCGCCCTGTCCATGATGACAATTACTTGATTCCATCACCCTTTAAAACTTTGTAGCAGGACCATGTTAATGGAGCATGTTAATAGAAACCATTGCTGGAGCAAGATAACGCCCAGTGTACAAATTCAAAATTGAGAATAGTTAAGAAAAAAATAGTCAACAAGAGATAACGCCCAACAGAGTATTCTTCTTACAGCTTAAAGATTAATGCTTGAAACATCAAAACATGAGTTCACGCACCAGCACAATACACACAGTGTACAAATTCAAAATTGAGAATGGCAGTTCATTGGCATTCTTAGATAAAATTATTTCTTCAAGGTCAAAGTTTGGGAGGAAAATTATACCCAACATCATTTCCCCGCCCCCCAACACCAAAAAAAACCCCAATCATTATGGTCACCAGATAACATAAAATGTTTTCTCTCATGTATATACAAATTAGACTAAAGGAGCTATATATCCCTAATGAAATAGATCTGGTGTAAGGAGAAAAGTCATGCAATAAACCTGTAAGAAAGTTCAAGAGAATAAACAAAAATTCATTTATGCAAGGAAGATACGAGGTCTCTTGTCCAGAAGATTTCAATGTACTCGAATACAAGTTATACTGTTAGCTCATTTCACCAAGTTCCAAATAAGAACTACAAGATTGCTCACCTTAGCAACAACATAAACACCAAAAAGACCGGTGTCCTTGTAGTTGGTGTTGAAAGCCATCATGCTTTCTGCAACTTCATTAATGCCTACCCGCTGGGCTAACTCAGAACTGTTTGTGCAGTTAAAATCTTCTCAGTATGAGGGCAAATTATTTAAAACAGAAAACCTCAAGTGACATACCCTATATTTAAGTTTAATGTGAAACTAACTCCCAAAGCAACAATAAGAATATCAACACATCATTGATTCCATAAGGAAATTACTATTATAAATAAAAACAAATTACAGAAAAATAAGCTCTTACAAATAAGAGAAAAAATACTAGTTATATATCCGCTCTTCTGTAGTAAAGTCAAAAGATTTTGCAATCTCGGTGAGGTGAAGACACCATTCTCTGATGCAGCAACTGAAAATCAAAACGGATGCCAGTCATTTCTAAAGATTGAATATTTCTGTAGTAAAGGGATAGAGCCAATTATATCCATTGACATTTTTCCATCATAAAAAAGTTCGTGGAAAAAGAAGTTGGGATTTCCGAAGAGAGAACCGAGAACAGAAAATTTATGCTTAATAATTTACTATAAAATGAAATGGGGGGTGGGGGGGGGGGGGGAATTTAGCAGGCTTTTTTCCTAAAATGCCCCTAATTAAATAACTATTTACCAAAATGCCCCCTGTTTCCAAACTATTTCCCAATCGCTCTCGTTTAGTCGACTAAACCATGGTTTAGTCGACTAAAACGCGGGCTCGATTAATTAACTTCCAGATTTAATGAAGAGAAAGGAGAAAAAACAATTGATTCTTTATTGCGTAGGAGATACTAACAATTCATTAAATATTATCAAGTGATTCTTATATATATATATATATATAATGAATTGTTTCATTTTATTTGATGTTTTCTTTTTTATTAGATCACATAATATCTTCTACACAATAATGATAGGATATGTGTGTGTGTGTGTGTGTGTGTGTGTGTTTAATGAATTGTTAGTATTAACATGAGTTGTTAATATTTAATTATTTTGAAAATCCAATAATTAATAATATGGATTTTCTTAGATTCGGAATGTCATGTTATAGGGAGCTTCAAATTATCGACACTAAATTTGTGGGGCTTGATTTTCAAAGCATCCCTCCCCGTAACGTAACAATTAATTTTGGATTTTCAAAATGTAATATATTCAAAATTGAGATTATCTCTCCATTAATAATATGGATTTTAAAAGAAAAGAGAAATAGAAAAAATATCGATACTAAATTTGTGGGGCTTGATTTTAGGGGAATAATAGCATTTGGAAGTTATGCATGAGATCATATGTTGCAAGAGAATATTAATATTAAAATGGAATTGACTCGCCACTAAATTTTTGGGGCTTGATTTTAGGGGAATAAGCAGTCTCATCTACCAGAAAGAAAAAGGTGATTATTCTTTGAATTTTGAAGTTTAATTTCAACATAGAGTCAAGGAGGGAGGGAGAACCAACTAACTTAATTAGGGCATGGTTTTACAATTGATCTTTTTTAAGATAAAATAAAAGGTTAGGGGTTCAATTTAGATTTTGAATTGTCCATATTATGTAATCCATATTATGCAGGAAATACTAACAATTCATTATATATATATATATATATATATATATTATGTGATCCATATTGTCGGGGAGATACTAACAATTCATTAAATATATACACACACACACACACACACATCCTATCTTTATTGTGCAGGAGATATTATGTGATCTAATATATAAAAAAACATCAAATAAAAGGAAACAATTAACTATATATATATATATATATATATAAGAATCACTTGATTATATTTAATGAATTCTTAGTATTTCTGCGTAATAAAGAATCAGTTATTTTTCTCCTTTCTCTTCATTAAATCTGGAAGTTAATTTTTATGTCGGTGCATAGATCTCCAAAAGTCATGTGGAATCAAAAAAAAAAATCACTTGATTCGGACTCTTGAGCTAGAAGTTATGGCCCTCCGAAGTTTTAACCTTTTGTTTTTGTTTTTTTTTTTTTTTTTATGATTTAGTCTACTAAGCTACAGTGCTTAGTCGACTAAATCGTGGTGGAAGTTAAAAAAAAAAAAAACTGAGCCCGCGTTTTAGTCGACTAAACCATAATAGGGGCAGATTGGGAAATAGTTTGGAAACAGGGGCATTTTGGTAAATAGTTATTTAATTAGGGGCATTTTGGGAAAAAAGCCCAATTTAGCAAGTGGCATTAGATAGAATTCAACAAGCATAATACAAGTTAAAAACTCGTTAGCTGACTAGAAAACAACTCGAATCCGCTCAAATAGTGAAATAGATTCAACAGAAGACAGGAAGGAAAGTACTAGGAAGTACCTGCAAAATATCAAGGTCTCGCTTGAAATGCCAACGAGAGACTCGAATGCTACGGCGTCCTTTACATACCCCCGACGGCAGACGAGCTAGCGACGACCGGACGAGGAGAGAAGAGAAGAGTGGTGGAGGAGAAAGGAGTGGCGGACGCGAAATGAATCAAACTGGAATGGGGAAGATGAAGCCCTAAGTTCCCTCGCGCAAAAAGAAGGTGCTTTGATTAAACGAATGCGTCTTTTCATTTTGCGAGGGAACTAGGATTCCCTCGCAAAAATAACCTCTTTTGTGAGGGAATCTTAGTTCCCTCGCAAAAATCACCCAAATATTTGTAATTTTGTAAAGGGAACTAGGCTTCTCTCGCAAAAATGACATTTTTTTTTTTGGCGAGGGAAACTTAGTTCCCTCGCAAAAATCATCTTTCTGCGAGGGAAATTACTTCCCTCGCAAATTTTCAATTTTCTAGTAGATATTTTGCGAGAGATATTTTTTAAAAAAAAATACATAAATTCCCGCAAAGGAAAAAGTTTCCCTCGCAAAAGGGTGATTTTTACAAGGGAAACATACTTTCCCTCGCTTAAAAAATGACCCTTTTGCGAGGGAAACCCAGTTCCCTCGCAAAATTGGGGGGAAAATTCCCGCCAATTCCCCCATTTTGCGAGGGAAATCGGTTTCCCTCGCAAAATGGTCATATTTTGTGAGGGAACAATTTTCCCTCGCAAAATTGACCATTTTGCGAAGGAAACTTAATTCCCTCGCAAATTTAGCCAAATTTATGATGGAATTTTTTCTCTCGCAAATAGTGCATTTTCTAGTAGTGTGCATAGTAATAAAAGCCCGGTGGAAAAAAATGTAGTTTTTGGTGTTTGTAATAGCTTTTGTCTTAAATAGGCTTATTGCCACTTTTTTCAGTTTTTGGAGAAAAATGTTAATGATAGGTGACTCAATAAGTAATGTACTAATAAATATACATCCTATCTGAGATGATCTTTAGCCAAATTGACCAGGTGATGGAGATACGCTTGGTCATTTCCATATGAACCAAACTCATTTTCAATCTGCGATGAATAATCTTTTTGTTGATTCCTAGTGAAGACTTTAAAATTTCACAGGTAAAAGAATTCCTTAAAGCTTTGGTATGAATTATTGCAACTTCAAGTCCAACAGGAACAAGATGCTAATATTCAGGAATTCGAATGACAAGATAAATATCTCATGTAAATAAACAATCGTTCAATTGCAATGTTGGCATATTGGAGTATTCATAATTAAAGTTTCAGAGAAAATTAAGTTAAAAAGGAATTCTTGCAACTTCAGACTAAAATACAGAAACTTTCTGTTACTGTAACCATTATATTTTTTTAATCCTTTATGTTTTTAAACATCTTAGGACCTAGTGGCAATCTGAAGAATGCAATAAAGAAACTATTGTAGAAAAAGACATACTTGAACCATTATAATAGAGCCTCCATTGTCATAAAGGAGAGGAACTAATTTTGGAAGGAGGGTACTCCACCATCCGTCAACCTTTAAACATTGAACTATAAGATAAGATCAACCTGGAATAATCAAGCATGGGTACACAACAAGGCCATAAATAGATCTCATCACAATTGAACCACAAATAAAGTTCACCTTTTAATTTTATAATTTTTATTAATATATGGTTTAAATAAACAAAACTTCTGACAGCAAAGGTTGTATGCAGAGCCCCCAACAGTAGGTGTCCTTCCAAATGCAAGTTTTGGCAGAAAAGGTGCAATTCTCCCTCCTGGGAGTTGTGTAGTTTAATCACTTCCCATAATTTGAAGCTGAATGATAAAAGGTGGTATATATATTATAAGGAACAAGTCATTTACTCATGCAGGACGAGTAGCAATAAATAGAGAGAGGGGTTGGGGGCGGATGAGGCTCAACATTCCTTAAGCGTTGAGATTATTTTGTGGACATCCAGCAACTGTAAGTGTAAACATACAAAACCTATGAATGTAAGAGGTGTCAACAAAAAGAACATGGGAAAATGAGGAAGGACATGTAAAATAAATTTGAAAGATAGATCATAAAGCTGTGTTTACATTTTCCAAATTTCCCAATGAAATGAAGAAAGAAATGGACATATAAAATATTTAAATCTATAAAATAATAGCTAACATGAATCCATGGCTGAACTCTATGAGAAAAACCTACCAGGTCCACTCTCCTGAGTTGTAATTCTTGTGATGATTTTGTTAATAGGTGAGTTATATCCTATGATGGATGATCCTCGTGATTGTGTGTTCACAAGTCCGTAGGTCATTGCGGGGAATGAAATGATGAATGGTTAATCAATAATCATAGAATTTGTTGGCAATTTTTTTCCCTTTGATATTAAAATTTTAGGAGAGGGGTTGAGCTCACCCACAGTTCAACGACAGGGCTACACAGAGGAAATCAAGACTGAGAGTACATATGTCTTCACCTCAACCCAGGTTACCCTTGCTTCCCAAGCTTTGGGATGCCTCCTCCAGTACCGTGACGGTGTCAAGATTTGAACCCTTTTTATTTATGAGAGTTTCCAAATCCCTAATCGCTGAACCCACAGACGAGGGAGTGTTTATCGGCAAAACTGATTGCTTAAATTCATTCACTTATTATTATTGGGCCTTCCTCACACAAAGCAAGGATTCGGCCCCATCTTTAATTGGTCTCTCAACGTTGAATGTACCTCCCACCCATGTCCTATCAACCATCAACTTCACATAAAATTTAAATTTAAATAGGTTAATATCATTGTTAATCCATATGATATGATTGAATTTTGATTTTGACAAAGTACTTATAGTTTCAAAGCATTGGGTTTTACGCCTATAGCTTTAAAGGGAATTGGTCTGAATTTATGATTGGTTCACTAAGATGGGTTGGTTCACTACTACAAAAAGTAGATTTAATGACCATTTTAAGGACACTTCAACAACTGTTTTCATGGTGTCGTAAACTTTTGTGTCGTAGAAAAGTTAAACATAGACGACTGGTTTTAATGAAGTTGTTATAATTTGCTTTACAATGACATAAAATAACGATCATCTTCTTATATCCGTTGTCTAAAATTCTATTTTTTTAAAAAAATATCGTGTACAACGACCAATTTTTAGAGGCTATTTTAATGAATAACAGTCGTAGTAATTGATATGATAACCATATGGTTTGTCCTTTGGATTTCCCCTAACAACAACTAAACCATATGCATTATCAAGTCTAACACTACAGTTTCCCAAGCTTGCACTTGTATTCCTTAAGACAACTCTATTCTATATATTCCTTCAAGCAATTGCTTTGCTTAAATGGCTAATTCTACTCCACTATAAGACAAGTTTAAAATTGGCCCAATATTGCCAAAGTGCCTAGTGTGGGTTCTGAACATATGAATTAGCAATCAAACGCAGCACAATCAACACGTATTTATCAGCATCCACATCACATCAGTTAGAAAGGTTTGCCTAATGCCTCCCTCACACTTAAATATTGCAACGTCCTCAATGCAAAGGAGGAAATTTGAGACGAAGCAAGAAGATAGTGAAACCACATGTGTGCAACGTGTACATTCAGCAAGCACAGAAATATAGTAGACAAAATAGAATCGAGAGCAAGTGAGAGACAAAGGGATGCTCTGATAGTGTTAAGCAACAGAAATATTGAAAAGGGAAATTTTTTTTGTCAGTGTTTGAGTACAAGGAAATAGAAAAAGGAAAAAGAAAAACGGAAAATAAAAACAAAAAGTGTAAGGGGGCACCAAAAAAGTGCTAGGGCAAAGCAAGGAGGACCATCAACCACGGCTGGGTGGGATTGGGGCACCAGAGCTGGCGCCTGAGGACCCTGTCAAGGAGGAGCACTGGTGGCAGTGTCCTTCAGGGAGGAAGAGTCTGAGGCCAAGTCCGCAAAGGGAATGGACGAATGGGAATCGGAGAGAGTGATGGTGGTGGTTGCGTCGAGGTAAGGAATAGGGGTTGGGTTGGCACGTGGAGGAGGAGGCAAAGGGTTGTTCGGTGGCGGCGGAGGCAAAGGGTTGGGGAAACCAGGGGGCGATTGGGGCTGTCATTCATTTAAGGCGGGAGGAGCAGGTGTAGGGAGCAGAGGAGGAGCTTGAATCCAGCGGAAGGGTCAAGGGTAAAGAAGTTGAGGGGCGACAAGGCTGCGCCTCACAGTCTACCTGAGGCATGGCATGGCAGAGCGGGGAGGCTTAGGATATGCAATGGGAATGGAGGAGAATAGAGTGGAAGAAGGGATGGTGGTAGGAAGGGCGCGGGCAGCGAAGGGGCGGAGTGAAGACAGCGGTAGTCATTGTGGGTGTAGAAAACGGAGTGCAAGTACTAGTGAAATATGAAGAGGCGCGGAGAGAGGAAGGAAAAAGGGAGGGGTGGAAAGGCGCGCATATTACTAATTGGAAAGGTGGCAGTTATGTCATTAAGTTTGGTACATACCACGATTGTTCTAAATATAACAGTCGTTTATATTATACCATTCATTGTAAGAAGAAAAAAAATAATATGAAATTTTCCACTATCGTTTTAATGGAAACAGTCGTTGTAGGATAAAGTTAACATGACTTATGTCTGTAAACAGTCGTTGATATGTTCTTTTAACTTCTGGATTTTTATACCAGTCATCGAATTTTGAGACATAACTATCACTACTTGAACTTGAAGCAAGCATGAATATTTTGGCCTACCAACACAACCACATATATCACATATCAGACACTTCTCAACGCATGAATATATGATATTGTGCAGATTTCCAATGAAGGGTTGAACCTTGTGATATATGTGGTGGTATTGGTAGGCCAGAATTAATCACAATCAAGTGATTAGGGTATATGCTCGAATCAACACCACTACATATATCACAAGTAATCCACTTCCCATGCAAAATTACAAATATTTATCACAACCAAACAAAGAGAATATGATCAAGCAGAAAACTTTCATTTATGTGGATGTAAGAAAAAAAAAACTGAACTTTCAATCAGGGTTTTGACAAAGAAGGAAAATGAGTATCGATGGTTTGTGAAAGACAACGATTAAAACTTCTATGCAAGCAAAGACCACGAAAGAGAAAACTAACAACCCAGAAGAAAAACATATATCAAGGGTTTGTGAAAAGCAATGATTTTTACCAAACACGAGAGCGAAATGGCAACGACGGAGAGGGAAAGGCCAACAGAAAGGAATACCAAGGCATCCCAACAACGAAGAGAGAGATATCAGAACAAAGGAGCAAAACATCTATATCAAGGGTTTGTGAAAAGCAACGATTAAAACTTCTATGCAAGCAAAGACAATGAAAGAGAACACTAACAGAACCTAGGAGCCAAATATCTATCAAGGGTTTGTGAAAAGCAACGATTTTTTACTGAACACGATAGCAAAACGGCGACGACAGAGAGGGAAAGGCCAATAGAAAGGAATACCAAGGCATCCATTAAACATCTTCTCACACATTGCCATCAAGTCTTTTATGCTAACCTATTTGTTTGCTTTCATAGGAAGAGCTTCTGTAGAAGCAGGAGGTAGCGCGAAAGAAGAATTACAATTGCAAGCATCTTTCCTGGCTTTACTAAAGATCAGACAAAGCAAGGTAAAGAAGAGACTTGATTCGAAGATATCATGGCGGCTAGAGGGACAGAGAAAGGGCACGTAGGAATAAGAGAGGCTAGAAATAAAGAATGAGTGCCAAAGTGAGTGAGTATATATACTTGGGCAACCTTTTCTAGATTGGTTCTCATCAAAGCCCACTCAACAAAATCCGATAAGATAAACTAGGGACTACAATAACTCATATTGAATTGGAAAAGGGATACCCTCATCACATAATAAGGCAGCAAGTTTTATACATTTTATCTTGACATTTTCTCATTTAAAATCGATCAAACTTTTGGAATAAACATATATTTATCTAATTTCAACGAAGAAATATAAATAATGCTATACTACTATTTTATAAGCCAGGTAAATACAGTTTAAAGTCATTATTTAAATGGATTTCATTCTGACAAACATTGTTTTTGAACAGAAGCTATCAAATTCGCTAGTAACATACTGCATCAGGAATAATGGTATTGTTTTGTGTCCATTATTGCCAATCTATCAAAATCGTTTTTATATGGCCATTATCTCTGCCTTTACATGTAGGCCTAATGCATGAACCAACTTCACAAAAATTTAAATATAGATCAATGTTATATATTTTCCTAGACACCTAAGTTAACTATTTAATCGTGCTATATTTATATTTTCTTAGGCGATCGAGCAGATTCTGGTACAGAACATTTATCATTTATTGATAATTTGACATGTCAAAATTCCAAAAAGTTTGAATGACAACCACATGTTTGTTTGTTTGCTTAGTTTGTTTGTTTTTTCCCATGGCTTCTCTTCCTCTCTGGTCACACTCTCTTCCTAATTTACCCTTTATACGGTACATTGCTTATGAGAACCACATATTCATTAGTGTCCCACGTTTCGAAATAGAACATAAATTAGCATGAGAACCAACCATCGCTTGTGGTTCGCACAGCATGATATCGATCATACCACATATTCACTATGTGTTAGGGTTTATCTTTTGAGCAACCCCACATATGATAGGAAAACTACTCCTCCATTGCTTAATATACTCTCCCTAATCTTTATTATAAGACACAAACTATCAATTCTCATAAACCAATAAAAAACGTTAAAGTTATCCTAAAATTTATGTGATTTCTAATATAATATCATCCTTACCAACTACTAGCAGCGGTGGTGGTGGCTGCGGGGGCGGGGCGGGGGCGGTGGTGGTGGTGGTGTCGTGGGGTGGTGGTAGTGAACGAGGGTAAAGAAGTAATTAATCTATTTTCCCTTTTAAAACTCCCCATATTGGGGGACTTTATTTTTTTAGAAAAAAGAGGGTTTTGGGGGATTTTAAAAATCCTTGATTTCCTCCTCTTATTTTTAAAACTTGCAAATAAGGGAAGGGACTACCAAAACCTTCCTTTCTCTTTCCTTTCGCTCCAAAATGGAACTCTCAAATAGACCCTAAGGAAATTGTAACAGGGCATTTGGATCTCGTTTTGATTGGGTTTCATAAGAAAACAACAAGCTAAGATATTTAAAGAGTATTTTATTAATCCTCCAATCAAACTTAAATTGCTTCATAGTGATCCTTCCATTCTCTTGCCTAAATAGTACTCTTCAAGTCCTAAATATAGGACATAGTTTCTAGTACAAATTACACTACAAAATATATTTTATATTTAGGATTGAAGGTAGTATTTTATTAATTTGTGACTGGGGCAATAGGTGATGATGAGTACTATAAATAGCAATGCACATGATTAAGTTAAGATGTTCAAACTAAGCCAAAGCAAACAGGCTTATTCGCATACGGCTTTATAGTCCCAAAATGTCTTCTGCAAGTCACACTTCTCAAATTATGCGTCCCATGGCCGATTTTAGTCCCAATATTTGGGGATACCATTTCTTCAACTTTGATTCTTCTCCTCTCCTTGTAATTCTTTTGCTCTCACTATTTTCTTTCCTGTTTTAAAGCACGCACCTTGCTTTATACGCTGCATGAGATCTATTATTTTGCATACTATGAATAGAATTGATCGATCAATTAGAGGAAGGATATGTATAAACATATACACCTCTTAACTGTAAGAAAAAGAAACATTTTTATTTTCGGTTGAGCGCCCGTTGAGGTACTAGATTTTTGTAGATGTCATTATCTTGTTCTTTTTTACGTGCATATAAAAATGTGATTAACTTTTGACGGTGCAGAATGGAGAACGGGAAGTCATGCAACGATCACAATATCTGAAGGAGAAGGTTCGAAAATTGATACTGGCACCAATCGAGGATCTGACAGAAAAGCTGAACTCGATCGACAACACCAAACGTTTGGGCGTGTCTTATCATTTCGAGAGTGAGATTGAACAGATCTTACAAAATATGCACAACAACCCTCCTCCTCTTAAAGGCAAAGATCTTCACACCATTTCCCTTTGGTTCCGGTTACTTAGGCAACAAGGTTATCATGCATCTTCCGGTACGTTGAGTAACAACTCTCTTCATGATTTGTTTAAATTCTCATCCAACTATTAATTAGACCTTCTTGTTTCTGTATGTATGCAGATATATTTCACCAATTTAGGGATGAAAATGGTGATTTCAACAATTCACTGGTGGAAGATGTGGTGGGAATGCTAAGTTTATATGAGGCCGCATATTTTGGCAGCCATGGAGAAGATGTTCTCGACCAAGCCATACACTTCACTTCCCATCACCTCAAATCAAGGTTGAGCACCATGAATCCTAATCTTGAACGGAAAGTGAGTCATGCATTGAACTACCCTGTTCGCAAAGGAGTGCCAAGATTGGAATCAAGATATTACATTCCCATGTACTCAACTGAGGCTTCTCCAAATGACCCTTTGCTAGAATTGGCCCTCCTCGACTTTCATATTGTGCGGCTTTTGCACAAAGAGGAACTGCAAAATGTCACAGAGTAAGACCTGCTTGCTTTCTGAATCATATCTGTATTAAGTCAGATATCATATCAAAAGGAACGGGAAAGCTTAACATGTAGTATTATATTGCATTTGCAGGTGGTGGAAAAAGCTAGACTTTGTGACCAAAGTGCCATATGCTAGGGACAGAGTAGTTGACTCATACTTTTGGCCATTGGGTGTATATTATGAGCCTCAGTATATAACTGGAAGGACAATTGTGGGAAAATTAGTCGCGGTTACTTGTGCTGTTGATGATACATATGATGCATATGGCACCCTTGAAGAACTTGAACTCTTCACTGAAGCGATCCGGAGGTTTAATTAATTGATATAATTTTAAAATGTCGTTATTCAATCCCATTGCTTGATTGAAAGATACACTCAACATTTATAATGTCACTGATTTGACTCTAATGTCAGACACCTTAGCCTTTTAAAACACGTTTTTTTAGGTTCAACACCGATTTGACTATTAATGAACCATGCTAATCTTGTTCTGTATAGAAAAATATTATTCTAAGTTTTCGGGGGTTCATATATATATATATGGGAAATAAACTTTTAAATGTTGTAGGAGAAGTGTATCCTTATGTCATAAATACAAAAAGATGTGGGTCCCACCATTTCCTTGCTTGAGTTTGTTTTTATATAAAAAAAGATGTGGGTCCCACCATTTCATGTGTGTAGGAATTTTACACTTCTCATGTAACATGAGGAGTGTAAACCCCTATATATATATATATATAGGTTAAAAGATTTCTCCAATCACTGGAGATAAGTTACCTCTAATGACCCCAAAACTACATCGTTTTGGATTAATGAAGTTTGTTTTCGTAATTTTGCACCCTTAATTAATTTACCTAAAATTACGAAATACACTTCAATCCAAAACGATGTAGTTTTTGGGGTCCTTTATCTCCAAGTGATTGGAGAAATACTTTTCCCATATATATAAAGGATTTTTCCTTTTACGCAATTCATATATATGATTTGGTTTTTCGGTTCTTGGGGTCTTTTTTTTTTTTTTTTTTTTTTTTGGGGTGATAAATGAGTTTGTTGTTTTTGAAAGGAACTCAAGATAAATTTTTATGCGGTGTCGGACCATAAAGGTTTAGTAATATATAAGAAATACAAATATTGCACTAGTATTACTTAATTTATCAAAAATTGGATTATAAAATAGTTAGTAAGAAATTATAATTAAACTCACTTTTTCTATTCCCTACTTTCTACTCCTTTCGATTCTAATTATAGGACATAATTACCAGTTTGAAACATGCATAGCATAGCCTATTGTCACACCCGAAACATCTCAGCACAAGGAACTTTCGCCTGAAGCGCCTCAGCACAAAGAACTTTCCAGGAGGTCACCCATCTTGATCTCCGGAAACTTGTCTGTTTAAGTACGCTTAATCTTGTAAATGAGGCGCTAACCATCATAGCGGTCCACCCCCATCTCCTCGCTCGGGTTTGTGAGTAAGGCGCTAACCATCATGGGATCCACCCCCATCTCCTCACTTAAGGCCCACCACATCATCTTAGCAGAGGTTGGCTCCGATACCACGTGTAGAAACTTCTCACGAGTCACCTATCACCAAGTGGGGGTCCAACCCCAACTCCTCGCTCAGGGGGCCAATACTGCAGGACGAGGAGTGGTTGACTCTAATGCCACTTCTCACTTAGGGGGCTACAATGTCTAAGTAGGTCACCTACCACCGAGTGACCCCATCTCCTCACTTAGGGGGCCACCATAGTAGGATGAGAAGAGGTTGGCTCTGATACCACTTGTCACGCCTGAGGCTGACTCTGATAGCGGGAGACTTGGCTTTGATATCACTCCTCACTCAGGGGACCACCACAGCGGGACGAGGAGAAGTTGCCTTTGATACTATTTGTCACACCCGAGGCTGACTCCGATACCAGGAGAGGTTGGCTCTGATACCACTTGTTATGCCTAAAACACCTTAGCACGAGGAACTTCCCACATACATACCTTGCATACAATAAATCACGATCCAAAAGCTACTTTTAAAGGCTCTAATTACTATTCCAAACAAATACAACTACTAATATGTAGAACTAAAAATAAACAACTATATGAGTCCCATCAAACAAAAGTAAAAGTTTTTCATCAAAAAGTCTTCATCAAATAGGTCTCCGGAATCACTCGAAAATGATGCAAGTCACCACCAATGATCTGGAACGGATGTCCATCTTTCCAAAACATATGTGGTGACCTGATAACAATTGCAGGAGAGTGGACTTGGTCAAGAGAGAACAAAACTCAACTCACAACAAAAGGAAAGCTACAACTCAAATTATCTCAACATGAAGGCCGTATGTGAAATGTGATAATAATTTTCATAAAATGGATTGAGCACTGAAAAGAGAGAATAGCTCACCGTTTTCTAATGATCGAAAAACTTGACATAGAAAGGAAAAACTTTGATCAAGTGATTAACAGCCCATGCCAAGAACACAAGCTGGCCCAACAGACTGGCATGCCTAGCCACAAGATCTGCGGTAATAACGCTACACCTCTCCAACACAATTACACTCTCTAAACACAAACTATGCAACCTCATGTCCAGGGCACTTACTTGTTTCAGCCACTATTAGATGTTTGTTCCTTATGCCTTCCTTTTTATTGTCATGTTAGATAAGTAGAGGGGACATAGATAAGCCCAGCGGCTAATGTTCTTCAGCTGTATTATTTAATTCATTTTTAATCCTTTTTAGTGACTGACCAATTTTATTTTAGTGCATTCCTTCTCACCAGCGCTATGAATAAATATGTTTTTTTTTAAAGGACAATTTATTTAAAAGATAAAAAGTTATGGTAAAAAGGATATTGGGCTAGTACAAGGATGAGAAATATTGAAAACACAAAGGGAATTGCACAGACAAGGGAGCAAAAGACACGTGCAACACATTTAACAAAAAAAAGTTTTTTTTTTTGGAGGAGTGTGTGTTAGGTTAGGTCAATTCATAAATGATCTCGCGACTACGGCCCAAAAAGCAAAGCTGCTTTCTTCTTCACCTCCCTGCTATGAATTCGTGGGGTAGACCCCTATCCCCTTAGTCAAGTATCTTGGGGGTAGACCCCATCTCCTCGCTCAGGGGCTACCACAGTGGGACGAGAAGAGGTTGGCTCTAATACAACTTGTGATGCCTGAGGCTAACTTTGATACTCTTGTCATGCCCTAGGCTGACTCTGATACTAGGAGAAGGTGGCACTGATACCACGTGTCACACCCGAGGCTGACTCTGATACTACTTGTCACACCCTAGGCTGAATCTGAGGTGCAGGTCGTTAAGGTTGAGGCACGAACGAACCATCATGGAGGAGGAAAGGAAAATGGTGTGAAGAGAGGGAGGTCTAAAGAAGAAAAACGAAAACAGAAACAATAAAGAAAATTGGAGTATAGAGGAGAGAGTGAATGTGAGAAAATATTATTACCTTCGAGAAGGCCAAGAAGAGGTCGGGGCGTCGAAACGTTGGATTGAAAGGGACTGCATTTTAGGTTGAGGTTTAATCTCTGAATTTTGCAAGACGATGTAACTTGGGAGAGAGAGCTTAAAAAGAAAGCTAGGGGTTAAAATTGTAAAATACAATATCACAACAAATTTTGTTTTTTTTTTAATAGGACTTTTGAAATAGTAAAACTTAAACGGACTTCCCCTAGAGACAGTTATGGACTTTATTTTTATGCCCAAAAAGCAAAGCTTCTTTCTTTTTCGCCTTCCTACTACGAATTCATGGGGTAAACTCCTATCTCCTCGCTCAAGTATCATGGGGTAGACCTCATCTCCTCGCTCAAGGGCTACTACAACGGGGTGAAGAGAGGTTGGCTCTAGTACAACTTGTAACATCTAAGGCTGACTCTAAGATGGGGTGGACCTTCATCTCCTTGCTCAGGGGGCCACCACGACGTCTGAGAAGAGGTTGGCTCTAATATCACTTTTTTGAACTTCTCACATGTCATCCATCACTGAGTGACCCCCATTTCCTCGCTCAGGGGGCCACGATAGTGGGACCCCCATCTCCTCGATCAGGGCTACTAAAACGGGACAAGAAGAGGTTGGCTTTGATACCACTTATCATGTTCGAGGCTAACTTTGATACCGCTGTCATGCCCTAGGCTGACTCTGATACTAGAAGAGGATAGCTCTGATACCACTTCTCAATACCAGGAATAGGCTAACTGATGCCCGTAGATGGTCGCTCTGATACCACTTCTTGATACCGGAAAAAGGGTGCTCTGATACTACTTCTCGATACCAGGAGAGGGTGGCTTTGATACCACTTGTCACGCCTAAGGATGACTCTGACATTAGGAGAGATTGGCTCTAATACCAGAAGAGGTTAGCTTTGATACCATGAAGTATATGTATTATGGGTAGTTCTTGTTTGGATTAGTGATACAAAATGTTTTTCCAACATAATTTACGATAAATTTGTGAGAGGGGTTTTATTTTGAATTGCGTGAACATGTTTTTCTAACGCCAACTCAAATAAACCAATAAATCACTTATATCCTACCTCCTAAGAAAATAAAGTTTGAAATTATTTTTTTTTGAAAGATCATTGTTGTTAAATTTTTAAAATAAAAAAAATGATCATTATTATATTATGCATAAATTGTAAATGATAGATATAACTTGTTATAAATTTACATTTTATTCCTCTAATAATTTTTTTTTTAGGCATAACATCTGAACGTCTAATAACAAGGCACTTAAGTTTTAAATTTCCATTAGTGTATTACTTATAAATGATGAATATGATTTGTGTCATGTATACTGTAAAATAATATTTCAAGTTATTTATAAGATATTTGCAAAATAGAACCTTAAAAACTCTATAAACTAAATCTCGTATTTATGAATAGAGGTAGCATATTATATTGTAAACAACTTAATTTGTAGATGGAGTTTTAGACGTGTAAAAATTTAGTTATTCATTACAATCATTAAGTCCGTTAATTGTTCTAATACTATAAAGTTGGGTGTGAGCATCTAATCAGCAAGAGGAAAACTACGGAAACCATACTCCAAATAATAAAATAATGGAAATTTTAAATAATTAACTAGGATAATATATTTTACCATTATAAGTGGCATCCCTCTCTGATATCTGCTTTCTATAACGTCTTGCTCTTCCCTCTCCCTCTCCCTCTCCAGTTTAAGCATCAACAAATCGAAGCACCCAAATTTTTAGGGGCTTCTAAGTTTGTCCTTTTGGTGTATTTGGGGGGCAGACCTACGAACAAGTAGCCTGAGAACAATATAAGGATTCAGGAGTGACATATGCCCTTCTCCCACTCCACTCCACTCTCATTCCAACTATGTGAGTATTTGGGAAACCACGAAACCATAGTTTCATAAGCTCTTTCCCACAAACTGAGTTAAAATTTCTTTCACATATCTATCTTATAAATTGTAAAAGTTATTCTTCAAAAGTAAATCCAAATTTTGAATTTTTTTCAAAGAAAAATAATATGATTTTACATTGGAATTAATTTTTTTGAATGTTTTTCCCACCAACCGAGTTGTGGGACAATACTTCTAAATGGATCATAAGATTTATATACACGTGTGTACGTGGTCATATGTGTCTGGGTAATAACATATGGTGATAAAGTATCTTGGCCCTAAACAAGATACAGAAGCTTTTCTTATCATGCAAATTATATCCTGTCTGTCTAAATGAAGCAGTAAATGCCCTCCGCGCCGGCCAAGTTCCATGAAGTCTTGGAAGTTCAGCAGTATGTAGGCATGTCCTCCATAAAATATAAAGTGAAGCCACTCTCTTCATCGTTTTCATCACCGACCCATCATGAGGTTAAAACTAACTTTATAAACGTTATAGCCAAATCTATTTAAAATTGTTCCTCATAAAATAAAATCAAATCCACCATATACAATCACAATGGAAGTTTTACTTACAGAGCTCCAGTGATATATTATTGGGAAAATTCTAAATAAATACAATTTGAATTTGTAAAACCCCCAGAAGTCTGTTGAATTTGTAAAAAGACTGAGAAGTACAAAGAACCTAAGAGGAATATGCAAATTCGGGTCAAATTATCTTTTTACCCTTAGTGTTAAATAAATTAAAAAAACAAAAAACAAAAATACCCCCACCGCCGGCCACCACCACCACTGGCCACCACCACCGTTGGCCACCACCGCCGGCAGTGGTGGTGGCCGGTGGTGGTGGTGGCGGCGGTGGGGGAGGGGTGGGGGTATTTTAGTTTATTTTTTTTTTATTTATTCAACACTAAGGGTAAAAATTTGACCCGAATTTGCATATCCCTCATAGATCCTTAGTACCTCTCAGTATTTTTACAAATTCAACAAACTTCTAGAGGTTTTACAAATTCAAATGGTATTTATTTGAAATTTTCCCTATATTATTCCATGTTTCCCAGAGGAGAAGCCCCTCAAGTCAACAATGTCTCCCTTGAAAGTTGAAGCTTCCATTAACTAGAGAGAGACTATGATAAGGTTTGATAGCGAGTTATTAACCTCACAGAACTAAGTAGACATCGCGGTCAAGAAATTAGATCTAGTTTCCTCTACTAGCAAATTAATTAGTAGTTATCATGTTTAGTTATAACAAATTAGATCTTTATTTTTATTGTGTTTATATTACAAGCAGCCAATTTTTTTCTATTGCTGTTTTAAGTTTCAAAGTAATAAAATAATTTGACATTGATAATAATATCCGTATAGTTTTATCTAGTTATTATTTGAACCAGGTTCTTATATTGGATTTTTGTAAAAGATTTTAGAAGAAGTTTTTTTTACCGGTTAACCAGAGTAAAAAATGTTAACTGATTGTTAGAACTAGTGTAAAAAATCATTAGTTATATGTTTAGAAAATGTCACCGATCACATGTTCTATTTTGTTCTTGCAATAATTGGAGTAAAAATTTTCATTGTAGAAATGCCATTTTACAACTCAGTATACGAGAGATGCATCAAGAATGAGGTGATCACGACAAGAACTAGAAAAAGTGCATAAATGATGGCCGGAAAACAAGTAGAAAACTTTCTCACCATTGAGTTTTGCATAGTTTACATCTCCAGATTCCCTGATTGGTGCATCCTGGTCCAAATTGTTCTGACATAATCATAAGCAGTAATGTCAGCCTTGTAGGCAGCCTCATGTTGACCAGTATTTGCTCCATTTCAGAATCCAAAGTTTGTCCCACCATGTGCCATCTGAATTAAAACAGCCATGCCAAACTTATTATTTAAATGTTATGTCCATAACAGCCAAAAGGTAGAAGTTGAGACATACATAGAGAACTGCAGAACCATTCTTTTGCAAAAAAATTTCCAGGGCAGCTGCTGTAAAATCAGCATCAGTTGCAGCAATGCTCTCTCCCCAGTGTGCAATCCATCCGGCATAGAATTCACTGATACGATAAGCACCATCAGTATTTAGCATCCAACAAATAAGATGATACAATAATAACATAAAATAGTAAAAGGTAACGTAGTTAGTTATAGGTGGGTTATGGCTGTAAGTTATACAATGCCTTTTGGTTGTTGTGTGTTAGTGACCATTGCCAAAAATTCTCCCTCTATCTTCTTCTTTCATACTTTAAGAATAATATTGCTTAAGAACACACATACGCTGAGTGGCGGTGATTTTCGAGAGGCATTGAACTACTTTTGTAGCTTGAATATAGGCCAAGGGTCATCTCCAGTATTGAAGTCAACAGCTACGGAAAAAGTATATATATATATTAGGTTGTTTGCAATATATCCAATGCAGCTCCTGTGAGTATCAGTTGATATGCCTGATAATAGTGAAACAATGGAGCAATGTATAGAGGATGAAAGGGGCTATCACATGAATAAATAAGAGAAGGGAGGTGGAAGTAAGATGAATGAAAAAATGTCTATGAAATCTTGCCAGTAACAACTTTTATAATATAGTATGACCTTTTCCATGAAAAGACAGCATCCCCACGAATAGTTCCTCTCTCAAGATGATCCCTAGAGCCTCCATCTTTGGTGTATCTGAAAATATTGAACATACAGTTTTATAACGAAAGGGGTGTGCACAAGGCTCCAACTATGTCGGGTCTGGAGAGGGTTAGATGTACAAGCCCTACCCCCAAAAGTGGAGAGGCTGTTTCCAGATGCAGTTTTATAACAAAGGAGAAAAACAAATATTCAGAAGAAACATATGTTGATCCTGAATGCCACCATTGAATACTTGGAGATAAGCTTCAGAGACAAGCTTTAAGATTATTTTTAAAGTTGCAATACAGTGCCAGATTGTTGCTGATGCCTCATTCTGAACGCTATGTTACTAATGAACAATGAACACTATCTCAAAACCATCCAAAAGCCACTCTTGAAGTCTGTCTAGAGTCGCAAGCCATTGACAGCCATGCTTAAATCATTATGCCACAGTCAAGAGAGGCAAGAGATCACTCTTTTTATCACCTAACAAATGTCTTGAAAGTATTTCTATAACATACATGAAAAATGAATATGCCCAAAATAAAACTCTATGCAAATTAGAAATGAGGGCTCCAACAAAAGGAAGCAGCTATTAAAATCTGAAGTGTGTAATTGTGAAGATTGATAGAAAGTGAAACAAGGAAATTTATGATGGAAGTTTGAATATTTTTGTTAATTTCTTTCACTTGCTATTCTGTCTCCCCTGCTTCACAATCTCTATAAATTCTCACAAAGAAACGCAGCAACTCCAATTATCCCAACACCAACGCCATATGTGAAATGTGATACTTTCTCTACCTCTTAATTATAAGACTAAATTGACCCTTTTTTAAAAAAAAAAAATTAAGGAAACTAATTAAATTATTTTAGAATATTTTTTTTTTATTTTCTTCTCTAAACTAATTAGTTTGACTAATAAACTAATATATAATGTAAGGATACAAGATATTATAATATGATTAAATAATTTATTTAACTTCCTTAATCTCTCCCAAAAAAAAAAAAAAGTTAACCCGGTTTAGTAGCGGAGGAATAATAATTTTCATGAAAGGAGAGAATTGGTCCGTTTCCTAATGATGGAAAAACTTACCAGAGAAAAGATGCGCGGGAGGCAGATGTGATTGAGTAATAGCATAAGCTTCCAACTTAATTTACAATTTCATTTCACTCACAGAAAAACAAAAAGTTCAGCTTCTGTAAGAAGGCTCTGAACCTCAATAAACAAGGATCGTGAAGAAGAAAACTTCAAATCCCGTCAGCCAAACATGTCAGGTTTGCTCAATAAAAAGTAAATTCATTTGAGATTCCAACAATCACAACAATAGCAAGTTCATTTCCTTCTATCCCACTGTCCAGAAACTAAATTTCAGACATACTAAAGATCAAGCATGCTTGCTCATGACAGAATTAGCTTGTATTAGGTAAAAGGGTAACGACACTTACATTCTTCTTGGGCTGAGAACGATTACCGTGGTGGTGAGATAAAGGAGAAGGAAGAGAAGCGACAACAGGAACGAAGGTACAAATCGCTATGACAGAGACAAGGATTAAGGAAGTGGTTGTTTTGGCGCTTCTTTTGCTAGCCATTGCAGAAAGTGGGAAGCTGAAGCTGGTTGGTAGTGTGAGCCTTCTTCAACCCAATTCGCATTCAATGTTCCTGAAGATGTGCCGTTTTTCTCAGACACCCTCTTGGCACCGCCCTTTCTTGTGTTGCTTCATGCATCCAAGAGCATGTCTGTGAAGAAGGCACCTCTTCAGGAACCTTGAAGGCATCCAAAGTTGGTTGGAGATCCTCCATCTCATTGACCACCCCCACCGGAACGTTGATGAACCTTCAATTGGTCACAACCCATTAAAATCGTTAGGTTGTGATTCTGAATTCGCCAGCTTAGCCGCTCTATTTCTAGCAGTACTGCTTACTGTCGTACTGGTGAACCTTGAAGCAAGCCCCTCTTCTACCTCTCAGCTCAGCCATAAGCACTGTAATGTAAATAATATAGCCATTCCAACACGAAACATTCAATTACTTACCTGGAAAAAGGAAAACAAATTTATGATGAGACTACATCTACCTCATAGGTAGACCAGACTTTATGAAGAGTTGGTGCAGAGATCAAATGCAATGAGTGGCCAAATTTGAAGCCTCCAATAAATGAGTCTACAGACTACAGTGGGCGCTTTGCAGTATCCGAGTTAAAGCAGGAGGAAAAGACGACAAACGGCCAAACAGCACAAAACAAAGAGAAAGGTCAGGAGTCAGGATATATGATAGTGGACTCGTTTGAAATATAAGGCACGTGACATGCAGATGAATTTACTACGTACCAACAACCGAGCATTTATTTTTCATTAATGACTGACAAAATGATATTAATAATACAAAATGTATTGTACAATACCAGTCTAGTATTGGCATTTAGTTTTCATAATGACTGACAAAGAAGTCCAGTATTGGCATTTATTTCCCTCGTATAATACAGAGAAGGCTCAGGAATGAATATAAACTCACGACGCATTTCATGGTTCACCTCTCCAACTCCAACCCCAACCCCAACCCCAACGTTTTTTCTAAAAAAAAAAAAAAAATTGTTGAAAATTTTAGTATTAGAAAATTTATTAACCAAATGTATCTAAGGTTCAGGTCTTTTAGGAGATACAACTTATCTTCAATGAATACAGTATACATTAAGCTCAAACGGAAGACATCTTCAGTTGAATGCAAATGTCTTTCATTTTGCACGCACAACCTGCTGCTATAATTTTTATGAAAAAAATACCTAAGAATGGTGTCTCAGCAATTAGAAATTATAGCATCCACTATTACTTTTTTTTTTTTTTTTTTGGGGTCAAACATCCACTATTACTTTAACGATTAAAACATTAAAACAATATCCCCAGTCTATAAAGGAAAAGAAACTGAAAACATTCAATGGATTTTGGTTAGATAGTGGGGACACGGAGGCTAATACCAAAAGCCACTCTACACGTAAAACTACGTCTCTGGTGTTGTAGTGGGATCCAGCTTCAGCTTCCTTGCCTATCTAAAGGATAGGTTGGGGTTGCTACTCTCTCCTGGATTGTTTAGATCAGATCTGACGATCAGGATCTTATTTTTTTGTACTTTCTATTTTTTCAAAATAAAATTATTTGAATGGGTAAAGAATATAAAATAAAGATAATTTCTTAACTAACATTTTTTTAAAAAAAGATTTTTTATTTAACAAGCAACGAGTTAAAAAAATAAAATGCAATAGTTCAAATCATATATGGACGACCCAAATGCGTCGGGCGCATGGTGCCTATCCTTTGGATAGGCAACAAAAAAACCGGTTCCGATTGTAGTGTGTCTAGCATAGTGGTGAGAAAAATTAGAAAAATGACTTATATAAAAATTAGATTGAGTAAAAATTAAATTGTATGATATGATTTATATTTGGATTGATGGTAGCATCAATAACTTTTGTGAAATTGAAACTTGTTCTGAATTACGGTAGTATAAGTAGCTTTTAAGAGAAAAATTAAAATCAAAATTACAAAAAAAAAAAAAATGAAAAATGCTAACCCGAAAATTTAGCGGATTTTAAAAAAAGAATTTAGAAGGAAGATCAATAATAATCTCTGATAAATAGTTTTTCCGGCTAGATCAAAAGGACTATAAAATAATTACTAATCCAAATATAACCAAAAAAAAAAAAAAAAAGTAGCTAATATAAGTCCTAGTTTCATAAAGAAACAGAGACAAGTTAGGATTGAGGAAGGAGCAAACTTGCACTATCATAAAAAATAGGGAAAATTACGCACAGATTCCTAAGGAAGAGAATTAATCACAATAAAGTCACTTGAAATCATGAAATTGAAATCCCTAGGGATTTACGTGTAATTATTTGTGAATGTACAATTACCATTTTAGACTTCTTTGTAATTATTTTCATTTCTTAAGTCCGAGGAGGCTATTTACAACAACAAATGATATATTTACAAATGAGAAAAGGCATATATTAACAACAACCATTGAAAAGCGAGAATTTTTTTCATTTCTCACGTCCGAGAGGCTATTTACAACAACAAACGCTATATTTACAACAACAAAAACATATATTTACAACAACCTTTAAAAACCTGGATTTTTTTTCATTTCTCACGTCTAGAGGCTATTTACAACAACAAATGCTATATTTACAACAGAAAAAGCATATATTTATAACAACCTTCGAAAACCTGGATTTTTTTATTTCTCATGTCCGAGAGGCTATTTACAACAAGCAAAGTACTATATTTACAACGGAAAAAGCATATATTTACAACAACCTTCAAAAACCTGGATTTTTTTCATTTCTCACGTCCAGAGGCTATTTACAACAACAAGTACTATATTTACAACAGAAAAAGCATATATTTACAACAACCTTCGAAAACCTAGATTTTTTTCATTTTCATGTCCAGAGGCTATTTACAACAACAAATTCCATATTTACAACAGAAAAAGCATATATTAACAACAACCTTCGAAAACCTGGATTTTTTTATTTCTCACGTTTAGAGGCTATTTACAACAACAAATGCTATATTTATAACAGAAAAAGCATATATTAACAACAACCTTCGAAAACCTAGATTTTTTTTCATTTCTCATGTCCGAGGCTATTTACAACAACAAATGCAATATTTACAACAGAAAAAGCATATATTAACAATAACCTTTGAAAACCTGGATTTTTTTTTCATTTCTCACGTCCAGAGGTTATTTACAACAACAAATGCAATATTTACAACAGAAAAAGCATATATTAACAATAACCTTTGAAAACCTGGATTTTTTTTCATTTCTCACGTCCAGAGGTTATTTACAACAACAAATGCTATATTTACAACATAAAAAGCATATATTCACAACATCTTCTGAGAATTTTGACAGCTATATAAGGCTAGCTTAAAAAGTGATGGTGAGAGTAAAGGAAAGAGATGGTGTTGAACAGTGGAGCGGCGTTGAGGGTAGCTCAAGTTTCAGCCAATCTTTGCCAATACATATTTTGTAATCCCGAAAGATTCAGCAGCGACACCGTGTTGCGCCTCCTCTTCTGCCTCCCGTTCTGCCGTTTGGCCCTTTCTCTTTCCACTTGCCTTGGTTTAACCGCCTTTACCCCTTCCGCCGCTGATGACACCCCTTTCCACTCTGATTGATTTTTCTTCTTTCTCCCCCAATTGGTCGACGATCGATGAATGATTGTTGTCTTTTTGTGCCACTGTGTATTTTAGATCTATTTATGTGGTGTCTCTGTATGTGTGGATCACCTAACTATTGCATTGAATCCAGCATATGTCTTCTTATGATGAACCTCTGGACGTAATTAGAATAAATATTGGAAGAGAGAGAAGAAAAAGGGAGAGAGGAGAGAGAGAGAGGAGAAAGAAGAAGGAGAATGGAGAGAGTGGAATTGGAAGAGGTGAGAGGGAAGGTCAAATTGGTAATTTAACATTCACAAATAATTACACAGAAGTCCCTAGGGACTTCGTAATTTCATGATTTCAAGGGACTTTAATGTGATTAATTCTCTTTCTTGAGACCTGTGCGTAATTTTCCCTAAAAAATATATCGACAATATATTTATCAAACACTCACTCAAGCGGCGAGAAGGGAAAATTGTCTCGAGCAAGAACACTGAAAGCGGGGAAGGCAAGTGAAACAGTAATATTTGGAAAGTTGGAAGAGAAAAGAAGAGATTAATGGGGAATACGGGGAAAAAAATGAAGATGAGAACAGTCAAGATAGAGGCAAAAAAGCAAATTGTCTCTCGTGAGACGTGAAGTATATGTTCTGTTTGGATTAGCGATAGGAGATGCTTTTTGAACATGATTTATGGTATACGAGGTAAGTTTGTGAGATGAGTTTTGTCTCAACTTATATGAACGTGTTTTTTCCGACGCCAACTCAAATAGACGTATATATTCTTGATTTTTTTGAAAGAATCATCGTTGTTAAATTTTTAGAATAAAATAAAAATAAATTATTATTATTATTATTATATTATCCATAAATTGTAAATGATAGATATAACTTTTTTAAAATTTACATTTTATTCCTCTAATAAACTTTTTTAGGATAACATCTTGACGTCTAATAACAAGGCGCTTAAGTTTTAAATTTCCATTATTACTTATAAATAATGAATATGATTTGTGTCATGTATACTGTAAAATAACATTTCAAGTTATTTATAAGATCTCTGCAAAATATTGTATTAAAAACTCTATAAATTAAATCTTGTATTTATGAATAGAGGTAGCATATTATATTGTAAACAACTTAATTTGTAGATGGAGTTTAGAAGTTTAAAAATTTATTTATTCATTACAATCATTAAGTCCGTTAATTGTTCTAATATAAAGTTGGGTGTGAGCATCTAATAAGTGACTCTCGATAAAAGTCATTTTTTTCAATTTCTGGAGTAAATTTTTATTTTTTTCCAGTTTTAGAGAAAAATGTTAGGGATAGCTAACTCAATAAACAATGTACTATTAAATATATATTTGTATGCATTCTAATTTATATAAAATTTTATCCATTAAATATATTTAATCAAGCACTCCCATGTTTTTTAATTTTTTTAAATAATGATTTAACCTTTTTAACAAATTTAAATTTCTATCTTCAAGTATAACAATATATACAACTAATATATATATATATATATAATTCAATAAGATTTCTATCCTTCTCAGTTATTTTCTATTTTAACCGACTTTTTAAATAACCAAACGTAAGAATCAAGGCCGACCCTTTTAGTAGAGAAGGAAGTGATTTTTTAAAAGTTTAACTATTTTTCCCGTGTTTTTTTAAAAAGTATGATTAGTAAATTACAAAAATTGAACTAATTAATAACATGTATCATACAACAAATAAACACGGTTACTAATTCAAAATCAAAGATAAATTATTATCCACATACCACAATTACAAATAATTAATGAGAAGACTTTAAGAAAATTAAATATACTTCTTATAAATATGTCTTGAAAAATGTAAGTAGTCAACAAAATAAACAACACAATATATGAAAGTAATCAACAAAATAAACAACATAATATATGAACAAAACAATCACTAGAAAATAAGTATAAAAAAAATTAGTAAGAATACTTATGAAATGAGAAATATCTTTTATAAGTTTTTAATTTGACATTGTTAATACAAAATGTTCTTATAAAACTTAATTCTAAAAAAGATAGTGACAACTCAATATTTGCAATATCATTTAAAAAATATATAAAAAATTAGCAATATTATTATCATAAAACATTTTTTTAAATATATATATATATATATATATGGGCTAAAAAGGGCCAACCCTTAACGTTGTAAGGATGACCCTTTTAAGCTCTTGGCCTTACAAAGATGGCTCTTTTTGGCCCTCTTTCACTTTTAAGACAAAAACTGTAAGCCTGACCTTTGTAATTTTAGGGCCTAAACGGGTCGACCCAACGGGCTTGGCACATTCTTTCGATTCTATAATCATATAATCAAGTGTTTATTTAGGGAAAAAATTCACTTCTCTCATCGCCATTCCAAACATAAATTACATTTATAATAAAATTTTTATCCTATCTTACTTTTTTTAAAAGCTAAATTGAAAATAAGTCACTTATTTCTTTCGCTATCCCAAATAACCACTAAGCATAAATGTGAGGGACAATATGGTAAAAACGGAGGGTGGTGTGCGTTAACGACATGAAAGCCTCATTAAAAATCATTGGAGCCGAGTCCACATTAGGTGTTGAGACCTTATATGCTCATTACATGCTTATACCTCAATTAGAGGTATGAGCATATATATATATATATATATATTGTATTTATTTATATTTAAATTATGTCTTTGCTTTTTTGCAATGATTTTTTATGCCTAATATCTCAAATTAATTAGTTTCTAGTCCTACATTCGAAATATTTGTCTATTTCAATTGTCTTTTTTGACAAGCATGCTTCGAGCTTTTAGAAATGAATATTTAAATAGCTACTAAAAATATATCAAAATTTATAGTTGATCATAACATTAAGCTTTTTATAAAATTTATATATACAATTATTTCATATATGGAAAAAATTACAAATTTAACAAAAATCATAATATGTTGGAATAGCATCCTCTTCAATTTCTCTACATTTACATCACCATTGAAAATGATTTGTTTAATAAGGAAGAACTAAACGATGGAAGAAAATGACGAAGAAGGGTAGATAATAGAATGTGGTACTTAATTGAAATTTTCTCTAAATTCTACAAGAAAAGCCATGACAAAGAAAAGTGAATAATAAGTATTACAATACTTAATGGAAATATTTTCTAAAGATTAAAATTAAAGACGAGGAAGTCGGATGGAGAGTTGTATATCTATGGGTGACAGGAGATGTACTTAATGGCAACTATATATAGGAATGTTTATGTACTATGATGATGACTAGCATTTTGATGTAATTTTTTTTTGCTTTTGAGCTGTAGTAGAAATTGCTAAACATATAAGAGTAACATAAGTTATTAGACATATAAGAGTACAACTACTAATGTAGTTGTGATTCATGTTGTGTTTTTGGATAGTGACAACTATTTTTTTTTATTGATTTGAAATTCAATTCTTTTATTTACGTTACTTTAGGTTTTTTTTTTTTTTTTTCAATTTCTTAATAATTTAAATGAGGGGAAGATGGGAATTTGCTTTTATGTTATATCATTAATGCATCTGCGCAACGCGTGGGGGAGTTCGTACTTGTTAATAATAATGGGCGTTTCCACATTCTGCCCATCGTTAAATGATATCTTATGTACTTTGAGCTGTGCACCATGACAAACCCTGACATGAGAGCAGCATCAACGAAAATTTTATGAGCTTGAAGGGTTTCGTATGCTTTCCCATACACCCAAATAACAGTTCCCAAGCCTCCCATGAGCTATATGTTTTAGTATGAGTACATGTCTCTTTAAAGATTAGAGGGAGTATAATTTTTTTTTTTTTTGGTTAATTGGTGTCTTATAGGAAAGACTAGAGAAAGTACAATTTTAGTCTCTAGCCCATCTCCCCCATGTTGAGGCTCTTCTTTTTAAGCACTCCCTCTCCCTTTCACATCACAACATTCAGAAATGAAACCTTAAACTCAAAATGTTGTCCCTTTCCTTCATCTTGACCTTCTCGGGCTTTTATTCACTCTCTCTCCCTTGATCCCTTTTTCTTTCCTTCAAAATTCCCTCCCTTCTCACCATTTTTATTTCCTCCTTAAGGTCCTCTATGATGGTACGTTCATCCCTCAACCTGAACATGTGCCTCACTGCTTCCAGGCTAGAAGAGCACAAAGTCTTTACACTAATAGAGTGGACATTCTACTCTTAAAACTGTAAAATACAATATTACACTCTTTTTTTTTTTTTTAAATGAACCGTTTGATGATGATACTTTTTAAATAAAAACTTTCTATTCAGGAAATTAAGGACTTTATTTCTATGCCCAAAAAACAAAGCTTCTATGCCCTATTATCACCATATGTTATTACCCAGACACACATGACTATGTACACACACATGCATATAAATCTTATGATCTATTTAGAATCAATGTACCACAACTCGGTTGGTGGGGAAAATATTAAAAAAATTAATTCCAATCTAAAATCAGATTAATTTTCTTTGAAAGCAGATGAGAGAGAGAGAGGGAGAGGGATGACCATGGTAGTGAAAGCGTAGTTTTTACGTAAAAACGGAAGGAGAATGAAAAATCGTAAACGTAAAATCGTAAAATAAAACGGAGTTTTTACCGCTTATGTATATAAGGTACCCGCTTCATACACACATATCTTTTCGATCAATGCAATATCAATCAAAATGTCTAACATTGTCATTGATCAAACCATATTTTTTTATATGATTTTACATGATTAAATTGGGATTTTTAATGCATTTTGTGGGACATTATTGTATGATTAAGTACTAAGTTGAGTTAAGAACATTTGTATTGAATTAAGTGTAATTAGGGGTAAAATGATCTTTATTTATTAATTACAGAAAAGGACCCAGATGTTTTTGAAATTTCATTTCTACCCCAAAATAGTTTGAAAATTCTCACTTTAGTCCCTCTCCAGAACTTTTAAAACTTTCACTTAAGTCCCTTAGTAAAATCGGCGCTTTTTGCAAAAACGCTGCGTTTTTACGCTTTTACGCTTTAAAGCGGCGCTTTTTACGCTTTTACCCCTGATGCGTTTTTTCCCCCATATAACACGTTTTGCCCGAAAAAAAGCGTAAAAGCGGCGTTTTTTGCGCTTAAAGCGCGATTTTGACTACCATGGGGATGACACATATGATTGTGAAATATATTACCCAAGTTAACTATTTAAAATTTCCATTATTTTATTATTATGAAAAAAATCTTTAGCTATAAATTATGGTACTAGACTCACAGGGGATGGTCTTAACTCTTAAGTGAGTCTACACAGTTTCCCGGCATGACGTCTTTGATTTCATGAGCAATAATTGTTTCAAGAGGAAATGAAAGTAAAGTATCAAGAAAAACATTACAGGAAGTCGCATAATAGGATCTGAATGTACGCATTATTATTAAAAAGTTTATTGTTGATGTAGCCGGCAATAATAAATAGGATAAGGCTTGTTGATAACTCAAAATAGAATCAAGTCAGAGAAACAAAAGAATTTGATCTCTTCAAACAGGAGTCACTAACCATGATTTAATTAATAATATTAAGGCAAAGGGAAAGACTCTTCCAACGCACCACAAATGACATCAAGATCATCAAGATTACATATTGTTAAAGCACACCAACCAAGATAATTGCATGAAGCTGGAATTGAAAGAACCAAGCCTAGGATCAAGATTTACAGAATTTGCGTATAGTAGCGTCAAGGGCTTTTCTATTGTAATTCCCAGTAAAGTAACAATTTCCTGGAGCGCCCCTTGGAAGGATAAGCTTTAACAACCCATCAGCTAACATCTCAGCTCGCTGACAGAACACAACAAAATCAAACCTTAATCAAAAGGTAGAGTCATAGACATATAAAAGTTTAGTTTATTTTTCAGGGATGACGTGTATATACATCAAGCATCTAGAGTATTTTTATACTTCAAGGGCCTAACCTATTAGGCTGGCCCTTTTAAGGGCTGGTCCTTCAAGGGGCCTAACAAGATACTTCAAGCACCACAAAATACTTTGGTATACTAAATGGGCCTGGAAAAACAAGTTTTGGGTGCACCTTCACCCTATTTCTTAAGGGCCCGTTTGATATGGGGAAAATTTAAGGAGGGAAAGAAATTTAGAAGAAGGAAAGGAAGGGAAGGGAAGATTTTGAAAAATGAGGGAAGATGAGTTGTTTGGTAGGAAGAAAATGAAGGGATAATAATTGGTAAAGAATCAAGAAATATTTATTTTATCCTCAAAAGTAATTAATTCAAAATAAAAAAGAAAAATAATTTTTTAAAAATATATATCAAGTTTGAACTTGTGTAAAAAAATTTCCGCCAAGTTTGAACTTAAATTCAAACTTTTCGCCAAGTTCGAACTTATTCGAACGTTCCCACAAATTTGAAAGTCCCCCTAAGTTTAAATTTGAGGGTAAATTTGTTAAAAAAATATGAACAGTGACGTGGGAACTTGAGATCCCACCAATTTTGGTGGGATTTGATCTTCCCACATATAAGGGAAGATTGGTGGGTCCGGAAAGATTTGTAAAAAATGCGTACCACTGATTCAGTGTACCGAACGCCCTAAATTTAAAAATAATGAAACACCGGCCCCTTACCGCCATCTCTGACTTGAACATATCCACACTAATATTTTCAGGAAGGGCTATGGGTAGGTTTGCCTGCTGAAGAATAGCATGAACTCGGTGCACAACAGAATCTTCGATCAAGCCAAGGCGATGCGATAAATCAACAGCCATTACCTGTGTTCATTGACTTACATTACTCACAACATAGATCTGATGTAACAAGCAAGACGCTCATATGCCCAAAAACATGAGAACAAGAAACAACGGTGAGGGTGAGGTACCATGCCAGCTGCAACAGCCTCTCCATGGAGCCACTGTCCATATCCAACCTTATTTTCTATTGCCTAAAATAAGATCCACAAAAAGGAGTATTTAATCAGATGGAGAACTTTTGCTGATAAGACCACGGGCAGAAAACAATTTTTGTGAGCAAATATGACCACACAAAACTGAAGCAGCAAACAAATACATCCACAGGCTATTCTAACCTTTGAAATTTAGAACCATATTATGACAATGGACAGAAAATTTGTGTGCTCTAAAAATCTTGTTGTCTGTGCTCTAAAAATCTTGTTGTCTAGGCCAGAGAGTTTAAACGGAAATCGTAATATTAGAAAGTTTCAATACAATGTCTCCCAAGAGGGAAAAGATGTTATTTAATGAATCATTTAAAGCAATATATGCTGAATGAAAAAATGATCACATAAGCCTGTACACCATCTCTTTTCATCTTCAATCCTTCACATTTTAATTAGCCTGAAGATGATATCCACATCACCAACTCAACTGCTAGGAAGTTTGAAACAAAAACCATCACCAGGGAAACGAAAGCACTCACATCGCCAAATGTATGGCCCAAGTTCAATATGGGCCTCGGCCCATTTTCTTTGTCATCCAAGGACACAACCTCAGCCTTGATTTCACAGGATCGCTTTATAGCATATGCCAGTGCGCTAGGGTCCCTGCATTGGATCGCATTAGATTGGGACACTGGAAGAGAGTATATGAGTTTATGGAAGTAATAAAAGGCAACAAAGCTCAATAAGAGGGATAATAGCTCCTTCTAAGACTAAATTTCACGGCATAAAAGGAACAAATACTGGAGCCAGGCTCATAATACCAAGATGACGACTTACCTTGCCATCAATGCCTGCATATTTTTTTCCAGCCACCCAAAAAAGTGTGCATCCCTGATGAGACCATATTTTATAACCTCTGCAAACCCTGATGCCAGTTCCCTGTCTGGTAATGTGTTCAATGTGTCTGTGTCTATAAGCACAGACTGAGGTTGGCAGACTGCATCAACTATTGAATATGAATGGTTTATCGAAACCTTGCCACCAACAGAAGAATCAACCTGAAGCATGATGTGCAGACCAATATGTGAGAAAAAGAAATAAGAAGCTGAGATTAGAATAATCAATATCAAATAAAGGAGGGCAAGCACAAAAACATTGTAGAAGCGATAGTAGACCTGAGCCATAACAGTGGTTGGAATCTGAATAAAATTAACACCACGCATGAAAAGAGAAGCAGTAAAGCCACAAATGTCACTAATCACACCACCTCCAAGAGCAACGAATGTATCTCGCTCGCCCAACTCGTAACTGGGGTGACTGGGGGCCTTGGCCGTCACTCTCCGAGAAGTGTCCTGACAGTTAAATAGGGAGCCACTTTTTATATTTGAGCAACGAGTGAAAATCGCACAACCCTCAATTAAACCATACTAGACCTACCATGTTTTTGAACTGCTCACCATCTGGCAAAACGATATGGTCAACGGAAATATTCATGTTTCCTCTTGTTAGAGCATCAGCAACTTTGTCCAGATACAGCGGTGCAATGGTATTATTAGTGACCACAAGGACCCTCTTTCCGTGAACATGCCTATAAGATAAGCACCAACTTGTAAAACCATCTTGAATTAACACACACTTTAGAAAATGGAAAATAGTCGCTATCAAAAGATGCACACAAAAAATTCCTCCTTTAAGCCAAAAAAAAAAAAAATCAAATAATAAAGCTTTCAGTCATTGTGATGCATAATAAGGCCAGCTGAATCGCGGGTTATTTTGTTGCGTTTAGTATTAGCCACTCGAAAATCAGGCAATATATTCAGAAAACGAAGATGAAGAAGACAAAGCCGTAACTCTATAAAGAAGGGTCATGACTAAAATGAAATATGAATTTCGGTGTTATTACTGTATTCACCTCTGGAGAAGCTCAGGTTTATCAAGCAGCCCCGAACCGATATAAATGGGATAGCTCCGATTGCCCAAATCGACCTCAACGAGATGCTCCACCTTTGGAGTGAACTGATCCATAACTCGAGACGAATCGGCGAATGCCCTTAGGCTCCAACCTTGACCCGCGCTCGACGCAGAAACACACTTTCGGTTCAATTCGATGGAAGATCTTGGACATATGAATTTGGAACTTTGAAAGCAAAGGAGGTGGGAGGAACTGGTGTTGGGTTCCTGGGTTTGCTTCGGGGGTAGGGGAGGAGAGAGGTGATTGGCAGTGGAAGCCATCGTGTTATGGGAAAAGCGAGAGAAAGACCAGAGAGGAGAAACAGGCGAACCGGGCAAACAGACGACGAGAAAATATTGTCATCTACCTTTGGCGCAGGGTCAGCTCTTTATAAGCCTCAATTTAACCCTAATAATTTTTAGAATAACGTTAATAAAAAATTGACGATTATTGGCCTCTCGATAAGTTAATTGTGGGTTTGACTTTTAAAACAGGTTTTTTTAAAAAAAAAATATACTCCCTCCGGTCCTAATTATAGGAGCAAATTTTGAAGTTGGTTTTGGTCCAATTATAAAGCAAGTTTTAACTTTTGTCAATTTTTTCCTATAATACCCCTATTTATACTTTCTTAATAATAATTAAAGACAATAATAATTTAATTTTTTCCTATAATACCCCTATTAATATGATGTGCGTTAGCTACTTGGTTAGCTTTTGATTTACACAGTTTTATACCTCTTCATTTTATTTTACCCCTCATTTGTTGCTAGTCTGTATGTAGTAGTATTTCAAGGATAAAATAAAAATAATATGAATATTTCTAATTTTTTTTGGAATCGAGAAGGACATATTGTATGAAACAAGTTTTATCCTTAAAAGGAGGGGATATTTCTTTGGAAATTAATGTTGTTGTCTTGAATGCAAATAATAAGAAATAAAATAAATTATATCTGTAAACTTAAAAATAATAAGAATATGATGTTAAATTTTGACAAATTAAACTATGTTTTCTCTTATCTTATATGAGGATCTATACTCTTCCCTCCAAAAAATGTTTTCCATAATAACTTGAAAGGTTTTCAAAAAATATATTTATACTAAAATATCTAGAAAAATACTACACGAACAAAAGTAAATTAAATTCGTGCAGAACTTAATTGAAAGCTCAAATTTCTGACTATTCAAAATTCGGTCAAGGACGTATGTACATATATAGGATTGCTTCTCACAATACGTATTTATATTTACACAGCCGTACATGAAGTTGGAGATGGCTCAGGTTCAGGTTTCGCCTCCAAATGTGCTCCTACAACAGCTCATTTTCCCCCCCTTGATGTAATTTTCAATTTTAATTAGGGGTGTTTTTGAAAAATAATTATAATTAACTAATTTAACTTCCCTCCTTAATCTCTCCAAATTCTCGGTAAATTGCTCTTATAATTAGAACCGGAGGAAGTATATATTATTGATGATGATTGACTTCCCAAGAAGGAAAATGTGATTTTGTGCCATTAAAAAGAATGATGATGATAAAGGTTCAATGTTTCTCCATTATGGACCGAAAAAAGTATCATAAGTTGCATGCAAGTCAACTAAGTGAAATAGTAATTATAACCATCTCTCCCTTGTAATAAACATGGGGGAATGCTGGCTTAGGAAGGAAACAAAATGACTGTATTGGAAATTAAAAGGACAATTAATTATTTACCTTGTAAGGTGCTGACGCCTTGTCCAAAAAAACAAAAGTAAGGTGCTGACGCAATCTCTTATGATATGATTGAGTTTCTCTCATAATTATTTTCTCATTATTTCTCATAATCTTTAAATCATATATGTCCAATCAATTATAATAATACTTTAACCTTTCTCCCATCTTCCTAACTAACGACCCATATGAGCTAATGAGAGAAAATGAGAAAAAAGATGAGGAGAGAATCCTCTTCCCTTATGATATACCACTCTGGTCCTATTTATAAGTCCTTTTTTACCAAAAAAATTTGATTCTATTTATAAGTCTTCTTTAACCAAATAAATGAGATTGTGACAATTTTGCCCATATTAATTGTACCAATGAAAATATAGAGAGAAGAAATAGTTGAAGGTACCCACTTATAAATGAGGTTAAATTTGAAAATTCACCTCACAATTATTGAGCTAACTACCTCTCCTTGGTATGTGCGATTTGGTTAAAAAAGGACTTATAAATAGGATCAAGTAGTACTATAACCAGCTATCTTTAAAATAATAATTTTCCCATAATTAAAATAAAATTATTAAATTTAAAAAAGAATTTGGTGTTGAGCGCTCTTTTTGTCAAACCACATGTGTATTTTTGTATCTTTAAAAATTACGTCATCGTCTAGTCAACAAAAAAAAAACAAGTCAAATTTAACGTTCAAAGTCAAAATTAACGGTTAAACAATATTTTTGCACCTAATTTGTAACCACGTGTGCACTTTTGCATCTAAAAAAAACACTTGATGTAGAGCACTTTTCAAAGTAAAATACATGTATATTTTTATACCTTAACCCGAAATTAAAAGGACAATTAATTATTTACAGTGTAAGGTGCTGACGCGCCTTGTCCACAAAAAAGATAAAAAAAAAAAAAAAAAAAAAAAATAGTAAGGTGCTGACAGTAACCTCTTATGATATACTATAACCAGCTATCTTTGAAATTCCAAAGTTGTGGTGGGCAGCTTATCTTTCAAATTCCATTGCTTATAATTGTTCTTGATCTAACATTAATCATGCGAGAATCTTGGATGAATGACCAATGCTGAAGATTTTTCTTTGAGAAAAGGAAGAAACTACTTACTAAAAGTGCATAATATTTTTGTGAAAAAATTAGTTTTGCTTTTCTTCCGAATTTGGGTGAAGTGGATTTTATTAGAACACTACTTGCACCTCTCAAGATCGCTGAATGATTCTTATTTTCCATATATCTAATAATTTTTTGGGTGGCTTGACTTAATGGGTTTTAATGTATTTTCGTTGCAACGTATTTCAGATACTAAATTGTAGTGAAAAAATCCTTTATAATCTTGAAAAATTATTTTAAGATCTTAAAAAAATATTTCAGATCGACCGGTACTAAAAATATATTTCGGGATGCTGAAAGGTCCTGAAAAGACACCTCATAATCTTCAAAAATTATTTTAGGATTTTTGAAAAAAAAATCGTGTAGTATATTTTTAATATCAGTCAGTACCCGAAATATTTTTTCAAGATCCTAAACCAATTTTTCAAGATCATGAGGTATTTTTCAGTACTAAATCAATATCCTGAATTGTCATTTTAGTATCGGTCGACTACCCTAAAATATTTTTATAAGATCTTAAAATAATTTTTCAAGAGTACGAATGATTTTTTTAACACCAAATCAATATCCCGAAGTACTTTTTTAGTAACAATCAATTCCCAAAGAGGGGGAAAAAGAAAGTTGGACATTGTTTTGGTACAAAACGGTGCTGTTTTGTGCAACGGATGGTCATTATCAAGGACTAAAGCCGCCTCCTTCATATTGAGTCCTATATAAGGGTCAACTAACCAAATCTTTCTTTGAGAAAAAGAGGAACAACTTATTGTTCATGACAGGCCGTCTAAGAAAAGACGTTGAATGGAAAAATCAACTTCAGTTGTTAGAGCAAATTTTGTGAATTATCAAATTTATGTGTAACTTGAAACCTGTGTTATGCGATATGGAAATTAAATCCTTTATCTATGGTAGATAAACATGTTTTTATATAATTATCTTAATATAAGAATATATATGTGAATATCCCATATGATGCTAATATAGTTTTTGAAGTGACTTTGCAGAATTATTGAGAATGTGATGCATTAAAAGATGTTAATCCCTTGTGTGTGACTTGTGCTATATGAAGATTGAGCATATATAAATATGTAGCCCTACGAGGGAAATTAAATATTTGAGGGGTACAATAAATGTTGGCATCGTGTGCAGTGGATTCCCGTGGTATTGAGATACATGGATGTCAACTGAATTTAAGTTTTATATGAGAAAATTCACTATTAGCCAAAATAAATATTATGTGAGATAGAGTTTATTAGTCGGAACTGGAAAAAATTGGAGGCTAAGTTGTAAAAAACGTATTGACGAATAATGGTGTAAAAACCAACATTTAGTGTCAATGAATTGAGATTACTAAATGGCAATAGCCATTATAGATAAACAATGGAAAAGTGAAATCATTTGAGATATGATGTGAACAAGCGCTTAAAAATTATCAAGTTATCTCAATCGATTTTGTGTGTGGTCAAAAAGTTGACCTGTGGATCCGTTAACAAACCTCAAGAAGAATTAAATTAGATGAGGAAAATGAGACTAAAGCCAATTTGTAATTAATAGTGATGGCAACCCAATCTTTATGATTGGTGATCCCATAAAGGAGGTTCGATAGGTAAAAATAAGTCGTTTGTTAGTTACGCTAGCACTAAAGTAAATTATTGGTCCATTCCTATGCCATGAGAAAGTGCACTGAGAATGCATTATGGTGAGGCTAAGCGAAGGCTCTTAATGATTTCATAATCCTACGAGATGATGTGCTCATTACATGTACATTTCATGAAATCACCAATACGAATGAGGAGTGGGGCTGCTCCTATAAGATCGTAGAGAAATCTTTAGAGCATTCATTAAATACCAAGACATGCGCATGGCCGTTTTAACTTGCAAAAACATGCTAACAGAAGGAAATGTGGGGGTATAATATGACTCTTAATGCCTCTTGTACGTATAGCCCAAAAGATGTTGGTTCATAGTCCATAGACCACTGGCATCTCTGTTTACTAAGTGTTATTAGTCTGGGTCTGGTTCAAAGTCCAAAGGAACACCATATACAATTGTTACAGGGAAAATAACACTCAGGTCTCAAGAAACATATAAAATATCAAAAAAAATCCCAACCCAAAATCACATATCAAAAAAATCCCTAGAAACTTTTTTGATATTATTTGTATTGACAACGGAAGTGCTATATTTAAAAAAAAAAAAAATTATATTATATATATTTAGTCTCCATTTTTATAATTATTTTTTTTAAAAAAAAAAACCCACGATTTTAACGATTATATTATATTTTAGTCTCCTTGAAATGATTATGCCTTATAAATCTTTATTTGGCAATTGGGTTAAGGAGCAAATTTACCAATAAATTATTGGTCCAGGAGCACCCAACACAATAAACTCTCATCTGGACCTTAAATACCAACAACTTTATAAAAAGTAAACTGAGCACAATGACGTTAACTCAGAGCTAACGTCCGTCTGTCTCTCTCCCTTTCTCATTCATTTCCCTCTCTCATTCGTTCACCTTCACTTCTCCATCCATCTTCTTCCTCTTTTCCACCGGATCCTCCTTCCTCTTCATCAAAAAGCATTTGCATGGAAAAAGAATGGAAAAGCAAGTGAACCTCGCGTCTATTGCCGATTGACTGATTTCCCAATGGTTTATTCATCACCTGTCATACCCACCTTGTCGGTGTATCGTAAAGATCTTTCGGTGTTAATCCATGCTGGTTAGTATCGCAGAAAGACCGAACTAAAAAAGATAAGCTCATTGATTATGTATGCTATATTTGACTCTCTACCCTACCTAGATACCCAAACTCACTAAAAGAACCGTCTCGTATAAGGGCGCTCGCGAAAGTGGGTCTTGTGGATCCAATTTCAATCGGTCGATTGGTGTGTGCTTCTAGCTTTCATTCGTAATCCGTGGGATGAAATGAATCTTCTGATTTTGAGAGGGGGGAAAGGTGAAAACATGACGTTAGTAGAGTGCAAGTTCTAGATGCGATTTGGTATGGATTCTATGTACAGTTCAATATTTTTTGCTTTTTAGATCTGATCTATGAATTGGCCTGTATTTTGTCTGAGGAGTTTTTTTTCTTTTGCTAAACTGTACACTGATGTCGATATTAGATCATTTCGCTGTATTCTCACCGTCTCATATTTGATCGGATTTAATTCACCCTTTTCTTCTTCTTCTTCTTTTTTTAAATTTGTTTCCAGCTCTTATTCCTTTGGTTGAGTTCAGAGAGCCAGAGATTATGAAGAAGTATGATGTTTAGACGGATATCGAGGTTCTTGATTTGCTCGACACTGGTGCCAAACAGAAAGAGGTATTTTCTCCTCTCATCTTTTTGATGGAAGAAGATGGATGGAGAAGTGAAGGTGAACGAATGAGAGAGGGAAATAGGGAGAGAGACAGACGGACGTTAGCTTTGAATTAACGTCATTGTGCTCAGTTTACTTTTTATAAAGTTGGTTGGTATTTAAGGTCCAGATGAGAGTTTATTGTGTTGAGTGCTCCTCGGCCCATAGTTTATTGGTAAATTTGCTCTTTAACCTTGGCAATATTCAATCGATCGTCTTGCGAATTAGACTCATCATCCATTTATAAAATTTACAGTCGGTTTTTGAAAATGACTGACATCTAACTCTCATATCAATTGATCAGCATAAAATTAATTGGGCGAAGATAAGACCCTCGCAGATCTAAATTTAAATACTCGATATGTTCATTATATTATTTTTTTTTTAAGTATAAAACATGAAGAAAATAGTCAATTTTATTATATAGTATGACTCTGATCCTTTATAAGTCCATTTTGACCAAATAAATGAGATTGTGACAATTTTGCCCATATTATTATACTAATGAAAATAGAGAGAAAATAAGGAATTGAAAGATACTCATTCATAAATGAGGGTAAAGTTGGAAATATACCCCATAATCGTTGAGCCACCTATCTCTCCTTGGTATGTGTGAATGTGTGATTTGGCCAAAACAGACTTATAAATACGACCAGAGTGTATATATAAGAAATACAAATATTGTACTAGTATTATTTAATTTATCAAAAAGTGGAATATAAAATAGTACAGTAGTTAGTAAGAAATTATAACTACACTCAAAATTTTCTATTATTTAATTAACACATCATGGTTGGGAGACCCCTTTCCTACTTTCTACAATTTTACTGCGACATGGTTGTTCAATAATGGGTTCCAATTTTACTGCGACAGCTTTCCATTAACGTTCAGTTCAGTTCTTCCCTTTTTTCACTTTCCTATTCCCTCAGCATTATATATTATTTACTTTCCTTGTGGGTCAAATCTATTATCATTGAGCTACATACTTATTATTTAAAAAAGCTGAAATTTCTGACAATTTTGCATGTTGCTTTGATTTTTTTCTTAAATTATATACTAGTACTTGAAAATCCACAGAATCAATGATGTGGGTGTGAAAATATGAAACACCCACGTTATGTGCCTCCATATCCTTTTATTAAATCCCTCTTATCTTTAATAAACACAAACTTTATCCTCCTTGTCTTCATTTCACAATGTGGCTATAAATATATATTATTATGGCGCTGGGCAAGTAGGACCAGATTCATTCCGGAGTTGGGTTTCTCTCCTAATCTTTTTCTCATTATTTCTCATCATCTTTACGTCATATCCATCCAATCAATCACAATACTACTTTAACTCTTTTTTTTTTTTTTTTCCTAATCAACGGGCCCAGATGAGGCATGTGAGAGAAAGGGAGAAAATAGATTATTCTCCCTTCATTCGGGCCCTCCTCTTGCAATCACCGAGCGTCAGATTGACTCCCATGACAATATTGTTGCCCAAACCTAGCAACTTGAGGCTTTCCTGATGAACAAGGAAAGAATGGGAGAGAAACCTGAAAGATGCAATTACATAAGCACTTCGAAAAATTGACCACCCCAGGAATTTAAAAAGTTCAAACCACAGATTCAGAACATATACAAGGGTGCATACGAGTAGCATGGCAATATGGTAGCAGATCCACAGACAATAAACATTAATGGGAAAATGGAGGAAAATGGCAAGAGAAGGAAAGAAAGTTGAATTTACACCTGCATTGATCAGTTTGATCAATCATTTAATACTTCAGATCTAGACCTGGAAAGCTATCTACTTGAAACCATCAATCTGCGCCATAACTTTGCGACACCAGACGATGAAAACCAATAGATAATTATAACAAGTATATGATAATTACAATTGATCAAAGCCCAGTTCGAAACTAAAAAGAAAAGAGAATACGTACCACCCATATTGAAGCATTGGTCCAACGACTTGATTCATGAAGACGGGCAAAACGCCATAAAAAGGGGGAAATAACCATTCCTAACAAAAAATAAAACAAAAAAAAGGATGATAATGAAATAGGAAGCATTCAGAATTTCATCCAGACAATGCACATGAAAAAGCCTTAACACATAGGGATACTACCCCTTAAAAGAACATGAGCCTAACAAGATTAAGACGTGAAGAAAACAATTCTACCTCATAATATAGATTCGATGGTATAGAACCAAAAACACCATGTCAGGCTACAATGCACATGTCCAGAAAATTTTCTCCCTTCCTAAGTACAATATAAATAATCAGAAAAAAAAAATGCTCCATGATACTGGGAGGCACCCAAATCTCTCAAAATATAATGAAAGTTAAGTATAAAGATCGCAACCCTCTGTACAAAGCAAAGACAGCATTTTATTCACACAAAAAAAGCCGCTAAAATTTACAGTATGATCAAGCCATTATAGCTCTATCACCTACCAAGATGAACTTTGAACATCAAGGATGAGCTTGTTAAAGATGCAATTTGGAGAAATGGAGCTAAACTGGAATATCATGGTGTTCTTGATTTAACTTAAATTTCGTGAGTGTTTGATAAGATATTTACCCCTACCGGCCTAAATCAGGGAGATCATAGAAGGAAAACAGTTTTTTTCTTAATGAGAACTGAGTAGTTTCGAAAGAAATAAAATTACAAAATATCTGGGCTTTTAATACCCATTCATTTTGTAATATTGTTAGTAAACTTTTTCTTTAAAATTCCATTCCACTTTTTGATAATTAAACAATGATCAGAAGCAAAGGTTGATCAACATGAAACTCGATCAACAAAATGAGTATTATAAAGAAGATACATTCAAAAAAAAAAAAAAAAAAAATTCTGTTACTCTTTCTAATGAATACTTTCCAATTTCACGGTGAGGAGAAATCCGTCAATGGTAGAATTCAATGTCAGTTGAGGAGAAGGGTGAGCTTCACGGTGGGGGAACTGCCTATGCACGGTGGTCCTCACCGCCTCAAGGCTGGAGGATCGAATGGTCTTTATACGGTGATCCTCATTTAATGTTGGAATGCAGCTCGTTGTAAGAGTAGATTGTCAGCTCCAATAATATAAAGAGGATGCGATCCTCAGCTTCGAAGCAGTGAGGCGTAGGCATAGGTTCGTTCAGGTTGAGGCACAAATCATGAAAGACCTAAAAGAGGAAAGAAAAATGGTGAGAAAAGTGGGAGGTTTGCAGAAGCAAAACCAAAACAGAAAAAAGGAGTGTAGGGAGAGGGTGAATGAGAGGCCCGTCGGAGTTCTGAATTTTGCAAGTTGACATACCTTTGGCGAGGGAGAGAGTGCTTAAAAAGAAAGTTAGGGGTTAAAATTGTAAAATACAATATTACACTTAATTTTTCTTTTTTAAAAAAACGAACCATCATGAATGGATTGAAGCGGGAGAAGAGCTGATGAACCTTGAAGCAGGGAACTCTTCGTCCTCTCAGCTGAGCCATAAGTACTAGTGTACTACTATAACGTTAATATTAATAATATAGCCATTCCTACACGAAACATTCAATTACTTGCCTGGAAAAAGGACGACAAATTTACGATGAAACTCCATCTGGGTACCGTACGTGGATAGATGAGCTCATACCTTATAGGTAGACCAACTTTACCAAGAGTAGGTGCAAAGATTAAATGTAATAGGTCCGTTTGGGATAAGGTACTAGACGTGGTTTTATTTTTTATGGATTTTTTAATGTGATTTGTAATTAAAATCGCGCTAGTAAAATTTTTGACAGGCACTTATTTAGTATAACTTTTGAAAATATGAATATGATGGAAAATGACTGAAAAGTGTATGAATTAAATTTGTATATATATATATATAGGGTGAAGGAGCAAAAATACCCATGAGATTTCTCTGGAGGAGCACCCACCACCATGTGTTTTTAAGTGGTGCAAAAATACCCACGAGTTTGCCAAATGGGAGCAAAAATACCAATTCTGCTAAAGTTGACTAACTTCGTTAGTGGGCCATACTATTTTTTTAAAAAACGTCTCCATCTTTTTGAAATTCCTTTACTGCCCTTCTCTATTCACCCAAAGACAACCCTACGCGCTTGATCTCTCCAGTCTCTTCTTTAGATGTCAGTAGCGGCACCGGCGAACTCCATCAAGGACGGCGAAATCTTCATAGCAGCAACAACAACTATCATCCACCAGCGATTGTGGTGATTCTCATCACTCCCAACGTCCTATACTGTAGATCCAAGACTTCAGGCAATGAAAACCTGTGCCGTGATTTAAATCCGATCAAATTCGACCCACCACAACCACTACCACAAGAGGGTGGACGCCATGGCGGCGAGGAGGCCAGAGGGAGATAGAGAAGGTGGAGGATAGAGGGATCGATTTTGGAAGAGGGAAAGTGGCGGCAGAAATCATGAGTGGAGAGACGAACTCGTCGATCTCTGGGTCCCTTGGCGGTACACACCTTATTGTGACGGTCTTTGCGTCCGGTGGAGAACATTGTGGCCGCCTTGAACCTCCACGATCACTCCCACTTCACCCCTCACAGCGAATCTCGACGGCTTTGTGAGAAGGAGAAATTGTTGAATCTTGTCCTTCTCATCTTCTCCATTCAGATGAAGGTAATGGCTCTCAGACTCTTGTGGAACATTTATTTTCTCTGATAGAATCTTATATGCTAAAGAACATATATTGATGTGTTGGTACACATATTTCTAGCTCTGTTTTTCACTTTCTTTCTCCTTTCCCTTCTCGGCGTTCTCACGTTGTTCCCTTTCCTCCCTATTTATGTGCTATAATTCTGCAAATGTTTAATCTCCAATGGGTATCATTTAAAATCCGAAATTGTTGGAGTTCGGCTTTATGGTTTTTTCGATGCGAATGGCTCGTTTCCTAAGATGTTTGAACGAGAGAACATAATTCTTGTTCAAAGCTTTATTCTTTTTGAGGGCATTGTACGATTCTTTTCCATTTATTATTATCATATTGCTTGAAACCCTAATTGCCATGGTTCCATGCGCATCCGTGAAAAATTTCTTTGTTGTTAGAATAATAACAATCATTTGCTTTTTTTTTCATTATCTGACTGCTCTGAAAATCGAAGCTTGAGGCCTTTTCCTTCTGAGTGGAAGAGAAGAAGATGAAAAAGAGATTAAAAGGATTGTGCAGGAAAAGAGAGTGAAATGATCGAAGAAAAGATTAGTAAGGAAAAAAGAAAGTATTTGATGGTTGTGTGAGGATGAATCCAGAGGTTGGAAGCGAGCGACTTTTTTTTCCAGGTGAAGGGCACTTCGGTATTTTCATGTTATATTTAACATCTGTTAGCACAGTTAAACTGAATTGGTATTTTTGCTCCCATTTGGCAAACTTGTGGGTATTTTTGCACCACTTAAAAAAACATGGTGGTGGATGCTCCTCCAGAGAAATCTCATGGGTATTTTTGCTCCTTCACCCATATATATATGTATATGAGTTTATCATTTGTTATATTACTTGATATAAGATTATGTCAAGTCACTCCATAATACCCTTCATTAATTCCCCTAACTCCCAAAACAACGTAGTTTTAGAGTAACTTGATATAACCTTATGTCAAGTGACATAACAAACGAGAAACTCATATGTGTGTGTGGATATATTGTATAATATGTGATAATTTAGGATAAAAAATTAAAAAACAATATAAAGTTGTTAAATAAAATAATAAAAATTAAAAATAAATATTAATTGAGAGGAAGATGAGAGGATCAGAGAAAATGAATTGAGAGGAGATGAGAAATGTAAGTGAGATTGCGTGGTGGGGAGAGGGGAGAACGGTCTCTTTTTGTTCAGAAGTCACTGTCATGTGGGGCAAATTTGAACCCTCCAATCAATGAGGCTACAGATTTCATTGGGCGCTTTGCAGTATCCGAGTTAAAGCAAGAAGAAAAGACCAAAACAGCCAAACAGCACAAAAGTTTTTATTTTCTTTTTTTACGTAACATTATGTTATGCTAGCTTGAAAGCAACATTGTCCTTGCCTTTCCTTTCCTTGCTTAAACTAAACATTTTTTTTGTTTTTTTTCCATTTTTATATGAAGATGGATAGGGATGGGTGAATTCCATTTTTATATTTATTTTTTTTTTAAAAAAAAACCAGGATTTTAACGATTGTATTATATATATTTAGCTATTCATACTGTTCAGTGCACGTAAAATTTTATGATATCTTAATTTTTATGAATTATTCTCCTTGAAATGATTATGCCTTGTAAAGCTTTGTTTGGAAATATTCACTTTTTTGTCTTTTCAATTATTTTTTTGATATAGAAAAAATTTAGATGAACTAGAGGGCACGCCTCTAAGTTCAAAAAGAACTTACAAAAGTAATGGGTCTTCATTCCATACTTGTCTTTTATGTGCTTCTTAGGGAAAAAAAAAATATTGATGGAATTTTTTTAAATTTAATTTTTAACTTTTTTATATATTTTATCTATTTAGATTAAATTATTATTGCATCTGAAATATTTTTTGCACCCAATATCTCCAATTAATTAATTTTTAGTCTTGTATTGAGAAATATTTTTCTGTAACACTAGTATCCTATAAATTAATTAATTTGATATATTGGATTAAAAAAATTCAAGATGCGAGTATATAATTTAATTTAAATAAATAAAATATATAAAAAATCCTTCAATATTTCTTTTTGTGCTCTTTAGGAGCGAAGCACCTAAGAAGCATATAAAAAAAAGTATAAAATGAGGATTCTAAAAAGTACTTACAAATCTCTACCAACGAAAACTCACATTCATAGGTAGTCTGGTCGCCTTTTAAGGTGAAGACTTAACCAACTTTGTCATTTCTCTTTTCCTTGTCTTGTCAATTAGACCCAGCATCCATCTGTAAAATTTAAAGTCGGATTTTGGAAAATTACTGACAACTAGCCCTCATATTAATTCATCAGCATAAAATTAATTGGGTGAAGATAAGACCCTCGCAAATTTTAAAAAAGAAAACTAAATATGTTCATTTTGTTTTTTTAGAAGTTTAAAACATGGAGAAAATAATCAATTATATTATATAGTAATATATAAGAAATAAAAATATTGTACTAGTATTATTTAATTTATCAAAAATTGGATTATAAAATAGTTAGAAAGAAATTATAACGAAACTCATTTTTTTCTATTCCCTACTTTCTACAATTTTACTGCGACATGGTTGTTCAATGGATTCAGGTTCTAACTGGTATGGCTAAAAGCTTTCCATTCACATTCAGTTCTTTCTTTCTTTTTTCCCCCGCTTTCCTATTCTCTCTGCATTATATAATATTTTTTACTTTCCCTATTGCCAAATATATTATCATTGAGCTACATACTTATTATTTAAAAAAGCTGAAATTTTTGACAATTTTGCATGTTGCTTTGATTTTTTTTTCCTTAAATTATATATTTTAAATTCCACAGAATCAGCTATGTGCGTGTGAATTTATAAGACACCCACGTTATGTGCCTCCATATCTTTCTCAAATCCCTCTTATCTTTAATAAACAAAAACTTTATCTTCCTTGTCTTCATTTCACAATGTGGCTATAAAATATATATTGTTTAAAATCATTGCTGCTGGTATACATTATACAATAACACTCTTCTTTCTTATTTTTACCATCGAAAGGATTAAAGCATTAAAAAAACTAAATTTGTCAACTTATGACTAATTGATACATTTCATATTACAAGGGTTACGTGGCATCACCATGTAAGTTTTTTCTTTGAGGGCAATTTTACCCTAGAAATTTTTCGGAGGCAATTTTACTCTTGCCATTATCCTGTTTTTTCAAAGTCCGGCCCCGATAGTACCGGGGCGGGCCGGCCCTACTGAGCACGAAAATTACTATTCGAAATTTTAACTATTTTTCTTGATTTTTTTAAAAAAATATAATTAGTAAATTACAACTATTGAAGTTCTAATCTATCAAATAAATGTTATCAACATTAATATCTAAACAATATAAATTATTCAACAAATAAACACATTCATTAATTCGTAATAAAAAAAATAAACACAAAGAATATGTTTTTTTCCTTTTTTTCAAAAAATATTAAACAAAGGAATTTTTTTATGTATGACAAAATGCTTTTTTCTCTCGTAATTTTGTGTTTTCTACGTAGATTCCTTAGATTCATGCATGATTTTCTTGTGGGTAAAAATAATTATACTTATTTTGCACAAAATATATTTATAATTTATTACTTATATAATATTGTAATACCAAAGCATGTGTTTATTTAATATGAAAACATCCATTCTTTAAAATTTATAATAACTAATTATGTGTTTTAATACAAAATAATAATAACCATAAAAAAAGGGGGTTGTAGTTTCAACTAAAAAAAATCTAAGTAATTACAAATAAACACATTCATTAAGTGGAAGTCTAAGTAATTATTTTTTTTTTTTTTTAAAAAAGTACGAGTTAAACGGGCGGCCCGATTAAGCCCGAGTCCCTACAATGTCAACCCTGTAGGGCATTTCTGATCTATTTTTCAAGCCCGAGCCCTGTAGGGCCAGGGCTTAAACGGGCCGGTCTGATGGGCTTGGCCCGATTTCCCGGCTCTAGTTGTAGTACATGCCTCTTTAAAGATTAGAGGGAGTACAATTTTTTTTGTTAGTTAGTGTCTCATAATAAAGATTAGAGGGAGTACAATTTTAGTCTCTAGTCCAATAGCTCATCTCCGCCACGTTGAGGCTTTTCCTTTTAAGCACTCCCTCTCCCTTTCACATCGCAACATTCAAAGAAAAAACCTTAAACTCAAAATGTGGTCCCTTTCCTTCATCTCGACCTTCTCGGGCTTTTATTCACTCTCTCCTCTTGACGCTTTTTTTTTTTTCCTTCTTCTTCAAAATTCCCTCCCTTCCCACCATTTTTCTCTCCTCCTTAAGGTCCTTCATGATGGTTTGTTTGTGCCTTAACCTAAATGACATGTGCTGCACTGCTTCCAGGCTATAATGGGGTGTAGAGGGAGAGACTGAATGAGAGAACATATTATCTCCAAAGCAAAGTGGGACTACATTTTGAGTTTGAGGTTTAATCTCTAAAAGGGAGAGGGAATGCTTAAAAAGAAAAGCCTCAGTGTGGGAGGGATAGGCTAGGGCCTAAAACTGTAAAATACAATATTACACTTATTTGATGAGACAATTAAAGACTTGATTTTTATGCCCAACAAACAAAGCTTCTGTACCTTATTACCACCATATGTTATTACCCAGCCACGCATGACTATGTACGCACACATATGCATATAAATCTTATGATCTATTTAGAATCAATGTAACCCTTGTGCAAAAAAAAAAAAAAAAATCAATGTACCACAACTCGGTTGGTGGGGAAAATATTCAAAAAAATCAATTCCAATCTAAAATCAGATTAATTTTCTTTGAAAGCAGATGAGAGTTATAAATTATAGTACTAGACTCCTAGTTTCTGCCGGATGATCTTGTAAAGTATAACACCCCAAATCTAATACCCGAAAACTTGACCAAAATATTTGAAATACCTTCAATGAGGATGATCAATATCAAAATTACTAAATTGCGTAACCATTTCAAATAAAATTCATGATACAAAGTTAAAATAAATTTATGAAATATTTCAGAGTTAAATAATGTGAAAGTTCTATGGTCATAGCAAATAAAAATAACATAACATAAGTTATAGGAGTACAAAAGAGCCTTGAAAGCTTACTCCATATGTGTCTTCCCTTACTCCCTACTATAATATTCACCTGAAAAATGTTAATATATGATGAGATTTCACGTCTCAGTAACTAATACTGAAAGTTTTTACCGTACACAAACAAATTATATATGACAAAAAGTAGGAGATGATTACACACACACACACACACACACACACACACACACACACACACACACACATATATATGGTTTATCGTTTGTCATGTCACTTGACATAAGGTTATGTCAAGTCACCCAAAAACTACGTCGTTTTGAAAGTTAGGAGAATTAATGAATGGTGTTTTGGTATATTTTTTTAATATTTATTATATGAATTTTACCAAAAGACCCTTCATTAATCCCCTAACCCCAAAACTACGTTGTTTTGAAGTTAAAGGAATTAATGACACCCTTGTTAACTCCCAAAACGACGTAGTTTTGAGGTGAATTGATATGACCTTATGTCAGTGACATGACAAACGATAAACTCATATATATATATATATCTTTTCAATTTAGGTTCTGGTGAGAATTATTTGTTGTTCCCCACTCGGATATTCCTAGCCATGAACGATGCTGAAAGGGAGAAGTACTTTTGCCCAATAAAATTGCAGAGTTTTTGTAAGGATTTAAAATAATCTCAAAATCATATAAATTAATCAAAACTGCAATCTCTAATCGAATTGTCATTTCAAAAAATAACCACACCCACGCCTAATCATCATTTGATAAATATTTGAAGAATAATAATAATAAAAATAATGGTCATTTTAAATACTTACAAGTCCATCTGAAAAATAAATATCTGGACCGGACCGTTCCGTTTTTCTTGTTAGTAAGGCTTGAATGCATAGGAGGAGCATTTAATACAACCTCTAGTTCATAAGTACTTGAGGTAGTATAATGTATTGTGTGTGTATGTAGAGAGATTACGTGCAGACATAGGGAGATCCTAATTGTTTAATTAGGTAGTTATGTTTGTGTTTGCTTTTAAGTATGAAATGAAATTTATTAATTAATGTAGGAATAATTAAGTTCGGGTGGTCAAATTTGATCAAAGTTAGATTCTTTGGGCGTCATTTTTTGGAGGGCACTTATCTGTTTACTCATTAAGGGTGCATGTGTTTGATTTTTTTTTTTTTTTTTGGGGGTGGGGGGATGAATCTTTAGGAACGATATGACCAAATCGTCATTAATGAGAAAAATATATATATATATATATTTTGTTGAGAGTGCATTTTTAGAATATTAAAAATTTTCTATAAGCTATTTAATAAAAATGAGTGAAAATATATATCCATTGTCTTATTTCTGACTCTACTTTTACTCTACTGACTCTACTTTTACTCTCACCTCTTTAGTGGTGATTAATTTTCCGTATGTTTTGTTTTATTTCTTAGTTTTCTCCGTTCCGGTTTGTTTACATTTAGTCATGCTTTGATGTATCTTTTGATATGAGTATTAATATAAGTACCTTTTGAGGGGGGAAAAGAAATCCTTTGATCAACGTTTTATTTTCTTTTGACAAATTTTATCCCACCTCTTTTAAAATGATAATTTGGTAAACATGTGCACCACATAATTTACTTTTTTTTTTCCTATATAACTATTTGGTTAGGCCATATTCAAGTACTGTTGGATACGTTTAGGAGTAACAAGATCTCGTGATAGAAACTCCATACTCAAAGTAGCCAAAAACAACTTTTTTGCTTTCAAAGTAAAAAAAAAAAAAACCAAATAGATTTAGGGGTGAGCAAAAAAATCCAGGGGTCTAGGTAGTCCGACCTGACCTAGTCCTATAAAAAAAAAAGGTCTGAAACAATATTGGGCAGACTAGACCGATCTTCTCAGGCTGGACCAGACTTCGAGCTAAGACCATACCTCTTGGTCTTGTCTAGTGTGGGTTGAATATATATATATATTTTTTTATAATTGACACAGTACACACTACACAGGATCACACACACGCCACACAGAATTGTTGATGATTATGGGAGTAATCTACTTTTGATGATTAATCTAAAAAGAAAGTATTTAATCCATAAAGTATGTGATGAAAGTATTTACGCCACACACAACCTGTTACTGGAGCTTCATGACTAATCTAAAAAGAACTTCAACACATCAGAATGTGATACGACCCAGAGACAAATGTCAAACTCCAGAAAGTATTTACTCACCAGTTGTCTTCCAGTCTTCTTGACAGAGGCTTCTACTATATCCTTATCCCAAGGGATAAGTGTCCTCAGATCTACTAATTCACATGAAATTCCATCCTGCAGAATCCCAAAATCAAATTCCGTGGGTAAAATTTTATCCACGGAATTCCGTGGGTAATTTTGGTTTTTTTTTTTTTTGTGGTGTACAATTTCAATAAAACATGAAAGCTCAGATTTTTTGATACAATGTAAATATCTCAATCTCCCATAACACGGACGTCTAAAATTAGACACTTTTGCAGCAAATAGTCAGATACCATTTTGTTGGGAGAAGATGGACAATTCCTCGTGTGTATTTTGGCGAAAAAAAACAAGAAATGAATTGACTCGATATAATACTTCTGAATTAAGCAAGTCAGCCACAATATTTAAATGTAAGCATAAGAATTGGGGAACAGATTACATGATCTCATATAGAGTACACTTGATGATTATAAGAGTAATATATCTCATAAAATAACTGAAGCATTTATTTGTGCTCAAAATTGCCTAGTGGCTAAACAATCTATCTCAGAATTAGCTACTATGTTGACTGAATATGACAATTTTTAAAGGACTGATAATGTTTTTAATATTTCAGGTAATATTTCTAATTTTATGCTCATTATTTAAGTTTAGATATTTCATTATTACTAATTTCTTAACAAATACAATTTGTTTTTTCAGATGGATCGAGTATCATTGAAAGTGGAGGGGACAAATGAATAACAATGGATGCTCAAGAAAAAGAAATTAGATCCCAATCATTTGTTTTCCACTTGTGTGTAGTGTGATAGACTTGTTGTTAGTTGTTAGATTTAATGTGTTTAATTGATTGTTATGGATTGTATTCAAGTAACTCGAGTGATTTCCAAGAGTGATACACTATTCACTTGAGCTATACATGAATCACTTGAGCGATTATGCTGTTTCAGCATACTCTGTTCAGCTCTATTTTCATTCAGCATTATAGAGGTTCGGTAATTTAGTCATATATCTTAAACCGCAAATCTGATTGAGGTGAGACTTATTTTATATGAAACTAGACTCTCAATGAAACACATAGACACCAAGATCAAGCTCAAAATAGTTCATATGAAAGAGATATGAGATTGAGAAGAAGTTCACATTGAAATTTCTCACGTCATTTTAGATCGGGTTCAATAATTTGTATATATCTCACAAAATAAACATCCAATTGAATTGAAATTTGTCGCATATGAAACGACGCTCAAAATTCGTTTCATAGAAGCTGAGATCAAGCTTAAAGAGCCTCATCAAAAGAGATATAGATATCAAAAGTTGACGCTTGATGCTCTCACGATATTCCAGAACAACTGGCATTCTTCGGATTATAACTTTTAAACGACAAGGAGTTTAGGATCGAAACTTGTTTCTTATAAAACTAGACTCAAGAGACATTTCAAATAAAGTAAGATCATGCACAACAAAGAAGATTTGAAAGATACATGAATTTCGAATTTCACGATCGTATAAAGATTTGCTCCTTTTTGAAAATCACTTTAGTGATTCAAAATATAATGAATTTAGAGCTGATTTTTTTAGGATAGGTCATTTGTCAAATTTAAAATTATATTAAAAAATTATGCGCCTTTGAAAGGTGATTTTTGTGCAAAACTATCTATGTTTAAAAAGGCACTCGAGTGATAAAGTTTTACCACCAAAATTTCAAAAGGTCACTCACAACAGTGTTTTGTCGTTTCATGTGATTTAAAATAACATTTTATTCTTAAAAGTAAAATGATATTTTGTCTTATTTTCCTATCTCATTTTCTTCCAAACAAGCAAAGCTTTTCCTATTAACCCATACCAAATAAACACGTCTTTCCATTCTATTATTTTCCTTTTTCTAAAGGCATCACGCCACAACTCTCTATAGACAAAAACAAATTCTATACAACAAGTGGCGGATCTTAGAGAAAATGTTTGGGGTGCCAAATATATATTTATTAACTAATTAAAAAATTTTATGATTATGTAATATTTTTAAAATATTATATTAAATTTTACATTATATTAAATTTTTTAAAAAAAATTCTAAGGTTTGTCATGATTTCTTTGACTTGATATTAGGAGTAAAATGATGATAATTTGTTAATTATTCATACACATTATTTCTTGGATTTTTGATACTACTTGTTCTTAATTTTTCATTGTAGGTGTTTAAGAAGAAAATTTGAGATTTTGGAGGGTCGAATGAATGTTTTGAGGTTTGGGAAAAGTTATAGAAAAGTCTAGAAATTTCTAAAAATTGTAATCAATCAAGAAAAGGGACTAAGGAAAATTACAGAAAAATACCCATAATTTTCAGAAATTATAGTACACTTTATAAAATTTTGGGTTAAGGAGTGATTTGGCCAACAAAGTTTGTTGGTCCAGGAGCATCCAAAGACAAATAACTTTTAAGTGGACAAAAAATATCAATAAACTTTTAAAAGGTGCACCCAAAGACAATAAACTATTTTTAAATTTTATCAACATTAAATGAATTAATTAAATCGTCCAGCAATTCGCCCGAGTCTACCGACGAACTTGACGGGTGTTGGCGTTTCGAATCTCATCGTCGTGACAATACAACGTTCCAAATACATCGGTTTCTTCTTCATCATTATTCTTCCCGTCATGATCTTGAAACTCAAAGCATCGGCAAGCGTAGATTTATGCCCACCAAGCTATTGATCACCCATATCCCAATTGCGAATCTCAGATCCCTCGTGGTTGCAAGATTCAGCATCGTCATCGTCCACTCCGGCAGATTGTACATCCATGATGGCGTCAGTGACACCATCGGCGGCCTCGGAATCCCGGTGGCCTCAAAAAGCATTTGTTTCATGTCCACAAAAAACTACAACTAACCTCGCACAAATGGGTTTGGATTGCCGCCAGTATAGTGTTAGAAATTAACATGAATAAAGAACATATGGAACACAGAGAGAGGAAATAGAAATCTAAATAGGAATGTGAGATAAAGAGCAGACACAGGGGCTGCCTTAGTTTGACAGATAGAGAGACTAGAAGGAGGCGAAATGTTTCAAAAGCATGGGCCGTGGAATGGGGTAGGCAAAACTAATAACTTGTGTTGAGTGCACATTTTTAAAAGTTTATTGATATTTTTGGTCCACTTAAAAGTTAATTGTCTTTGAAGACGACGGACGCTCTGGGCCAATAGTTTGTTGGCCAAATCACTCCTTAACCCTAAAATTTTTAAAGATTTATACTTTAGTCCCTTTTGAAAAAAAACAACATTTGAAAAAAAACTAAACATGGGGGGGGGGGGTAATAAAGATCCGCCAGTGTCTACTGTCTCTGGTTCTAATTATATCACTTTTGTAGTACAACAAAAGTAGCTGTGCCCCTAGCCAGTTCTCTCCTCTCTCTCTCTCCCTATCCCTGCCTGACTTGTATTGTCCATGTCCGTGCTTCCATGTCCTGTCACTATCAACCCCACAGTTTTCCCTTCCCTTTCTCTATTTCATCTTTTGCTTTTAGATTTAGATCACCTCGCGGTGTTTGGTTTGCGTCTATGTATTGCCCTGAATGCGTTGCTATCTGCTCATAATGGAACATGACCATGAAATTTTGTTTCGTTTTCTGATATTATTGGGTTTTCAAAACCAAGCATTAACTGGCCTGCCAGGAATATCCTAAAAATGAAAGTTAAAAACCCTATCCTCCTTTTCTAATTAAAATGAATGACCCATGTCTTTGTCCACAAGATAATTACATTATGCTGTGTCTTTGTACTTCGGGCGGCGACTTAATACAGAAAAATTTGGTGAAAGGACACTAATTTTCTATCTGTATTGTTACTTTTCTCGGATGAATTATGTTTTAGCACTACCAAATAAAAGAAGAAAATTTTTCTCTTGTACTGGGCCAGCCTCCTTTCGAGGTCTAGAATGGGAAGAGAACTGCCTCCTCCTGCGCATTAATGGGTGTTTTAATTATTTCCTTGGAACAATGGCGTTTGAATCATTGGCCAAATTATGATTTATAAATAAAAAGTAATGCAAGTATTTTTGCACAAGAATGAGAGAGGGGACCAATAGGGCTAGGTGTTGCCTGCAAGAGCATAGGCTATAATGCTCTTCACTCTCAATATATAAAGGGACGCTGGCTGAAGCATGCTATACAATTTACTCTTTCATGCTTCATCTCCCTCTCTCTCTTCCCTCTCACCTGTGGTCCCCTTCCCATTCTTGTGCAAAAAACATACTGATTCCAGTTTTATTTAAAAAAATGAAAAAAAGTTATACTTTCATTAAATCCTGACCTACAGACTCTTTTTCTATGATTTTAAAGTTCAAAAGAGCCTTTAGAGTTCAAAGAAAACGAAAATTACCAACGGCAAAAAGCACAACCTGAAGCAATCGAGACTAGACTATCAGTAAAGTTCAACTAAAAAAGAGAAAGAAACCTCACAGATTTAAAAGAAAAATCTGGAAGATCAATAATAATCTCATAGTTTTTCCGGCTAGATCAAAGATCAAAGGGAGGATAATACATAACTAATCCAAATATAACCACAAACAAAGTCAAATGAGCAAACATAAGCCCTAGTTTCAAAGCAAAAGTTCTTTATCAACAGTTCTTCTGCTCAGGATTGAAAAACATTCCACATCCACTCATTCAACATAACAGCTCAGGTGGAATCCAAAAAAGTGCTTCATGGTAAAACTGCTTCTCCTACTCAAAAACACACAGCATCAGCAAATGAAGTGAATGAGAATAAAGGGGAGTCAAAATCCTTAATGCTACTTGATACTGCGCTTAACAATATCACGAAGTGGTTCGGTTCAAGAGTTTTTAATGGCTGGAGATTTAAAGGACGCAAAAGCAAAGGAAGACAATGGGTATGTGGCGACTGGTGACATACGTGCGCAATGAGAATAAAGGAGAGTCAGAGTCTTTAGTGATGGATATGAAGTCGCTGGAGCTTGTGGATTTGACACTTCCCACCATTGTCGTTGAGGAGAAGGGTGGACTTCATAGTGGAATTGGTTATGCACGGTGGTCCTCACTGCTTCTGAGCTAGGGGATTGCATCATCTGTACACAATTGGAGTAGTCAACTCTTACCACCGTTACTCCTCTTGATTATGAGGAGGAGAACGAAATGTTAAGGAGAGTTGTCCATAAGATGAAACATCCCTAAGCAGCTTTCAGCGGCTTCAAGGTTCCAGAAGATATGCTCTTCTTCACAGAAACCTGCCCGAAGAATGGTCCGAACCTGATACTGCAGAGGGTTCTCCTCCATTGTTCTTAGACCCTGCAGCACCAGGGTCGGACCACTCTTGGGCAGGTGTCTTGGAAAAATCACACCTCTTCAGAACCTTAAAACAGCTTAAAGCTACTTAAAAATGTTCTATCTTACTGACCATGTATTCCACCCTCGTTCCCATATTCAAGAGAACGAATGTAAGAGTAGATTGTTTGCTCAAATCGTATAAAGACGACGCAATCCTAGAGTCTAGAAGCAGTGAGCCACAGGTCATTCAGGTTGAGGCGCGAACAAATCATTTACTGATGCAGGAACAGTAGCAATAAATAGAGAGGAAGGGGTCTCTCGAGTTGAGATTATTTTATGGACATCCACACTCTGCAAGTGTAAACATAGAAAACCAATAAATGTAAGAGATGTCAACAAAAAGAACATGGGAAAATGAGGAAGGACATGTGAGATAAATTTGAATGATGGATCATAAAGTTGTGCTTCCATTATCCAAATTTTCCAATGAAATGAAGAAAGAAATGGACATATAAAATATTTAAATCTTTAAAATAATAACCAATATGAATCTGTGGCTGAACTCTATAAGAAAAACATAGCAGTTGAAGAAAATTAGGATCAGATGATACTAAGCTGTGGAGATGGGTCCATAGCAAGTAATCAAGCAGGGAAACCGCCTAAATCCCATTCTGAAATGAATCAATAATGAAATGTCAGCAAAACTAACAAAGTAACTAGGTCATGGCTTCATGAGTGCATTTCATTACTCAGCAGCTTGAAGAGATTCTCATTTCAATCTTTACGAGGAAAAATAAAGTTAGTTAAGGCATACATATACCCAACTGCAATATCAATCATAAATATATACACGAGAATCAGAAATCTCGTTTTGGTATACTGGAGAAGTTCCAAAGTCACAGGAAAAGTACATTCATAGCCCTAAAAGTTACAGCTAACCTGCACATATGTAAGGTCCAGCTCGAAGCATCACAAGCAGACCAAGTTTGTGACATAGTTTGAGGAATACTTCAATGTTGGCAATACCCTAAAAAATCAAGCTTTCCAGGTTTTGGTTCATGCAGATTCCAAAAAACACATGTCTGAATGGTTTTTAATCCCAATGCCTTGGATTTTAACAGTCTATCTTCCCAGTACTGCAAAAATAGAAGATATATGATATCACCATATGAGAATAACAGAAATCGCTGACTACAAATTGGAAAAGAATGATTCGGCAAGAATCGTCTGTCACAACTCACAAGAAGATGGTTATAGCTCACGCTTCACTCAATCTTACAATATAATGGGGATGACTGCAATAGATGGTGATACCTCACGCTTCACTCAATCTTACAATATATTAAGTATGTTTGATAAGAAACTACAAAAAGACTATTCCTCTGTCATAAATTTTTCCAGAACAAAATCTCGCATAAAGTCATCACTCATTTCTGCCTGGTTGTATCTCTCATTGTGGTGGGAAGAAAAAAAAGTCGAATGCACGAAGCTTTATTTTGAAAAAGAGAGATAAGGATCTCATTTCGAGGCCTCCAGACAGAATCAGCTAGGGGCCAAAAGGGATAAAACTCAACTCAAAACAAAGAAATGCAGCTACTCAAACTATCCCAACACGAAGGCTGTATGTGAAATGCGAAAATAATTTTCATGAAACGGATCCAGCACAGCTGAAAATAGAGAATAGCTCACCGTTTTCTAATGATGGAAAAACTTACCAGAGAAAAGTTGCGGGAGGTAGATATGATTGAGTAATAGCATAAGCTTCAAACTTCATTTACAATTTTATTTCACTGACAGACAAAAAAAAAAAATTCTTCCTCTGTAAGAAGGTTCTGAACCTCAATAAAAAGTAAATTCATTTGAGATTCCAACCATCACAACAATAGCAAGTTCATTTCCTACTTTCCCACTGTCCAGAAACTAAATTTCAGACATACTAAAGATCAAGCATGCTTGCTCAGGACAGAATTAGCCTGTATTAGGTAAAAGGGTAACGAGACTTACATTCTTCTTGGGCTGAGAACGATTACCATGGTGGTGAGATAAAGGAGAAGGAAGAGAAGCGAAAACAGAAACAAATCGCTATGACAGATCAAGGATCAAGGAAGTGGTTGTTTTGGCGCTTCTTTTGCTCGCCATTGCAGAAAGTTTGGAAGCTGAAGCTAGTTGGTAGTGTGAGTCTTCTTCAACCCAGTTCTCATTCAAAGTTCCTGAAGAGGTACCCTTCTTTCCGGACACCCTCTTGGTAGTGCCCTTTCTTGGGATGCTTCATGCCCTTTGTCCGGGAAGAAGGCACCTCTTCAAGAACCTTGAAGGAGTCCAAAGTTGGTTGGAGATGCTCCACCACCCTCCTTAGCATTCCACGGTCTCATAATCGAGGAAACAAATAACGGGCTATAAGAGTAGATTGTCCGCTTCAATAGTGTAAAGGCCATGCAATCCTCTAGCCTGTAAGCAGTGAGGTGCGGATCATTTAGGTTGAGGCACGAGAACGAACCATCATGGAAACCTTTCCTTAAGGAGGAAAGAAAAATGGTGAAATGAGAGGGAGGCCTGAAGAAGCAAAACGAAGAAAAAATGGAGTGTAGAGGGAGGGAGTGAAAGAGAGAGCATATTATTACTTGGCCAAAGCCCGCCGGAAGTTGATGATGAACCTTCAATTGGTCACAGCCCATTAAAATCGCTAGGTTGTAACTCTGAATTCGCCAGCTTAGCCGCTCTATTTCTAGCAGTACTGCGTACCGATGAACCTTGAAGCAAGCCCCTCTTCTACCTCTCAGCTCAGCCATAAGCACTGTAATGTTAATAATATAGCCATTCCAACACGAAACATTCAATTATACTTACCTGGAAAAAGGAAAACAAATTTATGATGAGACTACATCTAACTCATAGGTAGACCAGGCTTTATGAAGAGTTGGTGCAGAGATGAAATGCAATGAGTGGCCAAATTGGAAGCCTCGAATAAATGAGTCTACAGACTACAGTGGGCGCTTTGCAGTATCAGAGTTAAAGCAAGAGGAAAAGACGACAAACAGCCAAACAGCACAAAACAAAGAGAAAGGTCAGGAGTCAGGATATATGATAGTGGCCTTGTTTGAAATATAAGGCACGTGACATGCAGATGAATTTACTACGTACCAACAAGCGAGCATTTATTTTTCATCAATGACTGACAAAATGACATTAATAATACAAAATGTATTGAACAATACTCCCTCGTATTGGCATTTAGTTTTCATAATGACTGACAAATTAAAGTAGTCCAGTATTGGCATTTATTTCCCTCGTATAATACAGAGAAGGGTCAGCAATGAATATAAACTCACGACGCATTTCATGGTTCACCTCTCCAACCCCAACCCCAACGTTTTTTTCAAAAAAAAAAAAAAAAAAAAAAAAAAAAATTGTTGAAAATTTATTAACCAGATGTATCTAAGGAGCCAGGTCTTTGAGGAGATACAAGTTATCTTCAATGAATACAGTATACATTAAGCTCAAATGGAAGACATCTTCAGTTGAATGCATATGTCTTTCATTTTGCACGCACAACCAGCTGCTATAATTTTTATGAAAAAAATACCCAAGAATGGTGTCTCAGCAATTAGAAATGATAGCATCCAGTATTACTTTAACTATTAAAACATTAAAATAATATCTCCAGTCTATAAAGAAAAAGAAACTATGAAAACATTCAATAGATTTTATAGTGGGGACATGAAGGCTAATACCAAAAGCCACTCTTCACGTAAAAACAACGTCTCTGGTATTGTAGGGTGTCTTGTATAGTGGTAAGAAAAATTAAAAAAATGACTTATTTACGATCTCACTTATATAAAAGTTAGATTGAGTAAAAATCAAATTATATAATATGATTTATATTTAGATTGATGATAGTATAAATAACTTTTGTGAAATTGAAACTTGTTCTGAATGACGGTAGTATAAGTAGCTTTTGAGATAATTGCAAGAGAAAAATTAAAATTAAAATTACAAAAAAAAAAAATATACCGACAATGTATTTATCAAACACTCGCTCAACGGAGTGAGAAGGGAAAATTGTCTGAGCAAGAACACTGAAAGAGCAGGGAAGGCAAGTGAAACAGAGTAATAGCTGGAAAGTTGGAAGGGAAAAGAAGGGATTAATGGGGAATACAGAGGAAAAATGAAGACGGGACAGTCAAGACACAGGCGAAAAAGCAAATAACCTCACTTAGAAAAAGAGAGGAAGAGGAAGGAGACGTGGAAACAAAAGCATATGCTAAAATGCGAGGCAAGGAGAGTTTAAGTAACCAAAAAAAAAAAAAAAAAAAAAAAAAAAAAAAAAAGAATAGCAGTGTCAGGCATAGGTTTAGAGAGAGAGAGAGCGCCTTTGGAGACTAATGGCCTGAGTAGCAGGGACGAACCCAGGAATTTTACTCACCGGGGGCGAAAATAAAAAATGTTACATCATAAATAAAAATACTTGAAATATGATACAGACCTAATATACAAAAAAAAATAAAAGAAATATATTACGGAAAGTAAGATTACTTCACTTTATTCTTACTATTAGTCATCATCATATTCCTATAACCATCTTTTAAAACTACTCAAAACTTGCCCAAAATTCTAATTTTAAAATATTCTCTAATCAATATAAAAATAATATCATTAGAAAGATAAAATCATATATAATAAATTTCATGAAGGAATTTTAATGAAAAGAAATGATTTTAAGCACCTTATTGATTCTCAAAATTTGTTATAAGTTGAAAAAACATATGGCGGCTCATGAGGAAGAAGAGACTGATGGTTGGATGCGATATGCCTGATTTGATGTTAATATATATGAAAGCAAATACTTTCTCCACTTTAGGCTAAAATCACGTGTAGGATCCACTTTAGGCTAAAATCACGTGTAGGATTTGTTCTTTTGATTTATTGGGTTAATATTTGATAGTTGGGCTATTGGCCCACATGATATTTTTGTTTTTTTGATATAAAATGGCCCACATGATATTAAATGTACATTTTGAGGGGAAAGCCCAGTACTGCAGTTAGCCTCTGATGTTTCTATGTACCGACGTACAGTAGTAATTTTTTCTTTTTTCCTTAAATTTTAGGGGGGCGGGGGCCACCCCAAGGCCCCCTGTATCCGTCATTGCTGATTAGCACGAAGGCGAACAAGAAAGAGGTGCGTGAAGGGTAGTAATATGATGAGTACTATGGTTAGGTAATAACACGATGAGTACTAATTAGGTTGGCCCCCGGGCCTAATAGGCTAGCCCTACAAGTCGAGATAAGAAAAATATATGTTTTTAAAGTCGCACTTTCGATCATGCGGGCCAACAAGGCCTTACAAGGTGCGGAAATTACTATTCTAAATTTTAACTATTTTTTCTTATATTTTTTCCAAAGAAATATAATTAGTAAATTTGTAACCATTAAAGTTCTAATCTATTAAATAAATGTTATCAATATTAATATCTAAACAATATAAATCATCCAACAAATAAACATATTCATTAATTCGTCATAAAAAACAAACAAACACAAAAAAAATATGTTTCTTCCTTTTTTTCAAAAAATATTAGACAAAAGAATTTCTTTATGCCCATGACAAAATTCCTTTCCCTCTCGTAATTTTGTGTACTGTACGCATATTCTTTTGTTTTATGCATGATTTTCGACGGGTAAAAATAATTATACTTATTTAACACAAAATACCTTTATAATTTATTACTTATATAATAGTGTAATACCAAAATATGTGTTTATTTAATATGAAAACATCCCTTCTTTAAAATTTATAATAACTAATTATGTACTTTAATACAAAATAATAATAAACATAAAAAAGGGTTATAGTTTAAACTAAAAAAATCTAAGTAATTACAAATAAACACATTCATTAAGTGGAAGTCTAAGTAATTCATTTTCTTTTAGAAAAAAAAAAAGAAAAAGCTACGGTTAAAAACGGCCTAATGGTAGAGCTCGATTAAGTCAGAGGCCCTACGGGGTCGGCCCTGCAAGGCTAGGTGACCTATTTTTCAAGCCCAAGCCTTATAGGGCTAGGGCTTAAAGCTGTAGAACTTAACGGGTTTGGCGATTTTCCGGCTCTATAATGAGTACTATGATTAGGAGTAGAGCTTTCATGAAGTTGATTTTCTTTTCATATTTTCCTTTTTTTCCACTCTGAACCTCTCAAGTCTCGATGCTCGGACTTGAGATCAGACCTCTGGTTAAGCTAGTATAACCCCAATCAGTTGAACTAAATGCTTGGTGATAGAGTTTTCCACCTTTGTGGTCTAACCCGGTTTGATCAGGATTAGTTTGGACCTCGATAAATCTCCGATTAAAAGGGGTAGGTCTAGAATATCAGATATACATAAAAAAAAAAAATGGCATCCAAACAAAAAAACTTAAACCATGCAAATTCTTCCTTCAAGGCGCCTTGTTATTAACATAATAGCCACGCCTGTACTAAATAGTCTCTGCCAACAGCAAACTTACTGCTGCCTCATCCTCTATTTTACTCCATTAAGGGTAGGAATTTCTTTTCAAATGCTCAAAAGTGGGCTTTTTTTGTTAGTCTCTTAGATGATAAATACTTAAATTTAATTAGATAAATGCTTGTATAGTTTATTTATATAAAGTATGCAAGTAAGTATTAGGTCACGTGAATCAATACTCTAAATTGCCTTGCATGAAATATAGACATGATTTTCCGTAAGGAATCTATGGACTTGTGAATAATTTTTTGTTAAATCAAAATCATTGACGGAAACGAATTAGATAAATACGATAATGCTAATTAACAGTCTTAATACAAGATGTGCCCCATCCTCTAATTTGGGCTGATTTTCAAAGAGCAGCTTAAGCTTCGCCACCCATGAAGGGATGCGGCCTACATCCTTTGCAAATTAGCGTCCCATTGCGGTTCTTTGCTTAAAACAGTGCCGTTTTGGCCCAAAACACTCACCTGGTGCCTTTTTTACAAAATTATTTTAGGATCGTAAAAAGATACTTTAGGATCTTGGCACCTTGAAAGAATAATTCATGATCTTAAAAAATTATTTTATCATCGGTCGGTACCTGAAATATTTTTTCAAAATCCTAAAATAATTTTTTAAGATCATGAATTACTTTTTTAGTACCGGTAATATTTTTTAATTATCCTAAAATAATTTTTCAAGATCATGAATAATTTTTTCAATATCATTTAGTATTATGAATTAACTTTTCAGATTTACTCGGTGGTGCCACGAAATATTTTTTTTTTAAAAAAAACAAAAATGCACCAAGTGAGTGTTTTGTATCAAAAACGAGTGCCGTTTTAAGCAATGGATGCAAGCCGTGTCTCTCGTGAAGTATATATTCATGTTTAGATTAGCGATAGATGCCTTTTGAACGTGATTTATGGTAGACGAGGTAAGTTTGTGAGATGAATTTTGTCTCAACTTACATGAAGCGTGCTTTTCCAACGCCAACTTAAATAGACGTATATATTCTTGATTTTTTTGAAAGAATCATCGTTGTTAAATTTTTAAAATAAAATAAAAAATTATTATTATTATTATATTATCCATAAATTGTAAATGATAGATATAACTTGTCTTAAATTTACATTTTATTCCTCTAATAAACTTTTTTAGGCATAACATCTTGACGTCTAATAGCAAGGCGCTTAAGTTTTAAATTTCCATTATTACTTATAAATAATGAATACGATTTGTGTCATGTATACTGTAAAATAACATTTCAAGTTATTTATAAGATCTCTGCAAAATATTGTATTAAAAACTCTATAAATTAAATCTTGTATTTGTGAATAGAGGTAGCATATTATATTGTAAACAACTTAATTTGTAGATGGAGTTTAGAAGTTTAAAAATTTATTTATTCATTACAATCATTAAGTCCGTTAATTGTTCTAATATAAAGTTGGGTGTAAGCATCTAATAAGTGACTTCTCATAAAAGTATTTTTTCAGTTTCTGGAGTGATTTTTTTTTTTTTTTTTTAGAGAAAAATGTTAGGGATAAGTAACTCAATAAACAATGTACTATTAAATATATATTTATATGCATTCTAATTTTTATGCAATTTTATCAATTAAATATATTTAATCAAGCACTCCAGTGTTTTTAAATTTTTTAAATAATAATTTAACCTTTTTAACAAATTTAAATTTCTATCTTCAATTATAACAATATATACAACTATATATATATATATATATATATATATATAATTCAATAAGATTCCTATCCTTCTCAATTATTTTCTATATCAACTGACTTTTTAAATAATCATTTAGACCTAAGAATCAAGCCGACCCTTTTAGTATCGGGTAAGGAAAACATATGTTTTTTAAGGCGACACGTGAGGACAAGGGCTAGAGAAGGAAGTGATTTTTTAAAATTTTAACTATTTTTCAGCGTTTTTAAAAAAAAATATAATTAGTAAATTACAACAATTGAAGTTCTAATTTAACAAATAAATGTTGTCAAATTAAGGTGTTAACAACACGTATCATGCAACAAATAAACACAGTTACTAATTCAAAATCAAAGATAAATTATTATTCACATACCACAATTACAAATAATTAATGAGAAGACTTTAGAAAAAAAATTAAATATCCTATCTACAATCCAGGTATATCTAAACGTATATCGGTAGGCGCAAAAACGGCCAGGCCCATCGGGCCGGCCGTTTAAGCCCTGGCCCTTTAAGGGCCGGGCTTGAAAAATAGACGAGATATTTGAAATTAGCCCTGGAGGGCCAGCCCTGACGGGCCTCGGGCTTAAATGGGCCGGCCTTGGAGGGCCTCGGGCCGGCCTGCGGGCCTTTTTCAACGTAGCTTTTTCTTTTTTTTCCTTTTTAAATTTATTAATTTATATATATATATATATTGTATTTGTTATAGAGTTATTTATCCATTTAACTACAAATACATAATAACTATATTTTAATTTTATAATTTGATTTATTATTTTTTGCAAATAAAGATTATGGATGTGTTCATGATGCGGGAGAAGAATTTCATGATATTCTTACTCATGAGCGGAGGCTATTACTCAAAGTGAAGAACAATCAAATGTCGTTAAAATTGATGATAGTGACGAAGATGACGACAATAATAGTCATCGTACTAATGTCGCTAAGTGATATGCTTTTTATGTTTTATATGAGTTATTTGTGAACATGATTTGCTTTTGATTATGAATTAGTGATTTGTGCTTATTTATTGGATGATTCGTGTTGTAATTTACTAATTATATTTATAAAAAAAAAAAAGTGGAGGAAAAATAGTTAAAATTTGGAATAGTAATTTCGAGCCCTGCAGCGGCCACAGCCTGCCACGCCTGGTGCTCTCGGGAAGGGCTTTGAAAAATAGGTGTTTTTCTTACTCCGGGCCCTAGAGGGACCTGTTAGGCCCGGCCCTTCACGGGCCGCCACGATTGATGCTCAATATCTAGTAGTTAGGATATCGGGGCCTCGGATCATAGGGCCCAAGTGACAACCTAAGGTAAACTCTATAAATACAGAGGTCAAACCTTAAGGTACACACGTTCTACACTCTAAACTGTTTACATACCGTCACACTGTGCACACACACCACCCCCTTTGGCAAGAGCCTAGTTTGTGCACAGTGATCCCACGCTCTCCTGGATATCTCATCTATAGATACACAGGCGGAGCCCATTGATCCAAGATCAAAGCACCAGCCCAAGGCTGGGCATCTGTGTTCTACACTAGAACAAATATACTTCTTATGAATATGTCTTGAAAAATGTAAATAGTCAACAAAATAAACAACATAATATATGAACAAAACAATCACTAGAAAATAAGTTAGAAAAAAAAAACAAATTAGTAAGAATACTTATGAAATGAGAAATATCTTTTATAAGTTTTTAATTTTTGAGATTGTTAATACAAGATGTTCTTATAAAATTTAATTCTAAAAAAGATAGTGACAACTAAATATTTGCAATATCATTAAAAAATATAAAAAAATTAGCAATATTATTATCATAAAACAATTTTTTTAAAAAAATATAAATGGGCTTAAAAGGGCAAACCCTTAACGTTGTAGGGATGACCCTTTTAAGCTCTTGGGCTTATAATGATGGATCTTTTTTGCCCTCTTTCACTTTTAAGGCAAAAACTGTAAGTCTGACCTTTGTAATTTTAGGGCCTAAACGGGCCGACCCAACGGGCTTGACACATTCTTTCAACTCTATAATCATCCAATCAAGTGTTCAATTAGAAAAAAAAAGAATAAAATTCACTTCTCTCTTTTGTTATTTCAAACATAAATCACATTTATAATAAGATTTTTATCCTATCTTACTTTTTTAAAAGCTAAATTGAAAATAAGTTACTTATTTTACTGCTATCCCAAATAGCCACTAAGCATAAAGGTGAGGGACAATATGGTAAAAACGGAGGGTGGTGTGCGTTAACGGCATAAAAGCCTCATTAAAAGTTATTGGAGCCGAGTCCACATTAGGTGCTTAGACTTTATGTGCTCATTACATGCTTATACCTCAATTAAAGGTATGAGCATATATATATATATATATATATATATTGTATTTATTTATATTTAAATTATGTGATGCTTTACGCATTGATTTTTGCACCTAGTATCTCAAATTAATTAGTTTCAGTCCTGCATTTAGAAATATTTGTCTGTTTCAATTGTCTTTTTTGACAAGCATGCTTTAGAGCTTTTAGAGAAGAGTTTTGTTGAAATGAATATTTAAATAGCTATTAAAAATATATCAAAATTTATAGTTTATCATAACATTAAGCTTTTTATAAAATTTATATATACAATTATTTCATATATGGAAAAAATTACGAGTTTAACAAAAATCATAATATGTTGGAATAGCATCCTCTTCAATTTCTTTACATTTAAATCACCATTGAAAATGATTTGTTTAATAAGGAAGAACTAAAAGATGGAAGAAAATGAGCGAAGAGGGGTAGATAATAGAATGTGGTACTTAATTGAAATTTTCTCTAAATTCTACTAGAAAAGCCATGATAGAGAAAGGTGAATAATAAGTATTACGGTACTTAATGGAAATATTTTCTAAAGATTAAAATTAAAGACAGACGTGCCAAATGGAGAGTTTTATATCTATGGGTGACATATGTACTTAATGGCAACTATATATAGGAATGTTTATGTACTATGATGATGACTAGCATTTTGATATTTTTTTTTTTTTGCTTTTGAGTTGTAGCAGAAGTTGCTAAACATATAAGAGTAACATAAGTTGTTAGACATATAAGAGTACAACTACTAATGTAGTTGTGGTTCATCTTGTGTTTTTGGATAGTGACAACTATTTTTTTTTTTATTGATTTGAAATTCAATTATTTTATTTACGTTACTTTATTTTTATTTTTTTAATTTCTTAATAATTTAAATGAGGGGAAAATGGGGATTTGCTTTTATATTATATAATTAATGCATCTACACAACGCGCCGGGGGGGAGGGAAAGGGGGGGGGGAGTTCGTGCTTGTTAATAATAATGGGCGTTTCTACATACACTCGCCCATCGTCAAATGATATCTTCGTGCTTTGAGCTGTGCACCATGACAAACCTTGACATGAGAGTAGCATCAACGGCAATTTTATGAGCTTGAAGGGTTTCATATGCTTTCCCATCCACCCAAATAACAGTTCCCAAGCCTCCCATGAGCTATATGTTGTAGTACGAGTACATGCCTGTTTAAAGAATAGAGGGAGTATAATTTTTTTATTTTTTTTTGTTAGTTGGTGCCCTATAATAAAGACTAGAGGGAGTACAATTTTAGTCTCTAGCCCATCTCCCCCAAGTTGAGGCTCTTCCTTTTAAGCACTCCGACTCCCTTTCACGTTGCAACATTCACAAATGAAACCTCAAACTCAAAATGTGGTCCCTTTCCTTTATCTCGACGTTCTCAGGCTTTTATTCACTCTCCCTCCATTGATCTTTTTTTTTTTTTTTTTTTTTTTTTTTTTTTTTTTCTCTTCTTCAAAATTCCCTCCCTTCTCACCATTTTTATTTCCTCCTTAAGGTCCTCTATGATGGCTCGTTCATCCCTCAACCTGAACAACATGCGTCTCACTGCTTCCAGTCTCACTGCTTCCAGGTTAGAAGATCGAATAGTCTTTACATTAATAGAGCATAGTCTTTACACTAATAGAGTGGACAATCTAATCTTACAACTGTTCCTTGTAGAAGGAGGTTTGAAGAAGCAAAAGGAAGAAAAATGGGGTAGAGGGAGAGGGTGAATGAGGGAACATATTATCACCAAGGCAAAGCGGGACTACATTTTGAGTTTGAGGTTTAATCTCTAAAAGAGGGAGAGGGAAAAGCCTCGGTGTGAGTGGGATGGGCTAAGGCCTAAAACTGTAAAATACAATATTACACTTGATTTTTTTTTTAATGAACCGTTTGATGATACCTTTTAGGGAAAAACATTTCTCATGTTGTAGGAGAAATGTTATCTCATGTTACACACACATAAAATGGTGGGACCCACACATATATATAATTAGCATTACATGTATATGTGGGTCCTACTACTTCATGTGTGTGTAGGGGATGGTCTTTAGTTATAAATTATAGTACTAGACTCATAGGGGATGGTCTTAACTCTTAAGTGAATTTACACAGTTTCCCGGCATGATGTCTTTGATTTCATGAGTAACAATTGTTTCAAGAGGAAATGAATGTAAAGTATCAAGAAAAACATTACAGGAAGTCGCATAATAGGATCTGAATGTACACATTATTATTAAAAAGTTTATCGTTGCTGTAGCCGGCAATAATAAATAGGATAAGGCTTGTTGATAACTCAAAATAGAATCAAGTCAGAGAAACAAAAGAATTTGATCTCCTCAAACAGGAGTCACTAACCATGATTTAATTAATAATATTAAGGCAAAGGGAAAGACTCTTCCAACGCACCACAAATGACATCAAGATTACATATTGTAAAAGCACACCAGCCAATGACATCAAGATTACATATTGTAAAAGCACACCAGCCAAGATAATTGCATGAAGCTGGAATTGAAAGAACCAGGCCTAGGATCAAGATTTACAGAATTTGCGTATAGTAGCGTCAAGGGAATTGAAAGAACCAGGCCTAGGATCAAGATTTACAGAATTTGCGTATAGTAGCGTCAAGGGCTTTTCTATTGTAATTCCCAGTAAAGTAACAATTTCCTGGAGCGCCCCTTGGAAGGATAAGCTTTAACAACCCACCAGCTAACATCTCAGCTCGCTGACAGAACACAACAAAATCAAACCTTAATCAAAAGGTAGAGTCATAGACATATAAAAGTTTAGTTTATTTTTCAGGGATGACGTGTATATACATCAAGCATCTAGAGTATTTTTATACTTCAAGGGCCTAACCTATTAGGCTGGCCCTTTTAAGCCCTGGTTCTTCAAGGGGTCTAACAAGATACTTCAAGCACCACAAAATACTTTGGTATACTAAATGGGCCTGGAAAAACAAGTTTTGGGTGCACCTTCACCCTATTTCTTAAGGGCCCGTTTGATATGGGGAAAATTTAAGGAGGGAAAGAAATTTAGAAGAAGGAAAGGAAGGGAAGGGAAGATTTTGAAAAATGAAGGAAGATGAGTTGTTTGGTAGGAAAAAAATGAAGGGATAATAATTGGTAAAGAATCAAGAAATATTTATTTTATCCTCAAAAGTAATTAATTCAAAATAAAAAAGAAAAATAATTTTTTAAAAATATATATCAAGTTTGAACTTGTGTAAAAAAAATTTCCGCCAAGTTTGAACTTAAATTCAAACTTTCTCGCCAAGTTCGAACTTATTCGAACGTTCCCACAAATTTGAAAGTCCCCCTAAGTTTAAATTTGAGGGGTAAATTTGTCAAAAATATGAACAGTGACGTGGGAACTTGAGATCCCACCAATTTTGGTGGGATTTGATCTTCCCACATATAAGGGGAAGATTGGTGGGTCCGGAAAGATTTGTAAAAAATGCGTACCACTGATTCAGTGTACCGAACGCCCTAAATTTAAAAATAATGAAACACCGGCCCCTTACCGCCATCTCTGACTTGAACATATCCACGCTAATATTTTCAGGAGGGGCTATGGGTAGGTTTGCCTGCTGAAGAATAGCATGAACTCGGTGCACAACAGAATCTTCGATCAAGCCAAGGCGATGCGATAAATCAACAGCCATTACCTGTGTTTATTGACTTACATTACTCACAACATAGATCTGATGTAACAAGCAAGACGCTCATATGCCCAAAAACATGAGAACAAGAAACAACAGTGAGGGTGAGGTACCATGCCAGCTGCAACAGCCTCTCCATGGAGCCACTGTCCATAGCCAACCTTATTTTCTATTGCCTAAAATAAGATCCACAAAAAGGAGTATTTAATCAGATGGAGAACTTTTGCTGATAAGACCATGGGCAGAAAACAATTTTTGTGAACAAATACATCCACAGGCTATTCTAACCTTTGAAATTTAGAACCATATTATGACAATGGACAGAAAATTTGTGTGCTCTAAAAATCTTGTTGTCTAGGCCAGAGAGTTTAAGCGGAAATCGTAATATTAGAAAGTTTCAATACAATGTCTCCCAAGAGGGAAAACATGTTATTTAATGAATCATTTAAAGCAATATATGCTGAATGAAAAAATGATCATATAAGCCTGTACACCATCTCTTTTCATCTTCAATCCTTCACATTGTAATTAGCCTGAAGATGATATCCACATCACCAACTCAACTGCTAGGAAGTCTGAAACAAAAACCATCACCAGGGAAACGAAAGCACTCACCTTGCCAAATGTATGGCCCAAGTTCAATGTGGGCCTCGGCCCACTTTCCTTCTCATCCAAGGACACAACCTCAGCCTTGATTTCATAGGATCGCTTTATAGCATATGCCAGTGCGCTAGGGTCCCTGCATTGGATCGCATTAGATTGTGATACTGGAAGACAGTATATGAGTTTATGAAAGTATGCCAGTGCGCTAGGGTCCCTGCATTGGATCGCATTAGATTGTGACACTGGAAGACAGTATATGAGTTTATGAAAGTAATAAAAGGCAACAAAGCTCAATAAAAGGGATAATAGCTCCTTCTAAGACTAAATTTCACGGCATAAAAGGAACCAATACTGGAGCCAGACTCATAATACCAAGATGACGACTTACCTTGCCATCAATGCCTGCATATTTTTTTCCAGCCACCCAAAAAAGTCTCCATCTCTGATGAGACCATATTTTATAACCTCTGCAAACCCTGATGACAGTTCCCTATCTGGTAATGTGTTTAATGTGTCTGTGTCTATGAGCACAGACTGAGGTTGGCAGACTCCATCAACTACTGAATATGAATGGTTTATACAAGCCTTGCCACCAACAGAAGAATCAACCTGAAGAATGCCAACTCCATCAACTACTGAATATGAATGGTTTATCCGAGCCTTGCCACCAACAGAAGAAGAATCAACCTGAAGAATTATGTGCAGACCAATGCGTAGAAAAAGAAATAAGAAGCTGAGATTAGAATAATCAATATCAATAAAGAAGGGCAAGCACAAAAACATTGTAGAAGCAATAGTAGACCTGAGCCATAACAGTAGTTGGAATCTGAATAAAATTAACACCACCCCTGAAAATAGAAGCAGCAAAGCCACAAATGTCACCAATCACACCACCTCCAAGAGCTACAAATGTATCTGCCTGGCCCAACTCGTGACTGGAGGCCTCGTCCATCACTCTCAGAAAAGTGTCCTGACAGTTAAATAGGTAGCCACTTTTTATGTTTGAACAACGAGTGAAAATCGCACAACCCTCAATTTAACCATACTAGACCTACCATATCTTTGTACTGCTCACCATCTGGCAAAATGATATTGTAAACGGAAACATTCCTGTTTCCTCTTGTTAGAGCGTCAGCAACTTTGTCCAGATACAGCGGGGCAATGGTATTATTAGTGACCACAAGGACCTTCTTTCCGTGAACATGCCTATAAGATAAGCACCAACTTGTAAAACCATCAATTAACGAGTCCAAATTATATGCATACATAATTATGCGCTTCTCATGTTATGAGCATTTTATATATATATATATTATATTTATTTAGATTTAAATTATATGCTCCTGAGTTTTTTTTTTTTTAACCCAATATCTTAAATTAATTAGTTCTCATAATAATAATGATGTTACAGACAAATATAAAACTGAAAACTAATTAATTTGATATACTGATTGCAAAAAAAAAAAAAAAAAAATCCTAGAAAGCAACATGTAATTCAAATATAGTTAAATATAATGTATAAAAATATTTAAAAAATAAACAAAAATATGATGATACCCACTAATAGAAGTACGAGCACGTAAAAATATGTGCACATAAGATGACTCTCAATTAACACTTTAGAAAATGGAAAATAGTCGCTTTCAAGAGATGCACAAAAAAGTCCTCATTTTAGCCAAAAATAAAGCTTCCAATCATTGTGATGCATAATAAGCCCAGCTGAGTTGCGGGTTATTTTGGTGCGTTTAGTATTAGCCACTCGAAAATCAGGCAATATATTCAGAAAACGAAGATGACGAAGACAAAGCCGTAACTCTATAAAGAAGGGTCATGACTAAAATGAAATACGAATTTCAGTGTTATTACTATAATCACCTCTGGAGAAAATCAGGCTTATCAAGCAGCCCCGAACCGATATAAATGGGATAGCTCCGATTGAGCAAATCGACCTCAACGATCCTGGGACCTCCAAGCTCCACCTTTGGAGTGAACTGATTCATAACTCGAGACGAAACGGCGAATGCCCTTAGGCCACAACCTTGACCCGGGCTCGACACAGAAACACACCTCCGGTTCAGTTCAATGGAAGATCTTGGAGATATGAATTTGGAACTCTGAAAGCAATGGACGTGGGAGGAACTGGTGATGGGTTTCGGGGTTTGCTTCGGGGGAATGGGGGGAGAGAGATGATTGGCGGTGGAAGCCATAGTGTTAAGGGAAAAGCGAGAGAAAGATCGGAGAGGAGAAACAGGGGAACCGGGCAAACAGACGGAAGAAAATATTGTATTATGCTCTTGCGCGGGCTCAGCTATTTATAAGCCTCAATTTAACCCTAATAATTTTTAGAATTAACCTTAAAATTACAATCATATTAGAAAAAGGGAAAAATGACAGGAAATATCGTTTGAATTTTAAAAATCCTGTTGATGATATTAATAAGAGCAGTAAATTAATTTGACAACTCGTTTTATTAGGAAATCACCAATTTAAAATTTTAAAATTAAAGTGATATTTTTCTATCTTTTTTTCAAAAATAAATCAAAGAGAGGAATAAAAAAAATAAAAAAAATCTTTGATGATTATTGACCTCTCGACAAGTTAGTTGTGGGTTTGACATTTAAAATGGATTTTTCTTTTTAAAGAACCAATCTTATTGATGATGATTGACTTCCCAATAAGGAAATGTGATTTTGTCATTAAGGATGAAAAAAAAAAAGGTCCTAGAAGTGAGCTCCTATAGAAAATTGGGACGAAAGTTTGGAAGAGTTTATGATAGGGGTAAAATATAGTGCCAGACGTTTCGCAAGCAAATAGGCTGTATTAAGTAATAAAAAGTGAGTAAAATATCGTTCCCACGGGCCATATTAAGTAATAAGGAAATGTGATTTTGTGTTTGATAAATTTGAAAGATGCATGTATCATTCTGGTCCTATTTATAAATCTCTTTTGACCAAAAAATTTGGTCCTATTTATAAGTTCCTTTCGACTAAATAAATAATATTGTGACAATTTTGCCCATATATTGTACCAATGAAAATAGAGAGAGATTAAAGAGTTGAAAGGTGCCTATTTATAAATGAGGGTAAAGTTGAGAATTTATCCTATAATCATTGAGCTACCTATTTCTCCTTGGTATGTGAGATTTGGTCGTCAAAAGGGACTTACAAATAGGATCAAAGTGGTATAAGATAGTTACATATGCGATATAACTTAAACGGACTTTCTCCGCAATAATAGACTTTATTTCTATGCCCAAAAAACAAATCTTATTTACCTTATTAAGGGTGAAAATACTCTATCACTATTTGTTATTACCCAGACACACATATACACATAAATCTTTTGATCTATTTAGAAGCATGGTCTCATAACTCCGTTGGTGGGGAAAACATTCAGAAAAAATTAATTCCGATATGAAATTATATCAATTTTCTTTGAAAAAATTCAAAATGTAGCTGTTGAAGTTTCAGGAATGGGAGTGGGAGAAGGGCATATGTCATTCTTGACATTGTTCTCAGGCTTCCTAGGTCTGCCCCACAAATACACTAAGGGCCGTTTGGTATTGAGAAAATTTGAGGAGGGAAAGAAAGAGAAAAGAAGATTTTGAAAGATAAGGGAAGATGAGTTGTTTGGTGGGAAGAAAATAGAGGGTTAGTAGTTGGTAAAGAATCAAGAAATGTTTATTTTATCTTCAAAAGTAATTAATTCAAACGTTCGAATTATTAAATTCAAACTTTCCCATCAAGTTTGAACGTTCCCGCCAAATTCAAATTTGAGGGGTAAATTTATCAAAAAATGTGAACAGTGACGTGAGAATTTAAGATCCCACCAATTTTAATGGGATTTGACATTCCCACATATAAAGGGAAGATTGGTGGGCCCGGGAACCTAGCTTCACAAGAAGATTGTTCCAAAATGTGTACCAAACGAAGGAACTTTCTAATTTTTCTTTTCTTTTCCACTGATTCCGTGTACCAAACCGACTCTAAAAGGACAAACTCAAAAGCCTTTAAATATTTGGGTGCTTCATTTTCTTGATGCTCAAATTGGAGAGGGAGAGGAAGAGCAAGACGTTGCGAAAGCGGATGCGAGAGAGTGGGAATGACGCAATATAATTGCAAAATATATTATCCTAGTCAATTATTTGAAATTTCCATTATTTTATTATTATGAATAAAAATCTTTAGTTATAAATAGTAGTACTAGGCTCCTGGACCATGATAATATGAATACCTCCTAAAATCCTTTTGCTGCCACCTTTCATCCCTCGCTCCACTTCCAAAATATAAAATCTGCTTTTGGGTTCCTATATTTGTTTTATCTTTTCAATTAAGGTTCTTGTTACGGACCGGCCCAAAAACCTCAAGTCCATAGCACGGCCCAAGCAGAGCCAGGAGGCCTAATCCGCTAATCATAGCAGGAGATCCGGAAATCTCGGCTAGGTAAGATCCCCCCTATCGTGATGGCCTACCGAGATACACGTCTCATTAATGGCATATCCCGGATATCCGCCCCATTAATGGCACGTCCCATTAAGGGCGTATCATCCGATATCCGCCCCATTAATGGCCCGCCATTAATGGCGTGCCCGGATATCGCACCGGACACCTCTATAAATACGAGGACGGGTAACAAGGTGCACACATTCTAACCTAGACTATTTACATACGGTCTCACTTGTGCAAACACACCACCCCTTTGTCGTGTACGGTGATCCCACGCTCTCCTGGTTATCTCCTCCATAGATATCCAGGCAAGCCTATCCATCCAAGATTAATATACCGGCCCTAGGGCTGGACATCCGTGTTCTATACCGAACATTGGCGCCCGACCAAGTGGGGACCTTAAATTTCTATCCCCGTGACCACTAATGGCCAACACCAGAAGCCACAGGCAAAGCCAGCGATCGGACCGGCCGAACGATGAAAGCATTGTACCTCCAAATCAACCTCAGGCCAGACCGAGTCAACCGCAGACTCATGATCAACCCCGAGGAAAGACACACCGGAGGACACGTTACGACATGGAGAGCACATCTCCTTCCATCGACGGATCTTCGCATGAGGGGCCGCCAAGAGTCCAAGCCCAGACGGTCCCGGCTCTCGGACACTCGAATGTACTAGAAACCGACGTCCACATTTTAAGGAGAACCCAAGAGTCGATGATTCAGAGGTTTGAAAACAAGGAAAAACTAGACCACCTCCAAAGGCAAGAAGATTTTCATGCTCTGGAATTGATGATCGAGGAAAAGCTTGAAAACCTCTTTCAACGCGGAACCCAGAGAAGCCCTCATGGGGAAGGAGGTTGTGCGCCTGGATAGCAGTAGTCCGCGTACCAGCCCAAAATCGAATCGGCGACCCCGCGACAGGAATGAGGGGGAAGCTAGAAAGGACCGAGAACGCTAGCCGACCCCCAGAAGGAACAAGGAGAGACCTTTGCGGATCCGGGATGCGGAAGACCGAGGCCGAGAAGATCGCCATAACGGTTATAATGACCACGAAAACCGAGACCGTGATCAGGACTCAGATGAGCTACGCGAGGCAACCACGACGCCTCGGACACGAGGATCCCGCGGCGTATAAGATGAAGTACTTGGCGCGCGCAGAGGGACCCCATTCTCTCGTGCAACGGCCACGGCCCCTACCCGAAGAATTTCGACCTAGCCGATCTCCCAAGTACGATGGGACCCGGGATCCACGTCACCACTGGAGATATTTGAAAAGTTGATGTGGGTCAGGTCAATAGAAGGTCTGGTCATCTTAAGGCTCTTCTCGGCCATGTTAACCGGGCCGGCCCACAAATGGTTGAGTTCATTACCCAATAATTCCATTCGGAACTTTGAAGACCTCGGGCGTAAGTTTGAATTGCACTTTGCTACCGATGTAAGAAACAACCAAAATCTCAATTCACGTTGAGTAAAGTAAAGCAAAAGAAAGGCGAGACGTTGCAGAAGTACCTTGATCGGTTCAGAGATACGGCAATGCAGGTACGATCATTATCCGAAGTGGTCCATGTACATTGCCTCGTCAACGGTCTGGACCCAACGACACGCCTGGCCAGACATCTGTGCAAGAATCGAGTATATTCATTGACTGAATTCTATACCGAAGCAAAGAAGTACCTAGACGTCGAGCAAATGAAAATTGCCAATGCCGACGAACACGAGAAGGCTAGGAATTCATCGCCGAAAGAAGGGATCAGACGGACAAGCACAAGCGGAACCCATGACGCGGGGCAGAGAGCCGACCCGACGGAAAGAACGGACAATAAGGCGAAATACGGCAACTACACCCCTTGAATGTGCCGCGTTCGCAGTGTGGAAGGAGGTAGCCCGGGCCGAGATGAAAAGGGTGACCAAGCCGAGGCCTCTCGAAACCGGTCCAATACGGGTGGGGAAAATTCTGCACGTTCCACGATTGCTCCGGTCATACCACCGACGAATGCTATGAACTCAGGGATGTTATCGAAAAGTTAGTGAGAGAAGGGAAACTGCGTCAATACGTCATTAAAACTCAAGGCAAAACAAGCGGCGGAATAGTAGCCGCCGAAGCGGGGAGTCCGGCTACGGATGCTCGGAACCGAGAAGAAACGGAAAACCGGCCTTCCCGAGGGTTTCCCGAGAGGCCCGATCTCCGAAGCGGGATCAGTGGCGGTTTCGGAGGAGGTGGAGATACTATAAGCCAGCGCAAGAAATACCTGCAGGAGGTGCTGACAGTAAAAGATGTACCTAAGTTTAAAGGCACCTCATCAAAACCTAAGCCACCCCCGTTGGTCTTCACGGACGAGGAGCTCAAGGAGGTTATTCCCGGCCACCAAGACAGACTGGTCATCACCGGGATCGTCGTGAATTGCCGTGTCAAACGGATCTACGTGGACGCGGGAAGTTCGGCCGACATCATAAGCGGGATGCATACCGGAGGATGCACCTCGATGTTGAAGACCTAAAGCGTGCAAATCTACCTAATCGGGTTTAATGGAGAGTGTTCCTTCCCAAAAGGATATATCGACCTCAGATTAACGTTGGGAACCAAGGAAGCTTTCAAGTCAGAACGGGTAAAGTTCGTAGTGGCCGACTTCCGCTCTCCTTACAACATTATATTGGGCCGACCCACTATACACAATTGGGACATGCTGGCGTCCACTAAGCACGAGAAATTGAAAATGATCAATGATAAGAATCGGGTGGTTGAAGTGTCCGGAGACCGAGAAAGTATCACGACGATGTTACTTCGAGACTCTCCGTGTCGAGGAGGAAGGACCGTCATCCTGGCGTGGCTCCGAACCAACGAGGTTATGGCCGTGTCGGGCGAAGGGCGACCCGCGGTCGGTTAATATGGTAGAGCTGGACCTCCATGAACCAGAAAACCCACGCCCTGAGCCGGAAGGGGAGTTGGAGGAATTAATCCTCGGGACGGATCCCTCCAAGACAACTAAAGTCGGTAGAGACATGGACGCAGAGATAAAAGCGCGCGATCAAATTCTTAAGACAAAACCGGGACGTCTTTGTACGGACGTCGGCCGAAATACCGGGGATCGACCCACACTTTTCTTTGTCACAAGCTCGCCATATGGCGGGGTCGAAGCCGGTGGCCCGGAAGAGGAGGAATATCTCGGACGACGGGCAAAAAGCCCTTGAGAGTCACATTGAAGAGCTCCTTGCCGCATGATTCATCGAGAGAAGTACAATAAACGACTTGGCTCTCGAACGTGGTCATGGTCTTGAAACCGACCGGTAAATGGAGGGTGTGCGCCGACTACACTAATCGAATAAAGCATGTCTAAAAGACTCTATCCTATGCCCGACATTGATCAACTAGTTGATAACTCGGCCGGGTACCAGTTGCTTTCCTTTATGGATGCCTACTCCGGCTACAATCAGATTGCCATGCACCCAGAGGATCAAGAGAAAACCGCCTTCATGACGGACAAGGCTAACTATTGCTACAACGTCATGCCATTCGGATTAAAGAATGCCGGAGCTACGTACCAACGAATGATGAATCGCGTCTTTGAGGATCAAATCGGACGTAATGTGGAGGTCTACATAGACAACATGATCGTGAAGTCAAAACAACCAGAGGAGCATATCCGGGACCTAGAGCAGACGTTTGACAAATTAAGAAGATACCGAATCAGGTTAAACCCGGCCAAATGTTCCTTCGGAGTGCCCGTCAGGAAATTCTTGGGTTTTATGCTGACCAATCGAGGGATTGAGGCCAACCCGGACAAATGCAAGGCCGTGCTAGACATGCAAGTCCCCAACTCCAAGAAGGAAGTTCAGCAATTAAGTCAGTGCTTGGCGGCCCCGACAAGATTCTTACCGAGATCCGCCGAGAAGGCTTTACCTTTCTTTAAATTATTGAAGAAAGAGACCCGGGGAGGATGGAATACGGATTGTGAAACCTTTGAAGAAATTAAGAGATGTTTGGCAACCCCTCCGGTACTAACGAAGCCGGAGCGGGGGAGACCTAGTTCTTGTACCTCTCGTGGGAGATGAAGCGGTAAGCGCCGCCCTGGTAAGAGAAACCGAGGCCGGACAGACACCCATCTACTTTGTGAGCAAGGCGTTACAAAACGCTAAGCTCAGATATTAGAAGCTGGAAAAAATGGCGTTCGCATTACTAACAACGGCAAGGCGGCTTCAGCCATACTTCCAGGGACATCGGATAGTAGTCCGGACCAGTCAGCCAATCCAGCAGATTTTGCATAAACCTGATTTGGCAGGGCGAATGACAAACTGGGCCATTGAACTGTCCGAATTCGACATCACTTTTGAGGCCCGGCAGGCGATCAAATCACAAGCACTGGCCGATTTCATCAGGAAATTGACCCCGATTAAGGCTAGCGAGGCATTCTGGAAGGTGTTTGTTGACGGATCTTCCAATCCAAAAGGCAGTGGAGCAGGAGTCATTGTTGAAACCCCGAGGGAATCGCTACTGAGCATTCCCTTCAGTTGGAATTCTCGACCTCCAATAACCAGGCCGAGTACGAGGCCCTCTTAGCCGGATTGTCTCAAGCAAAACAGAGCGGAGCGAGGTGAGTTAAGGTGTTCACCGACTCACAACTCGTTGCCGCACAGATCGATGGCAGCTATCAAGCAAAAGGCCCCCTGTTGGCCAAGTACTTAAACAGAGAAAAAGATGTAATGACAGAGTTTGAAGAGGTGATTGTCTCTCATATCCTAAGAGAAGAGAATGCCCGGGCCGACACTCTCTCCAAACTCGCAAGTACCAAAGGTCCGGGGAGTCATAGAACGGTCATCCAACAGAATTTGGCCGAGCCACATGCGTCATGACTATCTCGTCCACCTCGACCGGAGAAAACCAATTGAAGATTATCGGAAAGGGGGATCATCCCAACGGATCCCACGGAAGCAAAGCGATGAGATAAGCCGCCATCTACACTATGGTCGATGATCGGCTCTATAGGAAAGGAGTGCACCGCCGATGATGCGATGCCTCGGTGAGTACGAGGTAAGGTACGTATTGTCCGAGATACATGAGGGATGCAACGGCCAACACATGGGGGGCAAGGCTTTGGCAAGAAAGGCATTACAAACCGGCTATTATTGGCCCACCATGAAGCATGACGCCATGGAAGCCGCCAAGCGTTGCGACAGTTTCCAGAAACACGCCGGGATCTTATGGCCACCGCCGACGGAGTTAAAAGGGATGCCGGCCCCCTGGCCCTTCTATAAATGGGGAATGGACATTCTGGGACCGTTCAAACCAGCACCTGGACAGCTCAAATGGCTCATTGTCACCGTAGACTACTTCACCAAATGGATTGAAGCGGAGGCATTGACTACGATCACGTCGTCCCGAATTATGAGATTTGTTCGTCATAACATCTTTGCTCGATTCGGGATACCTGCTGAAGTCGTCACTGACAATGGAACCCAGTTCACGGACCATAGATTCCAGACCTTAATGTCCAACTTGGACATCCAGCAACACTTCTCCTCCGTCGAGCATCCGCAGTCTAACGGCCAGGCCGAGTCAGCTAATAAGATCATTCTTGACGGATTGAAGAAGTGCATGTTAAAGGCCGACTCTAGCTGGACCGAACAACTCCACAGCGTTCTATGGGGCTACAGGACGAGTGTGCAGTCCTCGACCCGAAACCCCATTCCGGTGACATATGGATGTGAAGCAATGATCCGGTGGAAATCGGGCAGCCATCATGGAGGAAGATCGGAGCCGGACGGGAAGGACCGGCGTCAAATGACGACGCCCTAAAGACAGACTGGACCTAATAGATGAGATCCGAGTCACGGCTCATTCTTAGGAACTTGCCGCCAAGCGGCTACTCGCGGCAAAATATAACCGGAAGGTTCGACCATGATCCTTCAACCGAGGTAACTTGGTACTTCTGGCCGACATAGGAAACAAGAATTCCCGAGACGGAAGGCGGCAAAAACAAATTGGGAAGGTCCATATCGTGTTAAAGAAAAACTCGATGCTCGGGCATATGTTCTCGAAACCTTGGCAAGGAAGCCGGTTAAAAGGACATGGAACGCCGATAAGCTAAAGATCTATTACAGCTAGGCCAAGGCTCGGCCCCGCAATACCAAGGCTACTGTTCGGTCATTTCTTACTTTCTCTTATGTTTTATCCAATTGTTTTCCAATTGTTGTTTGCTTTGCATTTGAATAATTCATGACCATTTGTACGCTCTTTAGAGCTGCTTTATTTAATGAAGGAATCCCTCAAGGAAAGGCGTCAATGTGCACAATTACTTGCTTAAGCGTGAAACCGAGGCCATTAAGCCCGGTCCGAAACCCGACACCGAGGTACTTACACCCGATCATTAACTTAAAAACATCTAGATGTATGACACCGGCCGTTGTACTCCGACGTGCATTGGTAAGAGCTCGGTGAAAATGCCATACGTGGCCTTCGCAAAATTGACGCGTCAACGCTCGCCCGATTTAAGAAAGCGGGCTGTCATTCCGATCTTGATCAAGTCAAAATGTCAGATTTGAGGTAATAGACACCTCGGTCGACATGTGACGGCCTCGCCCTTAATTCGGTTCCTATCAACTTTTCCGACTAGTCAAGCCGGAATGAGGCAGTGCGGTTAAGTTAACACCCCCAGAGGTTAAGACATACAACCCTGTCCCACACTCCCACACCTCAGTGTTGGTCGAGTAAACGACTCGTATCTAATACAGTCAATAAATTTCAACTATGAAATTCCAACGATTAGCTTTATTTTGTGATTTTTCAAGTTTAATTTGATGAGAGAGCAATATAGTGAGATTTCGATCCAACGGTTGAAAATAAAGAAGAGGATGGAAGCCAAATCCCCGTTTGGGATAAGGTACTAGACGTGGTTTTATTTTTGATGGATTTTTTTTTATGTGATTTGTATTTAAAATCGCTAGTAAAATTTTTGACGGGCACTTGTTTAGTATAACTTTTAAAAATATGGATGTAATGAAAAATGTATGAATTAAATTTGTATATATATATATATAGATATATGTATATGAGTTTATTGTTTGTTATGTTACTTGATATAAGATTATGTCAAGTCACTCCATAATACCCTTCATTAATTCTCCTAACTCTCAAAAGGACGTAGTTTTGGAGTGACTTAACATAACCTTATGTCAAGTGACATAACAAACGATAAACTCATATGTGTGTGTGGATATATTGTATAAAACTTGATAATTTAGGATAAAAAATTAAAAATCAATATAAAGTTGTTAAATAAAATAATAAAAATTAAAAATAAATATTAATTGAGAGGGAGATGAGAGGATAGAGAAAATGAATTGAGAGGAGATGAGAAATGTAAGTGAGATTGCGTGGTGGGGAGAGGGGAGAACGGTCTTTTTTTGTTCAGAAGTCACTGTCATGTGGGGCAAATTTGAACCCTCCAATCAATGAGGCTACAGATTTCATTGGGCGCTTTGCAGTATCGGAGTTAAAGCAAGAGGAAAGACCAAAACAGCCAAACAGCACAAAAGTTTTTATTTTCTTTTTTTCCGTAACATTATATTATGCTAGCTTGAATACAACATTGTCCTTGCCTTTCCTTTCCTTGCTTAAACTAAACATTTTTTTTGTTTTTTTCCATTTTAATATGAAGATGGATAGGGATGGGTGAATTCCATTTTTATAATTATTTCTTAAAAAAAACCCAGGATTTTAACGATTGTATTATATATATTTAGCTATTCATACTGTTCAGTGCACGTAAAATTTTATGATATCTTAATTTTTATGAATTATTCTCCTTGAAATGATTATGCCTTGTAAAGCTTTGTTTGGAAATATTCACTTTTTTGTCTTGTCAATTATTTTTTTATATAGAAAAAGTTTAGATGAACTAGAGGGCACGCCTCTAAGTTCAAAAAGAACTTACGAAGTAATGGGTCCTCATTCCATACTTGTCTTTTATGTGCTTCTTAGGAAAAAAAATATATTGATGGAATTTTTTTAAATTTAATTTTTAATTTTTTTATATATTTTATTTATTTAGATTAAATTATTATTGCATCCTGAAATATTTTTTGCACCCAATATCTCCAATTAATTAATTTTTAGTCTTGTATTCGAGAAATATTTTCCCGTAACACTAGTATCCTATAAATTAATTAATTTGATATATTGGATTAAAAAAATTCCAAGATGCAGTATATAATTTAATTTAAATAAATAAAATATATAAAATCCTTCAATATTTCTTTTTGTGCTCTTTAGGAGCAGAAGCACCTAAGAAGCATATAAAAGAAAAGTATAAAATGAGGATTCTAAAAGTACTTACAGATCTCCTACCAACGAAACCCTCACATTGACCGGCAGGTCAGGCCACCTTTTAAGGTGAAGACTTAACCAACTTTGTCATTTCTCTTTTCCTTGTCTTGTCAATTAGACCCAGCATCCATCTGTAAAATTTAAAGTCGGATTTTGGAAAATTACTGACAACTAGCCCTCATATTAATTCATCAGCATAAAATTAATTGGGTGAAGATAAGACCCTCGAAAATTTTAAAAAAGAAAACTAAATATGTTCATTTTGTTTTTTTAGAAGTTTAAAACATGGAGAAAATAATCAATTATATTATATAGTAATATATAAGAAATAAAAATATTGTACTAGTATTATTTAATTTATCAAAAATTGGATTATAAAATAGTTAGAAAGAAATTATAACGAAACTCATTTTTTTTCTATTCCCTACTTTCTACAATTTTACTGCGACATGGTTGTTCAAAGGATTCAGGTTCTAACTGGTATGGCTAAAAGCTTTCCATTCACATTCAGTTCTTTCTTTCTTTTTTCCCCCGCTTTCCTATTCTCTCTGCATTATATAATATTTTTTACTTTCCCTATTGGCCAAATATATTATCATTGAGCTACATACTTATTATTTAAAAAAGCTGAAATTTTTGACAATTTTGCATGTTGCTTTGATTTTTTTCCCTTAAATTATATATTTTAAATTCCACAGAATCAGCTATGTGCGTGTGAATTTATAAGACACCCACGTTATGTGCCTCCATATCTTTCTCAAATCCTCTCATCTTTAATAAACAAAAACTTTATCTTCCTTGTCTTCATTTCACAATGTGGCTATAAAATATATATCACTCGGTCCTATTTATAAGTCCTTTTTTGACCAAATCACACATACCAAGGAGATGTAGTTAACTCAATGATTATGAGGTGAATTTTCAACTTTACCCTCATTTGTGATTGGTTACCTTCAACTTTTTCTTCTCTCTCTATTTTCATTAGTACAATTAATATGGGTAAAAGTGTCATAATCTCATTTATTTGGTCAAGGGGACTTATAAATAAGACCAAATTTTTTTGGTCAAAAGAGACTTATAAATAGGACAGAGTGGTATTGTTTAAAATCATTGCTGCTTTGGTATACAATAACACTCTTCTTTCTTATTTTTACCATCGAAAGGATTAAAGCATTAAAAAAACTAAATTCGTCAACTTATGACTAATTGATACATTTCATATTACAAGGGTTACGTGGCATCACCACATAATTTTTCACCGGGCAATTTTACCCTAGAAATTTTAAAGAGGCAATTTTACTCTTGCCATTATCCTGTTTTTCAAAGCCCTACCCGATAGTATCAAGGCCAGGGTAGGCCCCCTAAGGGGCTGAAAATTACTATTCGAAATTTTAACTATTTTTTCTTGATTTTTTTAAAATATAATTAGTAAATTACAACTATTAAAGTTATAGTCTATCAAATAAATGTTATCAACATTAATATCTAGACAATATAAATTATTCAACAAATAAACACATTCATTAATTCGTAATAAAAAAACAAATAAACACAAAGAATATGTTTTTTCCTTTTTTTCAAAAAATATTAAACAAAGGAATTTTTTTATGTATGACAAAATGCTTTTTTCTCTCGTAATTTTGTGTGTGTCGTAGATTCCTTAGGTTCATGCATGATTTTTCGACAGTAAAAAAAATTATACTTATTTTGCACAAAAAATATTTATAATTTATTACTTATATAATATTGTAATACCAAATTATGTGTTTATTTAATATGAAAACATCAATTCTTTAAAATTTATAATAACTAATTATGTATTTTAATACAAAATAATAATAACCATAAAAAAAGGGGTTGTAGTTTCAAAATCCAGGTTTTTAAATGGTGTTGTAAATATAGCTTTTTCTATTGTAAATGTCCAGATTTTAAATTTTGTTGTAAATACAGTACCTCCTGTTGTAAATATAGTATTTTTCTTTTGTAAATGACCTCTTTACGTTCAAAATCTAGGTGTTTAAATGTTGTTGTAAATATGGGCATTTCTGTTGTAAATATGACTTTTTCATGTTGTAAATGGTGGGGTATTTAAATGTTGTTATAAATATAGGCATTTCTTATTGTTAATACACATAATATCAAAAAAGTCTCTTGGGACTTTTGTGTAATTTTATGATTTCATGGGACTTTTTTGTAATTTGCTTTGTTCTTTGGGACCTGTGCGTAATTTTCCCTATATTTTTTATAATTGACACAGTACACACTACACAGGATCACACACACGCCGCACAGAATTGTTGGTGATTATAGGAGTAATCTACTTTTGATGATTAATCTAAAAGAAAGTATTTACTCCATAAAGTATGTGATGAAAGTATTTACGCCACACACCTCCTGTTACTGGAGCTTCATGACTAATCTAAAAAGAACTTCAACACATCAGAATGTGATACCACCCAGAGACAAATGTCAAACTCCAGAAAGTATTTACTCACCAGTTGTCTTCCAGTCTTCTTGACAGAGGCTTCTACTATATCCTTATCCCAGGGTATAAGTGTCCTCAGATCTACTAATTCACATGAAATTCCATCCTGCAGAATCCCAAAATCATATTACAATTTCAATAAAACATGAAAGCTCAGATTTTTTGATACAATGTAAATATCTTAATCTCCCATAACACGGACGTCTAAAATTAGACACTTTTGCAGCAAATAGTCAGATACCATTTTTGGGGAGAAGATGGACAATTCCTCGTGTGTATTTTGGCGAGAAAAAAAAAAAAAGAAATGAATTGACTCAATATAATACTTCTGAATTAAGCAAGTCGGCCACAATATTTAAATGTAAGGATAAGAATTGGGGAACATATTACATGATCTCATATAGAGTACACTTGATTATTATAAGAGTAATATATCTCATAAAATACTGAAGCACTTATTTGTGCTTAAAATTGCCTACTGGCTAAACAATCTATCTCAGAATTAGCTACTATGTTGACTGAATATGACAATTTTCAAAGGATTGATAGTTTTTTAATATTTCACGTAATATTTCTAATTCTATGCTCATTATTCAAGTTTAGATATTTCATTATTACTAATCTCTTAACAAATACAATTTGTTTTTTTAGATGGATCGAGTATCATTGAAAGTGAAGGAGACAAATGAATAACAATAGATGCTCAAGAAAAAGAAATTAGATCCCAATCATTTGTTTTCCACTTGTGTGTAGTGTGATAGACTCGTTGTTAGTTGTTAGATTTAATGTGTTTAATTGATTGTTATGGATTGTATTCAAGTAACTCGAGTGATTTCCAAGAGTGATACACTATTCACTCGAGCTATACATGAATCACTTGAGTGATTATACTGTTTCAGCATACTCTGTTCAGCTCTGTTTACGTTCAGCATTATAGAGGTTCGGTAATTTAGTCATATATCTCAAACCGCAAATCTGATTGAGGTGAAACTTATTTCATATGAAACTAGACTATCAATACAACACATAGACACCAAAATCAAGCTCAAAAGAGTTCATATGAAAGAGATATGAGATTCAAAAGTTCACATTGAAATTTCTCGCGTCATTTTAGAACAGGTTCAATAATTTGTATATATCTCACAAAATACACATCGAATTGAAGTGAAATTTGTCGCATATGAAACGACACTCAAAATTTGTTTCATAGAAGCTGAGATCAAGCTCAAAGAGCCTCATCAAAAGAGATATAGATATCGAAAGTTGACGCTTGATGCTCTCACGATTTTCCAGATCGAACAACTGTCATTCTTCGGATCATAACACTTTTAAAGGACAAGGAGTTTAGGATCGAAACTTGTTGCATATAAAATAGAGCTGGGAATCGGGAGGCCGACCCGGCGACGGGGCCTGAGATAAGGAATCTATTTTTCAAAGTTCGGCCGATACGGGACATGGAAATTACTATTCCAAATTTTAACTATTTTTCTTCTTGGTTTTTTCAAAGAAATATAATTAGTAAATTGCAACCATTAAAGTTCTAATCTATCAAATAAATATTATCAACATTAATATTTAAACAATACAAATCATCCAACAAAAAACACATTTACTAATTTGTAATAAAAAACAAACGATTGTTCACAATTGCCTCACATAAAATGTAAGAAGCATTAAACTAAGCATCATTAAATAACTCACATAAAATATAAAAGCATACCACTATCATTGTCAATTGTCACATTCTTCATCACTATCATCAATTTCATACATATTTGATTGTGCTTCACTTTGAGAGCGTATAATGTGCTTCACTCTTTGACTAATTTTTTTTAAATGAAAATGCTACAGTAACAGGGCCTAACGGGCCGGCCCGAGGCCCTGTAGGGCTGGCCCGATTAAGCCTGAGGCCCTACAGGGCCGGCTCTGCAGGGCCAATTTCAAATTTCAAGCCTATTTTTCAAGCCCGAGCCCTATAGGGCCAGGGCTTGTCGGGCCGGTCCGATTTCCCAGCTCTAATATAAAACTAGGATCGAAGAGATATTTCAAATAAATTAAGATCATGCTCAACAAACAAGATTTGAAAGATATATGAATTTTGGAATTTCACGGTCGTATAAAGATATTTGCTCCTTTTTGAAAATTGCTTTAGTGATTCAAAATATAATGAATTTGGAGCTGATTTTTTAGGATAGGTCATTTGTCAAATTTAAAATTATATTAAAAAAGTTATGCCATTTGGAAGGTGAATTTTGTGCCAAACTATCTATGTTGAAAAAGGCACTCGAGTGATAAAGTTTTACTACCAAAATTTCAGAAAGTCACTCACGATCGTGTTTTGTCGTTTCGTGTGATTTAAAATAACATTTTATTCTTAAGAGCAAAATGATATTTTGTCTCATTTTCTTCCAAAAAAGCAAAACTTTTCCTATTAACCTATACCAAATAAACAAGTCTTTCCATTTTGTTACGGACCGGCCCAAAAGCCCAAGTCCATGGTGCGGCCCAAACGGAGCCGGGAGGTATGATCCGCTAATCATATGGGGAGATCCAGAATCTTGGCTAGGCACGATCTACCCACATCATAATGGCCTTCCAAGATACTCGCCCTAGTAATAGCACAGCCTGGATATTGCGTGCCCCTCATATCGCAACAGACCAAGATATCTGCCCCGGACACCTCTATAAATACAGAGGTCAGGTAACCAGGTGCATACATTCTAACTCAAACTATTTACATACAGTCTCACTGTGCACACACACCACCCCTTTGTCGTGTACGGTGATCCCACGCTCTCGATTATCTTCACCATAGATATTGGTGAGCCCTAGCTATCCAAGATCAAAATATCAGCCCTTAGCTGGACATCTGTGTTCTATACCAGAACACATTCTATTATTTTCCTTTTTCTAAAGGCATCACGCCACAGAACTCTCTATAGACAAAAACAAACTCTATACTACCTCTGGTCCTAATTATATCACTTTTGTAATATAACAAAAGTAGTCCTATAATTAAGCTCGGAAGTACAATGCAACATCCCTCTATCATTACTTCATTCATTTTGCATCTCACCAAATCCATCTCACGATCCCAACCTCTACGTAGCTGTGCCCCTAGCCATTTCTCTTCGCTCTCTCTCTCTGCCGACATGTATTGTCCATGTTCGTGCTTCCATGTCCTGTCACTATCACCCCCACAGTTTTCCCTTCCCTTTCTCTATTTCATCTCTTGCTTTTAGATTTAGATCACCTCGCAGTGTTTGGTTTGCGTCTATGTATTGCCCTGAATGCGTTGCTATCTGCTCATGAATGGAACATGACCATGAAATTTTGTTTCATTTTCTGATATTATTGGGTTTTCAAAACCAAGCATTAACTGGCCTGCCAGAATATCCTAAAATTGAAAGTTAAAAACCGTATCCTCCTTTTCTATTTAAAATGAATGACCCATGTCTTTGTCCACAAGATAATTACATTATGCTTTGTCTTTGTGCTTCAGGCCGCGACCTAATACAGAAAAACTTGGTGAAAGGACACTAATTTTCTATCTGTATTGTTACTTTTCTCGGATGAATTATGCTTTAGCAGTACCTAATAAAAGAAGAAATTTTTTCTCTTGTACTGGGCCAGCCTCCTTTCGAGGTCTAGAATGGGAAGAGATCTGCCTCCTCCTGCGCATTAATGGGTGTTTTAATTATTTCCTTGGAACAATGGCGTTTGAATCATTGGCCAAATTATGATTTATAAATAAAAAGTAATGCAAGTATTTTTGCACAAGAATGAGAGGGGACAACAGCTGAAAAAGAAAGGAGAAGATGAAACATGAAAGAGTAAATTGTAACACATGCTTGAGTCACCCTCCCTTATAGGTTACATATTGGGAGTAATAGGACTAGGTGTTGCCTGCAAGAGCATAGGCTATAATGCTTTTTACTCTCAATATATAAAGGGAGGCTGGCTGAAGCATGCTTTATAATTTACTCTTTCATGCTTCATCTCCTCTCTTTCTCCCCTGTGGTCCCCTTCCCATTCTAGACCTCGAAAGGAGGCTGGCCCAGTACAAGAGAAAAATTTTCTTCTTTTATTAGGTACTGCTAGAACATAATTCATCCGAGAAAAGTAACAATACAGATAGAAAATTAGTGTCCTTTCACCAAACAAAGCTTCTGTACCTTATTACCACCATATGTTATTACCCAGCCACGCATGACTATGTACGCACACATATGCATATAAATCTTATGATCAATGTGCCACAACTCGGTTGGTGGGGAAAATATTCAAAAAATTAATTCCAATCTAAAATCAGATTAATTTTCTTTGAAAGCAGATGAGAGGGAGAGGGAGAGGGATGAGCGATGACACATGATTGTCAAATATCTTACCCAAGTTAATTATTTAAAATTTCCATTATTTTATTATGAAAAAAAACCTTTAATTATAAATTATAGTACTAGACTCCTAGTTTCTGCCGGATGATCTTGCAAAGTGTAACACCCCAAATCCAACTTTCAATGAGGATGATCAATATCCAAATCACTAAATTGCATAACCATTTCAAATAAAATTCATGATACAAAGTTAAAATAAATTTCTAAAATATTTCGAGTTAAATACAATGCGGAAGTCCTAGGGCTATAACAAATAAAAATAATATAACATAAGTTATAGGAGTACAAAAGAGCATTCAATGCTTGCTCCATAGGTGCCTTCCCTTACTTCCTCCTATAATATTCACCTAAAAAATGTTAATATAGGATGAGATTTCACGTCGAATAACTAATGCTGAAAGTTTCTATCATACACAAAGAAATTATAAATGACAAAAAGTAGGAAATGATATATATATATATATATATATATATATATATATATCTTTTCAATTTAGGTTCTGGTGAGAATTATTTGTTGTTCCCCACTCGGATCTTCCTAGCCATGAACGATGCTGAAGGGAGAAGTACTTTTGCCCAATAAAATTGCAAAGTTTTTGTAAGGATTTAAAATAATCCTTACAAAAACTTTGCTTTATTTGTTTTGTTTGTTTTGTAAGACCAAATCACAATCATTAATTTTCCGTTTGTTTTGTTTTATTTGTTAGTTTTCTCCGTTCCGGTTTGTTTTTCTTTAGTGTAATAGTCATGCTTTTATGTACTTTTTGATATGAGTATTAATATAAGTACCTTTTGAGGGGAAAAAAATCCATTGATCAAGGTTTAATTTTCTTTTGACAAATTTTATCATCCATATGTTATTTAAAATGATAATTTGGTAAACATGTGCACCACCTACTTTACTTTGTTTTTCCTATATAACTATTTGGTTAGGTCATATTCAATTAGTGTTGGATACGTTTAGGAGTAACAAGATCTCATGATAGAAACTCCATTCTTCAAATAATTTGCAAATTGGAGAAGAATGGAGTATGATATTTTCGGTGTGCTGCTGGATGATTTGGGGATGGAGGAACAAGTTATTATTTGAAGAAGGTTTTAATATGTCTGATCGTCCTGAATTTGTTATCCAAAATTATGTTATAGAGTGTATTACCTCGGTAAATAGATTTGATAACCTTAGGTTGTTAAAGAAGCCAAGGGAAATTAAATGGAATTTCCTGGAAGAGGGGTGGGTGAAGCTAAATTTTGATGGTGCTACTAGAGGATGTCCAGGCTTGGCAAGGTGTGGAGGGGTATTAATGAGAAGTGATGGTAGCTAGATTTGTGGGTTCAGTAGGAAGTTAGGACGATGTCAGGCTTTGGCTACTGAGATTTGGGGATTCGTGCAGGGCCTTAGATTGGCGCAGGGTTTGGGTTTCAACAAGATCATTGCAAAAGGAGACTCAACGATGGCTTTACACATGATTCAGGAGGCTTGGATCAAAGGAAGGGCCAATGACAGAACTTTGAATGCATGGCTACGTGACAATAACAATGAGATACAAATTTGCTTTTCTCACATTCTGCAAGAAGGCAACGCTGTGGCAGATTGGTTAGCCAAGCATAGTTTTATTTGTAATGATGATTTTACTGTTTTAGATTCCCCTCCAGTAGAGGTGGTAGATTTTCTGTTCAGGGATACTGTGGGAGTTGTTTATCTACGGCTAAATTCTAGTTAATTTTTTAGTGAAGTAATGGGAAATTAAGCCCCAATTTTTACCAAAAAAAAAAAAGTAGCCAAAAACAACTTTTTTGCCTTCAAAGTAAAAACCAAATAGATTTAGGGGTGAGCAAAAAAATTCAGGGGTCTAGGTAGTCGGACCCGACCCAATCCTATGAAAAAAAAATGGTTTGAAACAGTATTGGGTAGACCGGACTGATCTTCTCAGGTTGGATCGGACTTCGAACTAAGACCTCATACCTCTTGGTCTTGTCTAGTGTGGGCTGAATATATATATTTTTTATAATTGACACATTTCATACTACACAGGATCACACACACGCCACACAGAATTGTTGATGATTATAGGAGTAATCTACTTTTGAGGATTAATCTAAAAAGAAAGTATTTACTCCATAAAGTATGTGATGAAAGTATTTACGCCAGACACAACCTGTTACTGGAGCTTCATGACTAATCTAAAAAGAACTTCAACACATCAGAATGTGATACCACCCAGAGACAAATGTCAAACTCCAGAAAGTATTTACTCACCAGTTGTCTTCCAGTCTTCTTGACAGAGGCTTCTACTATATCCTTATCCCAGGGTATAAGTGTCCTCACATCTACTAAGTCACATGAAATTCCATCCTGCAGAATCCCAAAATCATATTACAATTTCAATAAAACATGAAAGCTCAGATTTTTTGATACAATGTAAATATCTTAATCTCCCATAACACGGACGTCTAAAATTAGACACTTTTGCAGCAAATAGTCAGATGCCATTTTTTTGGGAGAAGATGGACAATTCCTCGTGTGTGTTTTGGCGAAAAAAAAGAAAAGAAATGAATTGACTCAATATAATACTTCTTAAGTAAGCAAGTCAGCCACAATATTTAAATGTAAGCATAAGAATTGGGGAACAGAGTACATGATCTCATATAGAGTACACTTGATGATTATAAGAGTAATATGGGCTCGTTTGGGATAGCTGTGTAAGAAGTGGGTTTTTTTTTTTTTTCCTAATGAACTTTTCTTAATGGACTTTTTTCTGATGTGATTTGTGTTTGGGATAACAATAGTAGAAGTGGCTTTTGTTTGCGATGGGAACTTATTTGGCATAGCTTTTAAAAAGATATATGAGATGGAAAATGACTGAAAAGGATATGAATCAAATTCACACACACACATATGTGCTGTATAAAATGTGATAATTTGGGATAAAAAATTAAAAACAAATATAAATTTGCTAAATAAAATAGTAAAATTCCATTAAATAAATTACAACACAATAAAGTGTTTAAATAAACCTAATCCCTACATTTAATTGTAAACTATGGTGCTATCTTGAATCTGCCTGAGCAGCATTTTACCTTGCCTAAAGAAATGTGAATACGAACTGTGGTTATTAGCAGCCTTTCCTAATACTCGCCCATTGTGCATGTTACCAATCATAACAACGACAAGAATAATAAAAAGAAGCCTGATATAAATACAACTACAAAATCATCGCAAAGTCATTAAGCATTAATTGATTTATCCATCACTCAGCTTATAAAAATGCATGCTGTTGAGATTTTCAACTTTGTCATAGTCTGTGCGAACAAGACGAAATGGACTGGGGGGCAACAGTGTCATTTTACAAAAGGGCCCCACATGTGCCATTGATGGGGTTAGAAGCTAGGGGAAGTGGCTTCAAAAAAAAAAAAACCCATCAAGCTTTAAAATCCATTAAAGTGAAGGCAATCCAAACACCCAATAATTGTATTTTTTTTCTCTTAATGGACTTATTATTCCATTAGATAGGATAATAAGTCCATTAGATAGGATACCCAAACAGGCCCTATATCTCATGAAATAACTGAAGCACTTATTTGTGCTCAAAATTGCCTATTGGCTAAACAATTAGCTATTATGTTGATTGAATATGACAATTTTCAAAGGACTGATAATGTTTTTAATATTCCACGTAATATTTCTAATTCTATGCTCATTATTCAGTTTAGATATTTGATTATTACTAATTTCTTAACAAATACAATTTATTTTTTTAGATGGATCGAGTATCATTGAAAGTGGAGGAGACAAATGAATAACAATGGATGCTCAAGAAAAAGAAATTAGATCTCAATCATTTGTTTTTCACTTGTGTGTTGTGTGATAAACTTGTTGTTAGTTGTTTGGTTTAATGTGTTTAATTGATTGTTATGGATTGTATTCAAGTAACTCGAGTGATTTCCAAGAGTGATACACTATTCACTTGAGCTATACATGAATCACTTGAGTGATTATACTGTTTCAACATACTGCATTGACTTTGTTTTAGTTAAGCATTATAGAGGTTCGGTAATTGGGTCATATATCTCAAATCGGAAATCTGATTGAGGTGAAACTTATTTCATATGAAACTAAACTCTCAAAGCAACACATAGACACCAAGATCAAGCTTAAAAGAGTTCATATGAAAGAGATATGGGATTCAAAAGTTCTGAAATTTCTCGCCTCATTTTAGAACAGGTTCAATAATTTATATATATCTCATAAAATACACATCCAATTAAAGTGAAATTTAAAGCATATAAAACGACACTCAAAATTCATTTTATAGAAGCTGAGATCAAGCTCAAAGAGCTTCAATAAAAGAGATATAGATATCGAAAGTTGATGCTTGATGCTCTCACGATGTTCGAACAACTATTGTCATTCTTCGGATTATAACTTTTAAACGACAATGAGTTCAAGATCGAAACTTGTTGCATATAAAACTAGACTCAAGAGACATTTCAAATAAATTAAGATCATGCTCAACAAAGAAGATCTGAAAGATATATGAATTTCAGAATTTCACAATCGTATAAAAATTTGCTCATTTTTTAAAATCACTTTTGTGATTCAAAATATAATGAATTGGGAGTTGATTTTTTTTAGGATAGGTCATTTGTCAAATTTAAAATTATATTAAAAAAGTTATGTCCACCTTTGGAAGGTGATTTTTTGCCAAACTATCTATGCTGAAAAAGGCACTTGGGTGATAAAGTTTTACTACCAAAATTTCGGAAAGTCACTAACCACGGTGTTTTGTGGTTTCATGTAACATTTTATTCTTGAGAGAAAAATGATATTTTGTCTCATTTTTCTACCTCATTTTTTTCTAACCAACAAAATTTTTCTTATTAACCCATACCATATAAACACATCATTCCATTCTATTATTTTCCTTTTTCTAAAGGCATCATGCCACAAAACTCTCTTTAGACAAAAACCAACTCTATACTACCCCGATTTTAATTATAAAACCACTTTTATAGTACAATAAAAATAATTCTATAATTAGTACTGGAAATACAATGCAACATCTCTCTATCATTACTTCATTCATTTTTCATCTCAACAAATCCATCTCCTAATCCCAACCTCTACGTAGCCGTGCCCCTAGCCACTTCTTTTCTCTCTCCCTCTGCCTGACCTGTATTGTCCATGTCCGTGCTTCCATCTCCCCACGGTTTTCCCTTTCCTTTCTCTATTTCATCTTTTGCTTTTAGATTTAGATCACCTCGCAGTGTGTGGTTTGCGTCTATGTATTGCCCCGAATGCGTTGCTATCTGCTCATTAATGGAACATGACCATGAAATTTTGTTTCGTTTTACGATATTCGGGTTTTCAAAACCAAGCATTAAGCGGCCTGCCAGAATATCTGAAAATGAAAGTTAAAAACCCTATCCTCCTTTTCTATTTAAAATGAATGACCCATGTCTTTGTCCTCAAGATAATTACATTATGCTGTGTCTTTGTGCTTCAGGCGTCGACCTAATACAGAAAAACTTCGTGAAAGGACACTAATTTTCTATCTATATTGTTACTTTTCTCGGAAGAATTATGTTTTAGTAGTACCTAATAAAAGAAGAAATTTTTCTCTTGTCTTGGACGACCTCCTTTCGAGGTCTAGAATGGGAAGAGATCTGCCTCCTCCTGCGCATTAAGGGGTGTTTTAATTATTTCCTTGGATCGTATCAAAAAAAAAAAATATATTTCCTTGGAACAAAGGCGTTTGAATCATTGGCCAAATTATGATTTATAAATAAAAAGTAATGCAAGTATTTTTGCACAAGAATGAGAGAGGGGACCACAGCTGAAAAAGAAAGGAGGGGATGAAACATGAAAGAGTAAATTGTAACACATACTTGAGTCACCCTCCCTGTTACATATTGGGAGCAATAGGGCTAGGTGTTGCCTGCAAGAGCATAGGCTATAATGCTTTTTACTCTCAACTGTCAATATATAAAGGGAGGTTGGCTGAAGCACGCTTTACAATTTACTATTTCATGCTTCATCTCCCTCTCTCTCACCTGTGGTCCCCTTCCCATTTGATAAAACCAGCAGGCCCAAATATGGAATTCTTGTTTTATTGATTCACTCTGAATATTCCAATATACAATATGCCTACAATATGCCTACGTACAACATATATATAGACACTAGGGACATATTAATAATTACACATATGTCCCTGAACCGTACACATTATTTAATTCCTACACTCCCCCTCAAGTTGAGAACTCTATACTCACAAGTGCCCAACTTGCCAAGAATGTAATTATGTTGTGGCCCTCCTAAGGCTTTTGTTAAAACATCTGCGATTTGTTCTTCAGAACGTACATGCTCAAAAACAATCATATCAGCTAACAATTTTTCCCTAACAAAGTGGCAATCGATATCAATGTGTTTTGTACGTTCATGGAAAACTGGGTTTGTTGCTATATGAATGGCCGATCTACTATCACAATGGACCTTTATTGGTTCAACATCTGGGACATGCAACTCTTTAAGCAACCCGGTAATCCAAGTTAGCTCCGCTGTCGCCATTCGCAATGCTCTATACTCGGCTTCAGCTGAAGAGATGGAAACGGTGGTTTGCTTCTTTGATTTCCAGCATATTAAGCTCCCCCCCATCTTCACGAGAAAGCCTGTCACCGAGCGTCGTGTATCAGCACAAGCGCCATGATCTGAATCACAGAAACACTCGACCTTCAAGGTGCTTTCTGATGAAATGTAGACTCCTCGGCCTGGAGAGTCCTTTAAGTACTTCACCAATCTCAATGCAGCTTTCAAATGTGACTCTTTGGGCTCTTGCATGAATTGACTCAACGTCTGCACAGTAAAGGAAATATCAGGTCTAGTCAATGTCAGGTATAGCAACTTACCAACAAGCCTTCTATACATTCCAGCATCATCCACAAGGGGATCCTTCTTAATTGGCGCAGCGGTCAGCTTGAGGTTAGGCTCCATAGGTGTCATCACAACCTCTGATTCATCCAGACTTGTTTGATCAATCAATTCTGTAGCATACTTTCGTTGATTAAGAAGTATACCATGCTTGGATCTCAAAACTTCCAAACCAAGAAAATATTTCAAGGTACCCAAATCTTTGATTTTAAATTGGCTATGAAGAAAAGCTTTTACCTCATTGATAGCTTTCAAACTACTCCCGTAATCATTAAATCATCCACATAAGCAAGTACAAGTACCAATTCAGTACCATTTTGTTTTTGAAAAAGTGCATAGTCATGCTTACTTTGTTGAAAACCACCTTTAATCAAAGATTGAGTCAATTTTTCATTCCATTGTCTTGAAGCTTGCTTCAAGCCATACAACGATTTTCTAAGTTTACAAACCTGATTTCGGTCGTTACCTTTAGTAAAACCTTGAGGTATAGTCATATAGACATCCTCATGTAAATCACCTTGCAAAAAAGCATTGTCCACATCCATTTGATGAATAGGCCATTTATGTATAACAGCAAGTTTCAAAACAGTCCTAATAGTCACTATTTTTACCACTGGAGAGAATGTTTCATAAAAATCTATGCCTTCCTTTTGATTATAACCTTTAGCGACTAATCTTGCTTTGAATTTATCTAAGGACCCATCTCGCCTTATACTTAGCCTTAAAGACCCATTTGCATCCTATAGCTTTCTTTCCTTTTGGTAAGTTAACTATGGTCCAGGTCTTGTTGGCTTCTAAAGCGTCAATCTCATTATTCATTGCTTCTACCCACCTAGGATCACTTGATGCTTGTTCATAAGTTTTCGGTTCAATTTCTTTATCAATACCAAACAGAAAACATCTATATGAATCGACAAATCATCAAATGTAGTAAACAAGGCAAACATCATTTTGTAGGTCATTTTCAAGACGAGCGAGGTCGATTGCTATTAGAAGGCAAATGGTCACACCTATAGTCTTTAGTCCATGTAGGGGGCTGTCTATTTCGAATAGGCCTATCATTCAAAGCAGTAGATGGGACTGAATCATTTTGAACAGGTGCTGAATTATTCGGGACATATTCTTTATGCTGGACAGGTTCGAAGGAATCCATGTTATAACTAGTAATGAAGGGATCTGCAATGTTTTTATTAGGGACTCCCCCTTGATTCATACTATGGACATCACAAAAGGGAAATTTATCTTCCAAAAATACAGCATGTCTAGTAATAATCAAGGATTTAGTTTTAATGCTATATAAGATATAACCCTTTTGAGTTGTTGGGTATCCAAGAAAAACACAAGGTTCAGCTCTTGGCTGAAACTTGTCACTGCAATTCAAATTAGTAGCAAACGCTAGACACCCAAACACCTTTAAGTGATTCACAACTGGAGATTTATTATATAATAAGTCATAAGGCGTAAGATAATCAAGAACTTCGAGAGGAGTTCTATTAATCAAATATGCGGCAGCTCTAATGCCTTCTCCCCAAAACTTAACTCGGCAAATTAGATTGAAACATGATACTTCTAGCAACATTTAAGAGATGCCTATGTTTTCGTTCAACTACTCCATTTTGTTGAGGAGTAAAGGGACAAGAAGTTTGATGAATAATTCCCTTTTGATCAAGATATTGTCTTACCTCATGGTTTACAAACTCCTTACCATTATCGGTTCTCAAGGTCTTTATTGTGACGTTAAAAAATGATTATTAACATAGGAAATAAATGTTTTCAGCAATTTGGGAACTTCTGATTTATAATGCATCAAGAAAACCCATGTAGAACGAGAAAAATCATCTACTAACGTGAGGAAATATCTATATCCTTGGTGTGTGGGGGTTCTATAAGGCCCCCACACATCGCATGCAATAGTTGAAAACAATAATGAGATTTGGAGGAGCTTGGGTGAAAAGACAATCGAGATTGTTTTCCTTGAATACAACATTTCACATTTATCATCATTGAAGGTACAATCACTAATTCTCAAAGAATTCAAGTGTGTCAAAACATTCATAGGAGCATGACCAAGTCTATAATGCCAAAGATAATCTTTCCTAGTATCTACAGAACTATGTCTATCAGTAGTATTGACATATTCTGGTTTATTTTCCATTGTCAGAAGATACAGTCCTCTAGTAAGTTTACCAATCCCTTTGATCATCCCATTGGACAGTTCCTGTATCACACACACATTAGGGAAAAAGGAAGATACATACAAGCTGTCTATAGCAAGTTTAGCTATGGAGATCAAATTATAACAAAATTCTTTGGCATATAAAACATTTTGCAAATGTATAGAATTAGTGATTTTAATCTCACCTATATGAGTTATACGAATACGCTCCCCACTAGGAACTTTTACCCATTTTGGTGTTCCTAAATATGGTTTGCATTTGTCTAGATATGTCAACCTACTAACAATATGACAACTTGCACCAGAATCTAAAATCCATTCAGACTTAGGATTAAGAAGCAAACCTGGAGTGGCTGCTTGAACACTTACAAATGACTTCATTTGGGTTAGAATCCCGTTTGAGCATCTCCAAAATTTTTGGTACTGCATTGGAGTGAAGAAAGAGCCACGAGCATCTTGTTCTCCTCCCACCTTAGCAGCTGATTCATTAATTATAGGATTTGCTTGATCTTCTTGTTCTTTAGTGAATTGAGGGGGTCGAAAACTTGATGGATAACCAACCAGCTGGTAACATGTTTCCTTTTGATGGCCCCTCTTTCCACAATGGCTACATGTTGTTTGGGAACGACCTTTACCTCGTCCCCTACCACTAGCACCACCACGACCACGACCTCCTCGTGTGGTATTGGAGATCATGATTGCTCCATCTGACTGAGTTCCTTGAACCCCATAGGAAAGGGTTCGCTGAGTTTCTTCCTGAATAACCATTGAGTAAGCTTGATTGGAGGAAGGCAGCGGATTCATTAGCAATATCTGGCTGCGAACTTGGTGGAATTGCTCATTTAAGCCCATGAGGAATTGGAACAATCGTTGCTCCTGAACAACTTTAGAGTAATCCTTTGAAGAGTTACACTGACAATTAGGGATAGGCACTATAGAAGCATGCTCATCCCAAAGTTCCTTGAGCTTGGTATAATAGCCAGAGACACTAAGAGTCCCTTGTATGAGTGAATTAATTGATCGATGTAGAGAAAATGTCTTAGCTCCATCAACAACATTGAATCTTTCTCTTAAATCCGTCCATACAAGGGAAGCACTCTGAGAAAATACCAATCCACTAGCAATATCCTTGTCCACAGAATTAATAAGCCATGACAGAACAACACTATTGCATCTGTCCCACTGATTCCTGTGGCCGGTCGATTGATCGTCACGACAACATGTGCCATCTACAAAACCGAGTTTGTTCTTGCCATGGAGAGCTAATTTCATAGCCCTACTCCAAACAGCATAATTTTCTGAACCAACAAGAACCTGAGAGACCAATGTCACATGCCCCAGTGTCACGGGATGTAGGTAGAGCGGATGTTGGAAGTCAATACGCTCTGAACCTTCTTCTCCCATGACGAAAACCAAAGAAAAATAAAAGCAAAGAAGACAACAAGGGATATCCAAGCCAACAGATCAGTCAACGAAGGAGACAAAGAGGCAGAAACAATCACAAACACACCAAGAATGCAATCAGTTAAACAAGTGCACAGCGAAATGTTGATAACAATGACCAGGTGTACCGTGTGCGCTACCCATCTGTCAAAAGTACAAGGTGGATAACAAGGATAAAGATCAACCGAGCAAGGGAGTTCTGATCCAGACAGCAAGTGGGAATCGGATTCGTGTGGACAAGGAAGATCAGGTCTGGAGGTGAGAAACACATACCCTCAACAGAACCATCGAGAGGCCATGAGACAAATCGAAACGAAGCAAATTAGCTTCAAAGATGAAATCGACGGCGAATGGGTTTCAGCGACAGTCGATGATATTCCTCAAGAAGCGACAATCTTGGACGGCGAAACAACCTTCAGCGACGATCCAATTGTGGCTGACGAGGATGGCACGGCAGATCACGATTTCAAAACGGCGGATCGCCAAACGAGTGCTGGAAAAGGGGAAAACATGACTTAGGGCTCAAACGGCGACAAACGACGGTGAATGGGCATGGTGGCCTGACGCGATGCACGGAGAGAGAGATGGGAAGACGAGGTGCTGCAAATCATGGAGTCGGAAGACGAGGTGCTGCAAATCATGGAGTGGGAAATCGTGGAGTCGGAGCTCTCCTGTGCAAAGCTGGGCGGGTCGCTATCTTTATGGGCCTTGGGAGTTTTCTTGGGTTAAGGCCTGATTTCTTGAAAATCAGGTGAGGGAATCTTCAAAAGGGCTCGATACCATGATAAAACCAAAGCAGCCCAAATATGGAATTCTTGTTTTATTGATTCACTCGAATATTCCAATATACAATATGCCTACAATATGCCTACGTACAACATATATATAGACACTAGGGACATATTAATAATTACACATATGTCCCTGAACCGTACACATTATTTAATTCTTACACCATTCTTGTGCAAAAAACATACTGATTCCAGTTTTATTTTTAAAAAAATGAAAAAAAGTTATACTTACATTAAATCCTGATCTACAGACTGTTTTTCTATGATTTTAAAGTTCAAAAGAGTCTTTAGAGTTCAAAGAAAACGAAAATTACCAGCAGCAAAAAAGCACAACCCGAAGCGATCAAGACTAGACTATCAAGAAAGTTCAACTAAAAAAGAGAAAGAAACCTCACAGATTTAAAAGAAAAATCTGGAAGATCAATAATAATCTCATAGTTTTTTCCGGATCAAAGATCAAATGGACGATAATACATAACTAATCCAAATATAACCACAAACAAAGTCAAATGAGCAAACAAAAGCCCTAGTTTCAAAGCAAAAGTTCTTTATCAACAGTTCTCCTACTCAGATTGAAAAACATTCCACATCCACTCATTCAACATAACAGCTCGCTTGGAATCCAAAACTCGCTTCATGGTAAAACTGCTTCTCCTACTAAAAAACACACAAGAAGAGTAGCAAATGAAGTCAATAAGAATAAAGGGGAGTCAAGGTCCTTAATGCTACTTAATACTGCGCTTAACAATATCACGAAGTGGTTCGGTTCAAGAGCTTTTAATGGCTAGAGATTTAAAGGACGCAAAAGCAAAGGAAGACAATGGGTATGTGGCGATTGGCGACATACATGCGCAATGAGAATAAAGGAGAGTCCGAGCCTTTGGTGATGGATATGAAGTCGCTGGAGCTTGTGGATTTGACACTTCCCACCATTGTCGTTGAGGAGAAGGGTGGACTTCACAGTGGAATTGGTTATGCACGGTGGTCCTCACTGTTTCTGAAGCTAGAGGATTGCATCGTCGTTCCTCCTTCTTTTGATTATGAGAAGGAGAACGAAATGTTAAGGAGAGTTGTCAACAAGATGAAACATCCCTAAGCAGCTTTCAGCAGCTTCAAGGTCCTCTTGAAGATGTGCTCTTCTTGCCAGACAACCTGCTGAAAGAGTGGTCCGACCCTGCTGCAGAGGTTCTCCTCCACTATTCCAGGGTCGGACCACTCTTCGGCGAGTGTCTTGGAAAAATGACACCTCTTCAGAACCTTAAAACCACCTAAAGCTACTCGAAAATGCTCCATCTTACTGACCACGTATTCACCTTTGTTCTCAAATTCAAGAGAAGGAATGTAAGAGTAGATTATTTGCTCAAATTGTATAAAGACGATGCAATCCTCTAGTCTAGAACCAGTGAGCCGCAGGTCATTCAGGTTGAGGCGCAAATGAACTATCATAAAGGACCTTAAGGAGGAAAGAAAAATAGTAAGCAGAGAGGGAGGTATGAAGAAGCAAAATGAAAACAGAAACAAAAAAAGAAAAATGGAGTGTAGGGGGAGAAAGTGAATGAGAGAACATATTATTACCTCTCGAGAAGAGTTTGGAGCTATTTGGAACATTGATGGAACGTTGGAAGGAAAGAGACTGCATTCAAATATTGAAGTTTAATCACTGAATTTTGCAAGACGTGGCTCGGGAGTGCTTAAAATACTCTAACCACCTTTTCGTTTTGCCTTAATTACACGGACTTCCCCTCTATTTTGAAAACATACAATTTAGTCCAAATCATTAACACCGTTAAAGAATATTCTAAAAAGATTCTTCAAGTATATTTTTAAATTAAAAACCATATTAAAATAAATGTTGTTTACTAATTTACCCCTCATTAAACCAATTCTCTAATTTATTTTTAATATTATTGTTCATTAATGATCTATTTAATATTTTTAATAAATTTAATTTATAATAGTTTTTAGTAATCTGGTTATGTGGTAAATATTAATAACTTGTTCAAAATTTGAGTAATTATTTTTAAGAATATATTTTTAATGAAATATTCTTAAAAAATTTAAATTATAAGATATTAGTATGTGAATCTCATAATAATATCATTTTATAATAATATAACTTAATTGAATATATGTATGTATGTATTATTGCAAAACATTATCATGCGTATTAAAATATTACATGATAAGTTTAATAAACAAAAGAGATTAAACATTTAAATTTATCAAAAAATTAAAATTTATAATTATAAAATTAATTAACTTTATAATATGATAAATTTAAAAGTATGACAAAAATATATTCTATTTTTTTTAAACTTTGAATGAATATATGTGATTAAATGATTATTTTTTTGCTAAGGATTACATGATAAGTAGTAATATTTATTTTAAGAAGGGATATTTTGGTCAAAATAATGAGTCAATGATGTGATTTAACGGTCAACTAACGGTTATATGGATGGAAGTTGAATCTCAAAACTAGAGGGGAAGTTCATGCAATATATATTTTGATTTTGAGGGAGGTTCATATAGGTTTTCAAAATAGAAGGGAGGTCTCGTAATTTAGAGTAAATAGAGGGGAGGTTGATGTATTTTACTCTTTATTTTTTATAGATTCTCATTTACTTGTGTCTTGAATTAATCCCAATGGTTTTTAACTTACAACTCAATTAATTACACACTTTTCTCTCTCCTTCACTAGGCTCACAACTCTTACACACCTACACACTACACACACACACACACACTCACACTCACAACACCTCCCCCTCTTTCTCTCTCATTATCCTCTTCCATGATCATTAAGTCTCTTAATTGAAAGTACATTATCCTCTTCCACCATTTAAGTCTTGCATGTGATTTAATTTTAGCATATGAATTTTGTTTGTTCAATCAATTTGTATTCTCCACCCACAAGATATGCAAACCGTGTATGCTCCCTCATTCCCTCTTCATTTTGTGTTTTAATTATCTCACAACATCTAAAAGAAAGTCTTTCATTGGTTAATGTTTGATTCACAAGGGTTACACTTTATGAGGGTTAATTAAGGCCTTAGGATTTATCTTTATTAAATTTAATCCAAGCCCTCCATATCTAATCCTAATTAGCATCCTTAATATGAAAATTAGAAAATTTTAGTCTTCCAATTAATTATGAAAAGTTAATACAATTAATCTAATTATTGCAAATTTGATTGTCCATTAGTTGTTGGCAACTTCCTCTCTAATTGTTATAAGTATTTTTATTTCATTTTATTGTCTCTTATAAATAAATTAAGACTATGCTTAGTTATGATAATCTTATGGTATTTTATGATTAAATATGAACTACCTATTAAATTGTAAATTATAGGGCATTTTAAAATTTGGAGTTGGATTTATCGATTCCAAAGACAAATTTCCCCAAAAATTATAATAAATCAATTAAAATTTAGAGACAACATACTCTCCTAATTTAATAGGTATTACTTGCCAAAATATGATATTTAGGAGAAACACAAATTTTAGGGTATTACACACTTCTCATGCCATAAGAATAGACCAATAATTTACCTTAGTGCTAACCGAACTAACAAATGACTTGTTCTTACCCATTGAACTTCCTCCATGGGATCACCGAATGCCAGAGGTTGGTTTTCCATCGCTATTAATTACGCATTGGCTTTAGTCTCATTTCCCGGTTAATTATAAGACCGAGTTGACATTTTTGGATAAGTTAAGGCATCTAACACCCCATCAACTTCCCAGTGCCCCCGAACTCTTATCATCCTTCTTGTTCTCGGAGGTAATAACACCCCATTTTTCTTTTTGTTTGTATGTTTTTCCCTCTAATTTCCTTCCATTTTTTCTCTTTCTCTTCCCACCATCATTTTCCTTTTTTACTTGTGAAAAGTAAAGTATATTCTCTATGTACCATTCTGCATCATAAAAAAAAAGAACTAAAGTTTGATTTTTTTTTTGGTTGAAAAACAAAAAAAAAAATCCGCTATAACGTATTTTACAATTTTAACCCTATCATTCCTTTTAACCACTCCCCCTCCCTCTCCAAGTCACATCGTCCTCTTTGATCAAAAAATACCCAAGTCACATCATCTTTCGAGTTCAACCTCCAACCTTCAAGATGCAGATCCTGTGCATCCAACGTTCCATCAACTTTCCGGCGCCCCTGAACTCTTATTGTCCTTCTCATTCTCGGAGGTCATAACACCCCATTTTTCTTTTTGTTTCTATGTTTTTTCCTCTCTTTTCCGTCCATTTTTCTCTGTTTCTCTTCTCACCAACATTTCCCTTTTTGACTTGTGAAAAGTAAAGTATCTTCGTATGTACTATTCTCGCATCCTAAAAAAGAAATAAAGTTTGATATTTTTTTTGATTTAAAAGCAAAAAAACAAAATTCACCGTAACTTATTTTACAATTTTAACCCTATCTTTCCTTTTAACCACTCCCCTCCCTCTCCAAGTCACATCGTCCTCTTTGATCAAAAAATACCCAAGTCACATCTTCATCCACCTCTCCCAAGTCACATCATCTTCCAGGTTCAACCTCAAACCTTCAAGATGCAGACCCGTGCTTCCAACGTTCCATCAACTTCCCAAAGACCCCGACCTCTTATCATCCTTCTCGTTCTCTGAGGTAATCACACCCCATTTTGCTTTTTGTTTCTATGTCTTTTCCTATATTTTCCTTCCATTTTTCTCTGCTTTCTCTTCTCATCATCTTTTTCCTTTTTGACTTGTGAAAAGTAAAGTATATTCTGTGTACTATTCTCCGCATCCAACAAAAAAGAAATAAAGTTTGATTTTTTTATTTAAAAAAGAAACAAAAGTCACGTAACATATTTTACAATTTTAACCCTATCTTTCCTTTTAACCACTCCCCCTCCCTCTCCAAGTCACATCGTCCTCTTTGAACAAAAAAAATACCCAAGTCACATCTTTGTCCACCTCTCCCATGTCACATCATCTTCCAGGTTAGACCTCCAACCTTCAAGATGCAGACCACTGTGCTTCAAACGTTCCATCAACTTCCCAAAGAGCCGGAACTCTTATCGTCCTCCTCGTTCTCGTAGGTAATAACACCCCATTTTTCTTTTTCTTTCTATGTTTTTTCCTCCATTTTCCTTCCATTTTTCTCTGTTTCTCTTCTCACCATCATTTTTCCTTTTGACTTGTGAAAAGTAAAGTATATTCTATATGTACTATCCTGCATCCTAAAAAAAGGAAATAAGTTTGATTTTTTTTTATTTAAAAACAAAACAACAAAATTCACTGTAACGTATTTTACAATTTTAACCCTATCTTTCCTTTTAACCACTCCCCCTCCCTCTCAAAGTCACATCGTTCTCTTTGATCAAAAAATACCCAAGTCACATATTCGTCCACCTCTCCCATGTCACATCATCTTCCAGGATAAACCTCCAACCTTATGGATGCAGACCCTGTGCTTCCAATGTTCGATCAACTTCCCGGGCGCCCCCGAACCCTTATTGTCCTTCTCGTTCTCGGAGGTATTAACACCCCATTTTTGTTTTTATTTCTCAGTTTTTTCCTCTACTTTCCTTCCATTTTTCTCTGTTTCTCGTCCCACCAACATTTTCCTTTTTTACTTGTGACAAGTAAAGTATATTATCTATGTACCATTCCCGCATCCTAAAAAAGAAGAAGTAAAGTTTGATTTTTTTGTTGGTTTAAAAACTAAAAAAAAAAATTCATTGTAACGTATTTTACAATTTTAACCCAATCTTTCCTTTTAACCACTCCCCTCCCTCTCCAAGTCACATCGTCCTCTTTGATCAAAAAATACCCAAGTCACATCTTCGTCCACCTCCCCAAGTAACATCATCTTCGAGGTTAGATCTCCAACCTTCAAGATGTAGATCCTGTGCTTCCAACGTTCCATCAACTTCCCAGCACCCCGGAACTCTTATCGTCCTCCTCGTTCTTGGAGGTAATAACACCCCATTTTTTATTTTGTTTCTTTGTTTTTTCCTCCATTTTCCTTCCATTTTTCTCTGTTTCTCTTCCCACCATCATTTTCCTTTTTTAATTGTGACAAGTAAAGTATATTCTCTATGTACCATTCTGCATCCTAAAAAAGAAGAAGTAAAGTCTGATTTTTTTTGTTGGTTTAAAAAAAAAAATTCATTGTAACGTATTTTACAATTTTAACTCAATCTTTCCTTTTAACCACTCCCCCACCCTCTCCAAGTGACATCGTCCTCTTTGATCAAAAAATGCCCAAGTCACATCTTCGTCCACCTCTCCCAAGTCAAATCATCTTCCAGGTTCAACCTCCAACCTTCAAGATGCAGACCTCGTGCTTCCAAAGTTCCATCAACTTCCCAAAGACCCCGAACTCTTATCGTCCTTCTCGTTCTCGGAGGTAATAATACCCCATTTTGCTTTTTGTTTCTATGTCTTTTCCTCTATTTTCCTTCCATTTTTCTCTGTTTCTCTTCTCATGATCTTTTTCCTTTTTGACTTATGGAAGGTAAAGTATATCTCGTGTGTGTACTATTCTCGCATCCGACAAAAAAGAAATAAAGTTTTATTTTTTTATTTTTAAAAAAAAATTCACCGTAACGTATTTTAATATTTTAACCCTATCTTTCCTTTTAACCACTCCCCCTCCCTCTCCAAGTCACAACGTCCTCTTTGATCAAAAAATACCCAAGTCACATCTTCGTCCACCTCTCCCATGTCACATCATCTTCCAGGTTAGACCTCCAACCTTCAAGATGCAGACCCTGTGCTTCAAACGTTCCATCAACTTCCCAGCAACCCGGAACTCTTATCGTCCTCCTCGTTCTCGGAGGTAATAACACCCCATTTTTCTTTTTCTTTCTATGTTTTTTCCTCCATTTTCCTTCCATTTTTTCTCTCGTTTCTCTTCCGACCATCATTTTTCCTTTTGACTTGTGAAAAGTAAAGTATATTCTCGTATGTACTATCCCGCATCCTAAAAAAAGGAAATAAGTTTGATTTTTTTATTTAAACACAAAAAAGAAGTCACCGTAACGTATTTTACAATTTTAACCCTATCTTTCCTTTTAACCACTCCCCTCCCTCTCCGGTCACATCGTCCACTTTGATCAAAAAATACCCAAGTCACATCTTCGTCCACCTCTCCCAAGTCACATCATCTTCCGGGTTCATCCTCCAACCTTCAAGATGCAGAGCCTGTGCTTCCAACGTTCCATCATCTTCCCAGGCGCCCCGAACTCTTATCGTCCTTCTCGTTCTCGGAGGTAATTACACCCCATTTTTCTATTTTTTTCTATGTTTTATCCTTTATTTTCCTTCCATTTTTCTTTGTTTCTCTTCTCACCATCATTTTCCTTTTTCACTTGTGAAAAGTAAAGAATATTCGGTATGTACTACTCAAGCAACCTAAAAAAAAAGAAATAAAGTTTGATTTTTTTATTTAAAAAAAAATTCGGTGTAACGTATTTTACAATTTTAACCCTATCTTTCCTTTTACCTACTCCCCCTCCCTCTCCAAGTCACATCGTCCTCTTTCATCAAAAAATACCCAAGTCACATCTTCGTCCACCTCTCCTAAGTCACATCATCTTCCGGTTCAACCTCCAACCTTCAAGATGAGACCACTCGCTTCCAACGTTCCATCACCTTCCCAGCCCCCGAACTCTTATCGTCCTTCTCGTTCTCGGAGGAAATTACACCCCATTTTTCAATTTTTTTCTATGTTTCTTCCTCTATTTTCCGTCCAGTTTTCTCTGTTTTTCTTCTCACCATCATTTTCCTTTTTGACTTGTAAAAAGTAAAGTATATTCTGTTTGTACTATCCGCATCCTAAACAAAAGAAATAAGGTTTGTTTTTTTTTTTGATTTAAAAACAAAAAAAAATTTCAGAGTAACGGATTTTACAATTTTAACCCTATCTTTCCTTTTACCCACTCCCCCTCCCTCTCCAAGTCATATCGTCCTCCTTGTTCAAAAAATACCCAAGTCACATCTTCGTCCACCTCTCCCAAGTCACATAATCTTCCAGGTTCAACCTCCAACCTTCAAGATGCAGACCCTATGCTTCAACCGTTCCATCAACTTCCCTCGCGCCCCGAACTCTTATCGTAATTCTCGTTCTCGGAGTTAATTACACCCCATTTTTCTATTTTTTTCCCTCTATTTTCCGTCCAGTTTTCTAGTTTTCTCTTCTCACCATCATTTTCCTTTTTGGGTTGTGAAAATTAAAGTATATCTGTATGTACTATCCTGCATCCTAAACAAAAGAAAAAAGTTTGAATTTTTTTTTGATTTAAAAACAAAAAGAAATTTAGTGTAACGTATTTTACAATTTTAACCCTATCTTTCCTTTTACCCACTCCCCCTCCCTCTCCAAGTCACATCGTCCTCCTTGTTCAAAAACTACCCAAGTCACATCTTCATCCACCTCTCCCAAGTCACATCATCTTCAAGGTTCAACCTCCAACCTTCGAGATGCAGACCCTGTGCTTCCAAAGCTCCATCAACGTCCCAGGCCCCTTAACTCTTATCGTCCTTCTCGTTCTCGGAGGTAATAACACCCCATTTTTCTTTTTGTTTCTTTTTTTTTCATCTATTTTCCTACCATTTTTCTCTATTTCTCTTCTCACAATCATTTTCCTTTTTGACTTGTGAAAAGTAAAGTATATTTTGTATGTACTACTCTGCGTCCTCAACAAAAGAAAAAAAGTTTTATTTTTTTTATTAAAAAACAAAAAAAGAAAAGTCACGTAACGTATTTTACAATTTTAACCCTATCTTTTGTTTTAACCACTCCCCCTCCTTCTCCAATTCACATCGTCCTCCTTGATCAAAAAATCCCCAAGTCACATCTTCGTCCACCTCTCCCAAGTCACATAATCTTCAAGGTTCAACGTCCAACCTTGAAGATGCAGACCCGTGCTTCCAACGTTCCATCAACTTCCCGCGCCCCCGAACTCTTATCGTCCTTCTCGTTCTCGGAGGTAATAACTTCCCATTTTTCTCTTTGTTTCAATGTTTTTTCCTCTATTTTCCTTCCATTTTTCTCTGTTTCTCTTCGTACCACTATTTTCCTTTTTGACTTGTGAAAAGTAAAGTATATTCTGTATGTACTATCCTGCATCCTAAACAAAAGAAATAAAGTTTGATTTTTTTTTGATTTAAAAACAAAAAAACAAAAGCCACTAAAACGTATTTTACAATTTTAACCCTATCTTTCCTTTTAACCACTCGCCTCTCTCCAAGTCACATCGTCCTCTTTGATCAAAAAATACCCAAGTCACATCTTCGTCAACCTCTCCCAAGTCACATCATCTTCCAGGTTAAACCTCCAACCTTCGAGATGCAGACCCTGTGCTTCCAATGTTCCATCAACTTCCAAGCGCCCCTGAACTATTATCGTCCTTCTCGTTCTCGGAGGTAATTACACCCAATTTTTTTTTTCTATTTTTTCCCTCTATTTTCTGTCCAGTTTTCTATGTTTCTCTTCTCACCATCATTTTCCTTTTTGACTTGTGAAAAGTAAAGTATATTCCGTATGTACTACTATGCATCCTAAAAAAAGAAATAAAGTGTGATTTTTTTTTGTGATTTAAACAAAAAAAATAAAAAGCAAAATTCACTGTAACGTATTTTCAAATTTTAACCCGATCTTTCCTTTTAACCACTCCCCCTCGCTCCCCAAGTCACATCGTCCTCTTTGATCAAAAAATACCCAAGTCACATCTTCGTTCACCTCTCCCAAGTCACATCATCTGCTAGGTTCAACCTCCAACCTTCCGGATGCGGACTCACTGTGCTTCCAACGCCCCATCAACTTCCCAGGCCCTTTAACTCTTATCGTCGTTCTCGTTCTCGGAGGTAAATACACCCCATTTTTCTTTTGGTTTCTCTATTTTTTCCTCTATTTTCCTTCAAGTTTTCTCGTTTATCTTCTCACCATCATTTTCCTTTTTGACTTGTGAGAAGTAAAGTATATTCCGTATGTACTACTCGTATCATAAACAAAAGAAATAAAGTTTGATTTTTTTATTTAAAAAGAAAAACAAAAGTCACTTTAACGTATTTTAAAATTTTAACCCAATCTTTCCTTTTAACCACTCCCCCTCCCTCTCCAGGTCACATCGTCCTCTTTGATCAAAAAATACCCAAGTCACATCTTCGTCCACCTCTCCCAAGTCACATCATCTTCCGAGGTTCATCCTCCAACCTTCAAGATGCGAGCACGTGCTTCCAACGTTCCATCAACTTCCCGCCCCGAACTCTTATCGTCCTTCTCGTTCTCGGAGGTAATTACACCCCATATTTCTATTTTTTCTTCTATTTTTTTCCCTTTATTTTCCGTCCAGTTTTCTAGGTTTCTCTTCGCACCATCATTTTCCTTTTTGAGTTGTGAAAAGTAAAGTATATCTCGTGTGTACTATCCCGCATCCTAAACAAAAGAAATAAGGTTTGATTTTTTTTTTGATTTAAAAACAAATTTTTTTTTTTAGTGTAACGTATTTTACAATTTTAACCCTATGTTTCCTTTTACCCACTCCCCTCCCTCTCCAAGTCACATCGTCCTCCTTGTTCAAAAAATACCCAAGTCACATCTTCGTTCACCTCTCCCAAGTCACATCATCTTCCGGTTCAACCTCCAACCTTCAAGATGCAGACTCGTGGTTCCAACGCCCATCAACTTCCCAGGCCCCTTAACTCTTATCGTCCTTCTCGTTCTCGAGGTAAATACACCCCATTTTTCTTTTTGTTTCTCTATTTTTTCCTCTATTTTCCTTCAAGTTTTCTCTCGTTTATCTTCTCACCATCATTTTCCTTTTTCACTTGTGAAAAGTAAAGAATATTCGGTATGTACTACTTAACAACCTAAAAAAAGAAATAAAGTTTGATTTTTTTATTTAAAAAAAAATTCAGTGTAACGTATTTTACAATTTTAACCTTATCTTTCCTTTTACCCCTTTCGCCCCTCGCTCTCCAAGTCACATCGTCCTCCTTGTTAAAAAAATACCCAAGTCACATCTTCGTCCACCTTTCCCAAGTAACATCATCTTCAAGGTTCAACATCCAACCATCAAGATGCAGACCCTGTGCTTCCAACGCTCCAACAACTTCCCTGCGCCGCTGAACTCTTATCGTCCTTCTCGTTCTCGGAGGTAATAACGCCCCATTTTTCTTTTTGTTTCTCTGTTTTTTCATCTATTTTCCTTCCATGTTTCTCTGTTTTTCTTCTCACCATCATTTTCCTTTTTGACTTGTGAAAAGTATAGTATATTCGTACGTATTATTCTTCATCCTAAAAAAAAAAAGAGATAAAGTTTGGCTTTTTTTGATTTAAAAAAAAAAATTCACCGTAACGTATTTTACAATTTTAACCCTATCTTTACTTTTAACCACTCCTCCTCCCTCTCCGAGTCCCATCATCCACTTTGATCAAAAAATTCCCAAGGCGCATCTTCGTCTAGCTCTCCCAAGTCATATCATCTTCCAGGTTCAACCACCAACCTTCAAGATGCAAACCCTCTGCTTCCAACGTTCCATCAACTTCCCGGCGCCCCCGAACTCTTATCGTCCTTCTAGTTCTCGAAGGTAATAACACCCCATTTTCCTTTTTGGTTCTCTGTTTTTTCTTTTCGTCCATTTTCCTTCCATTTTCTCTATTTCTCTTCTCACCATCATTTTCCTTTTTCACTTGTGAAAAGTAAAGAATATTCTGTATGTACTACTTTGCATCCTAAAAAAAAGAAATAAAGTTTCATTTTTTTATTTAAAAACAAAAAAAAAATTCAGTGTAACGTATTTTACAATTTTAACCCTATCTTTCCATTTACCCACTTCCCTCGCTCTCCAATTCACATCGTCCTCCTTGTTCAAAAAATACCCAAGTCACATCTTCGTCCAACTCTCCCAAGTCACATCATCTTCCAGGTTCAACCTCCATCCTTCAAGATGCAGACCCTGTGCTTCCAGCGTTCCATAACTTCCCTGCGCCCCTGAACTCTTATCGTCCTTCTCGTTCTCGGAGGTAATTACACCCCATTTTTCTATTTTTTTCTATGTTTTTTCCTCTCCTTTTCGTCCAATTTTTCTGTTTCTCTTCGCACCATCATTTTCCTTTTTGAGTTGTGAAAAGTAAAGTGTATTCTCTATGTACTATCCTGCATCCTAAACAAAAGAAATAGGGTTTGATTTTTTTTTTGGATTTAAAAACAAAAAAAAATTTCAGAGTAACGTATTTTACAATTTTAACCCTATCTTTCCTTTTACCCACTCCCCCTCCCTCTCCAAGTCATATCGTCCTCCTTGTTCAAAAAATACCCAAGTCACATCTTCGTCCACCTCTCCCAAGTCACATAATCTTCACGGTTCAACGTCCAAACTTCAAGATACAGACCCTGTGCTTCCACCATTCCATCAACTTCCTAGCGCCCCTGAACTCTTAACGTTCTTCTCGTTCTCGGAGGTAATAACACCCCATTTTTCTATTTGTTTCTATGTTTTTTCCTCTATTTTCCTTCTAGTTTTCTCTGTTTCTCTTCTCACCATCATTTTCCTTTTTGACTTGTGAAAAGTAAAGTATATTCCGTATGTACGATTTTGTATTCTAAAAACAAGAAATAAAGTTTGATTTTATTTTGATTTAAAAACAAAAATAAAAAACCAAAAATTCGTTGTAACGTATTTTACAATTTTAAACCTATCTTTCCTTTTAACCACTCCCCCTCCCTCTCCAAGCCACATCATCCTCTTTGATCAAAAAATACCCAAGTCACATCTTCGTCCACCTCTCCCAAGTCACACCATCTTCCAGGTTAAACCTCCAACCTTCAAGATGCATACCCCGTGCTTCCAACGTTCCATCAACTTCCCCGCTCCCTTGAACTCTTATCGTCCTTCTCGTTCTCGGAGGTACTAACACCCCAATTTTCTATTTGTTTCTACGTTTTTTCCACTATTTTCCTTCCAGTTTTTCTCGGTTTCTCTTCTCACCATCATTTTCCTTTTTGAGTTGTGAAAAGTAAAGTATATTCCGTATGTACGATTCTCGCATCCTAAAAAAAGAAATAAAGTTGGATTTTTTTTAATTTAAAAACAAAAAAACAAAAGTCACCGTAACGTATTTTACAATTTCAACCCTATCTTTCCTTTTAACCACTCCCCCTCCCCTGTCCAAGTCACATCGTCCTCTTTGATTAAAAAATACCCAAGTCATATCTTCGTCCACCTCTCCCAAGTCACATCATCTTCCAGGTTCAACCTCCAACCATCAAGATGCAGACCCTGTGCTTCCAACGTTCCATCAACTTCCTAGCACCCCTGAAGTCTTATAGTTATTCTCGTTCTCGGAGGTAATAACACCCCATTTTTCTATTTGTTTCTATGTTTTTTCCTCTATTTTCCTTCCAGTTTTCTGTGTTTCTGTTCTCGCCATCATTTTCCTTTTTGACTTGTGAAAAGTAAAGTATATTCCATATGTACGATTCTGTATCCTAAAAACAATAAATTAAGTTTGATTTTTGTTTGATTTTAAAAAAAAAAACCAAAATTCGCTGTAACGTATTTTACAATTTTAACCCAATCGTTCCTTTTAACCCCTCCCCCTCCCTCTCCAAGTCACATCTGTTGGTTATGATTAGTTTTGATGATGTATTATATAGATGCCATTATTAAAAGCAAAAAGATTGAGTAATATAGTTATCTCTTACATTGACTAACTGTTGTATTTAATGTAGATTAATCCTAGTTGAAGTATGGAGATTGATCAAGAAAGGAGACTAAAGATATAGGAACTTGCACTATATGTTCTTATATGTGATACTGGAAGTTTCTATGATCAAACGGAAGTTGGAATGAAGCTTCATCATATATGAGCTACAATGCAGATACAGAAAGATAGCACATGAAGTTCGAAGCTTTCGGGTATTGAAGAAGGTAGAAGCGCAAAGAATAAAGAGCCCAAGTTAAAAGATGAAGAATGATCAAGTTGGGAGATGGAAGAAGGAAGAACTTGCTAAATGGAATGAAGATATCATTATTCAAGTTCTTATGTTGAAGCTAGAAGCCTTCAAGATCATATGGAAGTTGGAATAACTCAATTCAGAGTTAAAACAAGCAAAAATGAGGTTGGATGAGAAAACTCGAGTCTCCAAGTATTAAACTCGAGTTTACTACCTTGCTGCAGTATTTTGCCTCTCGACATGAACAAACTCGAGTTCGGGACCCCAAACTCGAGTTTAGGACTTCAAACTTGAAAAAGGAATCACAAACTCGAGCCAATAAGTGTCTTCAGCATTTCTGGTGTCTCTGGACTAGGCAAACTCGAGCCTATAAGTGCAAACTCGAGTTTACAGCGGTCATCAGCACTTCAGCAACTCTGTTTCACATTCACCTCGGGCGAGGTCTGGTAATTCGACGATATCTCCTAAACCAGAGATCGGATTGAGGTGAAACTAGTGGCATATGAAACTAGACTCCCAATGCGTCATTTTGATATATAATGGAACCAAAAGGAGTTCATATCAAGGAGGTATGAATCTTACAATTGCCACAAACATCACCGTCACAGTCAGAACCAAGCTTCAATGTTTTAGGTGTATCTCACAAACTACAAATCCAATTGAGCTGAAATTGGTGCCATTGGAAAGTAGACACACAGATCTTTCCATCAAGCTTTGAACGGACCAAAACGGAGTTCTGACCAGGGAGATATGGCCTTTGAAAGTTGACAAAGTTGCAAACTCGAGCCAGGCCAAGTCAGAAGCAACCAAGTCACAGTACTACTAGCAAACTCGAGTTTGCTAGTTACAAACTTGAGCTCGAGAGTTCCAGAGAAGAAATGAACATTTGAAAAAAGCCAAACTCGAGCCTATAAGTGAACAAACTCGAGTTTAGCTCAGACAGGGAGCAACCAGGTCCCCAAGAACATCCAAACTCGAGCCTATAAGTAACAAACTCGAGTTTGTGGGTTGAAGAAGAGCAAACATTGGTTTTGAAGAGAACCAAACTCGAGTCTATTAGTTGGAAACTCGAGTTTAAAACAACCCGAGAGCATTATAGCTTTCAAAGTGTATTGAAAACCTCAAGTTTAGAATGAAAACCTCGGTTTGATGTTCGGACTAAGATCAACTTTTCACATTCAAGTCCAAACTCGAGTTTGGAAAAACAAACCTCAAGTTTGCATCGCTGATTCAGAAATTCAAATTCTACGAATCTGTGAAACCTTCTTGTTTGATCTTAATACTTCCTATGATTAATCTCTAATGTTCCTAGATATGTTTAACCACTTTATTGGTGAGTTTCAGATAAATTAGAGAGTGTTTATTGAAGGTTTAAAGGAAAAGCAAAAGTGACGTCAAGCACTTTAAAAGCAAAACCCATAAAAGTTGCATACTTTTGGGTAATCCCTCCGCACATGTTTGCAAGTGATTAATGTCGCTTTCCACATCCAAGAAGCTGCCATTCCAATGGATCTATTGTCAAGAAGTCAACTACGAACTTACGCACACTGGATTAAGCGAGAAACTAGAGAGAGAAGAAGACCAAAGTTCAACCCAAACCTTGTCTGATATGGGCAACGGCTATAAACGGTCATATGGTGTTCTCTACCTATAAAAGAGGACAGATTCAAGCAGAAAAATGTGGAGATACAAGCTTACACTTCCAACATGATGATACTCTGCTCTCACATCATTTACTCTCTGTTTTTCATGTTTAGATAACTTAGAGAGTGAAGTAATTTGTATTTGATCTTCAGTGTTTATCTATTCACTTCGAAGAGAGAAGATTTATTGTAATCATTCTATTCTTCTGAGAGTTCTCAAGATTGGGTGATCTTGAGTGGAAAACACATTGTGTTGATTATAACTTGTAAGGGGGAGTGAATCCTAGCGAGAGGATTACTTCGAGTATAGAGTGTGTAATCAAGTGGTGTGTTGATTACAGTTTGTAAGGGGGAGTGAATTCTAGTGAGAGGATTACTTCAGTTACAGAACGTGTAATCAAGTTGAAAGAAGATAGTGGATTGAAAATCCCAAGTGTGGCTTAGGGACTGGACGTAGGTCAAGGATTGGGCCGAACCAGTATAAATCAGTTTGCACATTCTCTACCCTTATCTCTTACATTTCCAGAATATATGTTTGAATGTGCATATACATTTAAATGTCTGATTATCACTTTATAAACTGATTTCAGTGAGTTACGAAAAGATTTTCAAAGCTCCTAAATTTTTATACTTCACCCAATTCACCCCCTCTTGGGTTCAGCCGGTTCTTACAACATCGTCCTCTTTGATAAAAAAATACCCATGTCACATCTTCAACCACCTCTCCCAAGTCACAACATCTTCCAGGTTCAACCTAACACCTTCAAGATGCAAACCCTGTGCTTCCAACGCTCCATCAACTTCCCGCGCCCCGAACTCGATCGTCCTTCTCGTTCTCGGAGGTAATAACACCCCATTTTTCTTTTTGTTTCTCTTTTTTCCTCTATTTTCCTTCCATTTTTTCTCGTTTCGTTCTCACCATCATTTTGCTTTTTGACTTGTGAAAAGTAAAGTATATTCCGTACGTATCATTCCGCATCATAAAAAAAAAAGAAATAAAGTGTGACTTTTTTTATTTAAAAAAAACAAAATTCACGTAACGTATTTTACAATTTTAACCCTATCTTTCCTTTTAACCACTCCCCCTCCCTCTCCAAGTCACATCGTCCTCTTTGATCAAAAAATATCCAAGTCACATCTTCGTCCACCTCTCCCAAGTCACATCTTCTTCAAGGTTCAACCTCCAACCATCAAGATGCAGACCACCGTGCTTCCAACGCTCCATCAACTTCCCGCGCCCCGAACTTTGATCGTCCGTCTCGTTCTCGGAGGTAATAACACCCCATTTTTCTTTTTCTTTCTCTTTTTTTTCATCTATTTTCCATCCATTTTTCTCTGTTTCTCTTCTCACCATCATTTTGCTTTTTGACTTGTGAAAAGAAAAGTATATTCCCGTACGTATTATTCTGCATCCTAAAAAAAAAGAAATAAAGTATGACTCTTTTTTATTTAAAAACAAAAAAACAAAATTCACCGTAACGTATTTTACAATTTTAACCCTATCTTTCCTTTTAACCACTCCCCCTCCCTCTCCAAGTCACATCTTCCTCTTTGATCAAAAAACACCCAAGTCACATCTTCGTCCACCTCTCCCAAGTCACACCATCTTCTAGGTTCAACATCCAACCTTCAAGATGCATACCCTGTGCTTCAAACGTTCCATCAACTTCCCTGCGCCCCTGAACTCTTAACGTCCTTCTCGTTCTCGGAGGTAATCCCACCCCATTTTTCTTTTTGCTTCTCGCTTTTTCCTCTATTTTGCTTCCATCTTTCTCTGTTTCTCTTCTCACCATCATTTTCTTTTTTGACTTGTGAAAAGTAAAGTATATTCTGTATGTACTACTCTGCACCCTAAAAAAAAGAAAGAAAGTTTGATTTTTTTAAATTTAAAAACAAAAAAAAATTCAATGTAACGTATTTTACAACTTTAACTCTATCTTTCCTTTTAACCACTCCCCCTCCCTCTCCAAGTCACATCGTCCACTTTGATCAAAAATACCCAAGTCACATCTTCGTCCACCTCTCCCAAGTCACATCATCTTCAAGGTTCAACCTCCAACCATCAAGATGCAGACCCTGTGCTTCCAACGCTCCATCAACTTCCCTGCGCCCCTGAACACTTATCGTCCTTCTCGTTCTCGGAGGTAATCACACCCCATTTTTCTTTTTGCTTCTCTGTTTTTTCCTCTATTTTCCTTCCATCTTTCTCTGTTTCTCTTCTCACCATCATTTTCTTTTTTGACTTGTGAAAAGCAAAGTATATTTTGTATGTACTACTCTGCACCCTAAAAAAAAGAAAGAAATTTTGATTTTTTTTAATTTAAAAAAAAATTCAATGTAACGTATTTTACAACTTTAACCCTATCTTTCCTTTTAACCACTCCCCCTCCCTCTCCAAGCCACATCGTCCACTTTGATCAAAAAATACCCAAGTCACATCTTCATCCACGTCTCCCAAGTCACGTCATCTTCACGGTTCAACCTCCAACCATTAAGATGTAGACCCGTGCTTCCAACGCTCCATCAACTTCCCTGCGCCCCTGAACTCTTAACGTCCTTCTCGTTTTCGGAGGTAATAACACCCCATTTTCCTTTTTTGCTTCTCTGTTTTTTCCTCTATTTTCCTTTCATTTTTCTCTCTGTTTCTCTTCTCACCATCATTTTCCTTTTTGACTTATGAAAAGTAAAGTATATTCCGTATGTACGATTTCGCATCCTAAGTAAAAGCAATAAAGATTTTTTTTTAAAAAAAAAATAAATGTCACCGTAACGTATTTTACAATTTTAACGCTATCTTTCCCTTTAAACACTCCCCCTCCCTCTCCAAGTCACATTGTCCTCCTTGATAAAAAAATACCCAAGTTATAAGTTCGTCCACCTCTCTCAAGTCACATCATCTTCCGGGTTCAACCTCCAACCTTCAAAATAAAGACCCGTGCTTCCAACGCTCCATCAATTTCCTAGGCCCCGAACTCTTATCGTCCTTCTCGTTCTCGGAGGAAATTGCACCCCATTTTTCTTTTTGTTGCCCTATTTCTTCCTCTATTTTCCTTCCATTTTTCTCTATTTCACTTCTCACAATCATTTTCCTTTTTGACTTATGAACAGTAAAGTATATTCCGTAAGTACGATTCTGCATCCTAAATAAAAGAAATAAAGTTTGTTTTTTTATTTAAAACAAAAAAACAAAATTCAATGTAACGTATTTTACAATTTTAACCCTATCTTTCTTTTTAACCACTCCCCCTCCCTCTCCAAGTAACATCGTCCTCTTTGATCAAAAAATACCCAAGTCACATCTTCGTCCACCTCTCCCAAGTCACATCATCTTCCAGGTACAACCTCCAACCTTCAAGATTCAGACCCTGTGCTTCCAACGTTCCAAAAACTTCCCTGCGCCCCTGAACTCTTTGTTAGTTCTCAATGTGTTTTGATGATTAACAACAATTGTAAACATATGTTGAAGTTTTTGCAAAATCGTGTAAAACCATTTATCAGTTGTTTACTCGAGTAAAGGAAAGCTTACTCGAGTATAGGAGTTAAAGGATTGCCCAATGGATTTTACACGCACTTACTCGAGTAAAGGTTTACATACTCGAGTAAAGGTCATCCAGAAAGCAAATGTGTTTTTCAAATTGTGACTTACTCGATTAAAGGTTTACATACTCGAGTAAAGGTCATCCGGAGAGCAAATGTGTTTTTCAATCGTCACTTACTCGAGTAAAGGTTTACATACTCGAGTAAAGGCCATCCAGAGCAACCAATCTTTACAAGTTAAATCAATACTTGGAGTATAGATTTCTATACTCGAGTATTGACTTACCAGAGCAAATGAACTTTTGGACTTGAGTGTATTCTCGAGTAAACACTAACTTACTCGAGTAAAGGGTCTTAAAAAGCTCCCAAGTTTTTTTAAACTCGTGCATACTCGAGTAAGAGTTTTCATACTCGAGTAAAGAACTTTTAAAATGATTTTCAACTTAACTCATGTTCGTGCTTACTCCAAGCATGAATTTGTTTACTCCAAGAAAGAGGCATCTTACACTTTGAGTTTTCAAGCAAATAGTTGCTTACTCGAGTAAACCACTAACTTACTCGAGTAAAGACTTTGGTTTCAAAAGTTCAAGTCTCGATGGTTTGCTTCCGGAAGTTGCTTACTCGAGTATCCTTTTGATACCGCAAGAAGACTCTCTCACACAGTGACTTACTCGAGTAACGATGAACTTACTCGAGTAACCAACGCTGAAACCAATTTTTGAATTATACGAATTTGCATATCATTCTTGTTTGTTCTAATTGCTTTCATGAATCATTCACCTATGAACCCAACTATGTTTAACAAGTTTGTTGAGTGAATTTCGTTATACGTGAGATGAAGATTATGAAGGTCAAAGCCATAAAGCAAAAGTGTACGGTGCATTTAATGCACTTCGCAAATCAACCTTCTTTTGGTTAATCCACCGAGCACGCATTCTCAACGGTCAAGAATGCTTTCTTCATCAAGTAAACTCTTCTCCAACGGCAAATCCTCGAGTTCCACCTCAGATCATATTAGCACTGGATTAGTTGGAGTTTAGAGAGAGAAGATGACCAGGACTTAATGCTAATCACCTACAACGGTTGGATTCATCATTCAACGGTCATTTAATGTTCTCTACCTATAAATAGAGTTCATTAACTTCTTCTCAAGCCGATACACCTACCGAGAGAGAAAATTTACTAAGTGTCATTTATTGTGTTCAGCTTTCACTTGTATTGTATCAATCGATACTTGTACTTCAGATGTTCATTTTATCTGCTCCGTGAGAGAGTTCTATCTCGTAAATCATTTATTGATTGAGATAACCACAAGTCGGGGACTTGGTGGTTGGGTGTATTGATTACAACTTGTAAGGGGGAGTGAGTTCTAGAGAGAGAACTACTCTTGAGTACAGTGTGTAATCAGTTTGTGAGTATAGTGGATTGAAAATCCCAAGTGTGGCTTGGGATCTGGATGTAGGTCAAAGATAAGACCGAACCAGGATAATTTCTCTTGTGCAAGCTTTCCTTCCCTTCCTCCCTCGTTTATCTCTGGTTTCATTACTTCAAAACAAAGCATATTTCGAAAAGTTTTAAAATACCCAATTCACCCCCCTTGGGTATATAGCTCCATTTACACTCTTATTGTCCTTCTCTTTCTCGGAGGTAATAACACCCCATTTTTGTCTTTGTTTCTATGTTTTTTCCTCTATTTTCCTTCCAGTTTTCTCTGTTTATCTTCTCACCATCATTTTCCTTTTTGACTTTTTAAAAGTAAAGTATATTCCGTATGTATGATTGTGTATCCTAAAACAAGAAATAAAGTTTGATTTTTGTTTGATTTAAAAACAAAAAAATAAATTCACCGTAACGTATTTTACAATTTTACCCCTATCTTTCCTTTTAACCACTCCCCTCCCTCTCGGTGTCACATCGTCCTCTTTGATCAAAAAATACCCAAGTCACATCTTCGTCACCTCTCCGAGTCACATCATCTTCCGTGTTCAACCTCCAACCTTCAAGATGCAGACCCGTGCTTCCAACGTTCCATCAACTTTCCGCGCCCCCGAACTCTTATCGTCGTTCTCATTTTCGAATGTAATAACACCCCAATTTTCTTTTTTCTTCTTTGTTTTTTCCTCTATTTTCCTTCCATTTTGCTCTGTTTCTCTTCTCACCATCATTTTCCTTTTTGAATTGTGAAAAGTAAAGTATATTCCGTATGTACTATTCTGCAGCCTAAAAAAAAGAAATAAAGTTTGATTTTTTTATTTAAAAACAAAAAAAGAAAAGTCACTGTAACGTATTTTACAATTTTAACCCTATCTTTCCTTTTAACCACTGCCCCTCCCTCTACAAATCACATCGTCCACTTTCATCAAAAAATGCCAGAGTCACTTCTTCGTCCACCTCTCCCAAGTCACATCATCTTCCAGGTTCAACCTCCAACCTTCAAGATGCAGACCCCGTGCTTCCAACGTTCCATCAACTTCCCGCCCCGAACTCTTATCGTCCTTCTCGTTCGGGAAGTAATAACACCCCATTTTTCTTTTTGTTTCTCTGTTTTTTTCCTCTATTTTCCTTCCATTTTTTCTGTTTCTCTTCTCACCATCATTTTCCCTTTTGACTTGTAAAACTTAAAGAATATTCGGTATGTACTACTCGCATCCTGAAAAAGAGAAATAAAGTTTCATTTTTTTGTCATTTAAAAAAAAAAGAAGCAAAATTCACTGTAACGTATTTTACAATTTTAACCCTGTCTTTCCTTTTAACCACTCCCCTCCCTCTCCAAGTCACATTGTCCTCTTTGATCAAAAAATGCCCAAGTCACATCTTTGTCCACCTCTCCCAAGTCACATCATTTTCCAGGTTCAACCTCCAACCTTCAAGATGCAGACCCGTGCTTCCAACGCTCCATCAACTTCCCAGCCCCGAACTCTTATCGTCCTTCTCGTTCTCGGAGGTAATAACAACCCAATTTTCTTTTTGTTCTCTATTTTTTCCTCTATTTTCCTTTCATTTTTCTCTGTTTCTCTTCTCACCATCATTTTCCTTTTTGACTTGTGAAAAGTAAACAATATTTTGTATGTACTACTTTGCATCCTAAAAAAAAGAAATAAAGTGTGAATTTTTTTTTTAAAAAACAAAAAAAAGCAAAATTCACTGTAACGTATTTTACAATTTCAACCCTATCTTTCCTTTTAACCACTCCCCCTCCATCTCCAAGTCACATCGTCCTCTTTGATCAAAACATACCCAAGTCACATCTTTGTCCACCTCTCCCAAGTCACATCATCTTCTAGGAACAACCTCCAACCTTGAAGATGCAGACCCTATGCTTCCAACGTTCTATCAACTTCCCGCGCCCGAACTCTTATCGTCCTTCTCGTTCTCGGAGGTAATAACACAACATTTTTCTCTTTGTTTCTATGTTTTTTCCTCTATTTTCCTTCCAGTTTTCTATGTTTCTCTTTTCACCATCATTTTCCTTTTTGACTTGTGAAAAGTAAAGTATATTCCGTATGTACGATTGTGTATCCTAAAAACAAGAAATAAAGTTTGATTTTTGATTGATTTAAAAACAAAAAATCAAAATTCACTGTAACGTATTTTACAATTTTTCCCCTTTCTTTCCTTTTAACCACTCCCCTCCCTCTCCAAGTCACATCGTCCTCTTTGATCAAAAAATGCCCAAGTCACATCTTCGTCCACCTCTCCCAGTCACATCATCTTCCATGTTCAACCTCCAACCTTCAAGATGCACGTGCAGCCAACGTTCCATCAACTTTCTCGCCCCCGAACTCTTATCGTCGTTCTCGTTTTCGGAGGTAATAACACCCCAATTTTCTTTTTTCTTCTTTGTTTTTTCCTCTATTTTCCTTCCATTTTGCTCTGTTTCTCTTCTCACCATCATTTTCCTTTTTGAATTGCGAAAAGTAAAGTATATTCCTATGTACTATTCTATGCCTCTAAAAAAAAAGAAATAAAGTTTGATTTTTTTATTTAAAAACAAAAAAAGAAAAGTCACGTAACGTATTTTACAATTTTAACCCTATCTTTCCTTTTAACCACTTCGCCCTCTCCTCTACAAATCACATCGTCCACTTTCATCAAAAAATGCCGCAGTCACTTCTTCGTCCACCTCTCCCAAGTCACATCATCTTCCAGGTTCAACCTCCAACCTTCAAGATGCACTCGTTCTTCAAACGTTCCATCAACTTCCCAGTGCCCCTGAACTCTTATCGTCCTTCTCGTTCTGGGAAGTAATAACACCCCATTTTTCTTTTTGTTTCTCTGTTTTTTCCTCTATTTTCCTTCCATTTTTCTCTGTTTCTCTTCTCACCATCATTTTCCCTTTTGACTTGTGAAACGTAAAGAATATTTGTATGTACTACTCGCATCCCGAAAAAAAGAAAGAAAGTTTCATTTTTTTGTCATTTTAAAAAAAAGCAAAATTCACTGTAACGTATTTTACAATTTTAACCCTATCTTTCCTTTTAACTACTCCCCCTCCCTCTCCAAGTCACATAGTCCACTTTGATCAAAAAATGCCTAAGTCACATCTTTGTCCACCTCTCCCAAGTCACATCATCTTCCAGGTTCAACCTCCAACCTTCAAGATGCAGACCCTGTGCTTCCAACGCTCCATCAACTTCCCAGCGCCCCTGAACTCTTATCGTCCTTCTCGTTCTCGGAGGTAATAACAACCCAATTTTATTTTTGTTCTCTTTTTTTCCCTCTATTTTCCTTTCATTTTTCTCTGTTTCTCTTCTCACCATCATTTTTCTTTTTGACTTGTGAAAAGTAAAGAATATTGTGTATGTACTACTCGCATCCTAAAAAAAAAAAAAAAAAAAGAAATAAAGTGTGATTTTTTTTATTTAAAAAGAAAAGCAAAATTTCTCGTAACGTATTTTACAATTTTAACCCTATCTTTCCTTTTAACCACTCCCCTCCCTCTCCAAGTCACATCGTCCTCTTTGATAAAAAAATACCCAAGTCACATCTTCGTCCACCTCTCCAAAGTCACATCATCTTCGAGGTTCAACCTCCAACCTTAAAGATGCAGACCCCGTGCTTCCAACGTTCCATCAACTTCCCAAGCCGCTTCCCGAACTCTTATCGTCCTTCTCATTCTCGTGAGGTAATAACACCCCAATTTTCTTTTTGTTTCTCTGTTTTTTCCTCTATTTTCCTTGCATTTTTCTCGGTTTCTCTTCTCACCATCATTTTCCTTTTTTAGTTGTGAAAAGTAAAGAATAGTTTGTATGTACTACTCGCATCCTAAAAAAAAAAAAAGAAATAAAGTTTGATTTTTTTAAAAAAAAAACAAACAAAAGCAAAATTCACTGTAACGTATTTTACAATTTTAACCCTATCTTTCCTTTTAACCACTCCCCCCTCCCTCTCCAAGTCACATCGACCTCTTTGATGAAAAAATACCCAAGTCACATCTTCGTGCACCTCTCCAAAGTCACATCATCTTCCAGGTTCAACCTCTAACCTTCAAGATGCAAACCCTGTGCTTCCAACGTTCCATAAACTTCCCAGCGCCCCTGAACTATTATCGTCCTTCTCGTTCTCGGAGGTAATAACACCCCAATTTTTTTTTGTTTCTCTGTTTTTTCCTCCATTTTCGTTCCATTTTTCTCTGTTTCTCTTCTCACCATCATTTTCCTTTTTGACTTGTGAAAAGCAAATAATATTTTGTATGTACTACTCTACATCTTCATCCACCTCTCCCAAAATTGTTGGTTATGATGAGTTTTGATGGTATCTTATATAGATGCCATTATCCGAAAGCAAAAAGCTTGCGTACTACATTTATGTTTTACTTTGCCTAATTCTTATATTTAATGTAGATATGAAGTTTAATAATGAAGAATATTCAAGAAAGGAGCTTGAAGAAGGAAGGACTTGCTCAATGGAATGATAAAATCATTATACAAGTTCTGAGATTGATTCTAGAAGTCCCTACGATGATATGGAAGTTGGAATGGCTTAAATCGGAGTTGAAATGAGCAAAAACGAAACCTAAGATGATCTAACTCGAGTCACACAACCATAACTCAAGTCAAGAACTTTGCTACAGTGTTTTGGTCTTCTGGAATGGGTTACATCGAGTCAAGAACATCCCCACCTCGAGTCTGGGTGATTTCCAAGTGATTTTCGCTCCCTAGTACGTGTTAATTCGAGTCAGGACTTATTTGCCTCGAGTCTGGGTCAAAACTCGAGGCAAGAACTCGTCAAACTTGAGTTTTCACTCTCTGGTATGATTAACTCGAGTTAGGTTTCATTTACCTCGAGTTAAGGCCACTTACAGCAACTCTGGTGCACTCTGTTCCACATTCAGCTTGGGTGACCTCTGGTAATTGGATGATATCTCTCAAACCAGGAATTGGATTGACACGAAACCAGTGGAATATGAAACTAGACTCACAACACGTACTTTTGACAAAAATGCAAGTCCAAAAGAGTCCAGATGAGAGAGATATGAATTTTTCAAGTTGACACAAACATCACCATCACATTCCAGACCAACCTTCGGTGTTTTGAGTGTATCTCACAAACTCCAACTCCAATTGAGCTAAACTCGGTGCCATTGGAAAGAAGACACACAAAGCTTTCCATAAAGACTTGAATGAACCAAAACGGAGCTAAGACCAGGGAGATATGGCCCTTGAAAGTTGACACACATGATTCTGGAAACAATTCAGCATAGTCTCGGGTTTCTGCCTATATCACACTTTGAGAAGAGTTTTTACCTCGAGTCAGAAGGTCCACCTCGAGTTTTTGGAGTAGACAGAGAGTTAGACAATTTGAGGGAGCTTTTTACCTCGAGTCAGAAGCTCCACCTCGAGTCAAATGGCCTTCCCGAGAGTTTGAACAATGGAGAGCAGTTTTTACCTCGAGTCAGAGTGTGTGCCTCGAGTCGGAGAGATCTGATACACCACGAATGTGAAGAATTCACTTGAGTCTCTTCAAATACAACCTTGAGTTGATTCACTTGAGTCAAAGAAGTTTATGCCTCGAGTCGATAGCATTTTCCAATGATCAAACTGATTTCAACGATGCACAAACTCGAGTCAAGTATTTCCACGCCTTGAGTTGGGCTCTGTGGTTTTTGAAATTCACCGTGTCCGAGAATCGTGGATTCTCATCAAGAACATCCAGATGAATTCCAAATGAACTTATACTACTTCTAAAAATTATTCAACATTTATCGTGAGATCATTAATCATAATGTTGAGTGATCTTCGATGATTTAGCAACGGTTAAATCTTCATCGATAGCCTTGTGGAACAGACAAACAGAGTCAAATCGTTAAACCCAATTGAAGCGAGATTAGCGAAAGGTTAAATGCTAACAACGATCATAATCAAACGGAAAAATCCTACCAACGACTATTTCTCCAACTATTATAAATGCACGAAGAATTGAATTCATCAACGACGATATACAGAGACACGAGCTTACAACTTCAACATGCCAATCCTCTGATATTCACTTACTCTCTGTTCTCAATGCTTACATAGTTTAGAGAGTGAGATGATAGATTATGTACTTCAGTGTTTATTCATTCACTTCTGAGAGAGAAGATTTATTTGTAAACATCTATATGAAAGTTACTCAAGATTGGGAGATCTTGAGTGGAAACACATTGTATTGATTACAACTTGTAAGGGGAGTGGAGTCGAGAGTGAGTAGACCATCCTTCGTTTACAGAGTGTGTAATCAAGCGGGTGTATCAATTACAACTTGTAAGGGGGAGTGGAATCTGAAAGTGAGAGGACCATCCTTCGTTTACAAAGTGTGTGATTGTTCTTGAAAGATAGTGGAATCCTAGGTGTTCTGGGGACCGGACGTAGGTCAACGATTTTGGACCGAACCAGTATAAATCAAAGTTTGCATATTCTTTTCCCTTATCTTTTATATATCCAGTATATGCTTATTTGAATATCTAACTGTTGATTTAGAAGTTGCAAAAATATTTTCAAAGTTCCTAAAATTTTATCTGACACCCAATTCACCCCCCTCTTGGGTGATAGCCAAGTCTAACACAAGTCACATCATCTTCTAGGTACAACCTCCAACCTTCAAGATGCAGACCCGTGCTTCCAACGCTCCATCAACTTCCCAGCGCCCCTGAACTCGTATCGTCCTTCTCGTTCTCGGAGGTAATAACACCCCATTTTTCTATTTGTTTCTCTTTTTTTTTCCTCTATTTTCCATCCATTTTTCTCTGTTTCTCTTCTCACCATCATTTTCCTTTTTGACTTGTGAAAAGTAAAGAATATTCGGTATGTACTACTATTTGCCGTAATCTCCCAAAATAACCAGTTAGAAAAGGATTTGCGGTATAATGTAACTGGGTCGTTTCCCAACGAATTCGTGATCGGTTCAATTCGACGACAATAAAACGGTAAAAAATTGGGGGTTTTGATTCAAAGAGAATAAAAATGAAATAACATAACGAAGCGAAGTAAACACAGTTAAACGGATAAACGAGAAGATTAACCCGGGATTTGAATTCCACCACTTCCCTTCCTCGGACGAAAAGCAGTTATAAGAGAACTCGTGATCGACTACGGGCAAACCGAAATCTACGCATTTGCCCGAGAAATTCCCTCAAGCTGAACAATCGTCAGAATTTATTCGAATCGGTGGCGTATCTCATGCGATCGTACAATGATACTTTAACCTAGTTCGAACTACGTCCTTGGGAAATGTCGATCGGGCGTTAAATCTAACACCCAATCCGAAAGTAAATCGAATCCGAAATTACAAAACGAGAAGCGAATTTGTTACCGTTAAGAGCGAGTCCTCTGGATAGTGGAATCCTCAATCCATGGGTCAATCACGGTAGCTTAGCTAGTCATGATTATGCAGAACGAAAATCGAACGAGAAATGAAGAAGTTCATCATGAACACGAAGAACACGATGAACGGAGGAAGACGAGATGAGAGAAAATAAAACTTACGTATTTGATTCAAAACTATCTAAAAACGTGAATGAGAATGTGTTTGTGGCTGCTGCCTCACTTAACCTAAAATGGCAAAACGAAATGGGGCTCCAATCCACAAGTCGGGCCCGAACGAAAATAAAATAAAATGGGCTTTAATTACAAAATTCGAGCCCAAAAATACATATGACTTCGGCTCCAAAATCAACCGCCCTCTTGTCCGAATTTGCTCTTCATGTCTTCATAACAATTGTAGCTCTCTGAATCATCTGAAATATGAGACAAAAATGAGGCAAATCCGATGTCTGGTTCAAGAGTTATGGTAAAAATGGTGAAGCAATGTAAAACTGGAATTTATTATTAAATAATGGCTAAAATATAATAAAAGGCCCAAGGCCCAAATAAGTATAAAAGCCATTATTTATTAGCTAAAAAGTCCTAAATTATAAATCAAGAGACAAAAAGTAGTGTATGAAATATTCAATTATCAAATTCCCCCACACTTATGTTTTTGCACTCTCGAGCAAAATTCAAAGAAAAAGACCTAAAGGAGAAACTCTTCTTTTCTAACAATTGCTAACAATGCAAAAATTGAACAAGGGACACAAAGCTCCAAAAGATCAATCAATCAAGACCACAATCCCTTCATCTCAAATTACAATTCATGGTAATCTCAATTAATGATGCTAATCACATAAGATGGTCTCTCAAATGATGCGCTCAATCAATCAATCAATCAATCTCTCAAGTGTTTAAGGTAAATAAGTGTATCGCTCAAATTCTACTCAAGAAATTTGCTCTACCATAAGCTTGCTCAATTTCTACGTCTCCACTACTCATAACACATGCATGCACAAATCAAGAGAGCTTGTTATGAAAGGTTGTAATGGGGTTAGGGTGAAGGTAGGTAATAGTATGGAATGAGAGGTTAAGCACCAAGGAAATTAAAAAGAGCACTAATTAACACAATCATTCTCTATGTAAGAAAATTTTTATTTTACTTATATATCTCCTTTCTTTCTATGTATTTTCTTTCTATATTTTCTTTTTTTTTTTTTTTTTTTTTTTTTTCTTTTTTTTTTTTTTTTTTTTTTTTTTTTTTTTTTTTTTTTTTTTTTTTTTTCTTTTCTTTTCTTTCTTTCTTTTTTTTTTTTTTTTTTTTTTTTTTTTTTTTGAGAAAAAAAAATGAAACTATACTATATACATAATCACAATGACAAAAGCAAACATCCCCCCCATACTTAAATTGTTGCACTCTGAGCAACCCCCCACTTAAACACAAAACCAAGGTGAAACCAATGCTCAATAAATTTTCAAGGTGCGAGAATAAAATGGTTTTTCGCTTAGGCTTGTAATGTAGCTTTGAAAAGAATGAGTCAAAAAGGCACAAAGGGCTAGCAAAGGAATCATAATGCAAGGGAAAGGCTATTTGGCCAAAGTGAGGAAAATAAAAGAAAGAAAACAAGCTTCCATCATACTTATGCACTTAAATGAAAAATGTAGTTTCAAAAAGAAAAGGAGCAAGTTCTAGAGAACACAAATCATGAGCGAGATGCACACATGAAAGAAAGAATGGCAAAAGATGAATTCCATTCATGCAGGCCCAAAACCTCACAAGGTCAATACCAACTTAGGCAATCAACAACATCAAATCAACTACCAAGACATGTAATCGAAGAGTCAAGAATGACGAGACCAAACGAGAATGATCCATTAAAACCAAAATGTCCAAGTTCATAATATGGAGCAATCATAGAAAGAGAGCTGTATTTATTTCAAAAAGCAAAGTAGAAAAAGGAAAACAAATAGAAGAAAGAGGGAGAAAGAAAGAAGAATACTCCCCAAGGGGTTTATGGAGGATAAGTGGCATCAATGAGGAGAATCTGCTTCCTCTCGTGGCTTTGCTTGGGATCCCTCATGAAATGGCTTGAGGCGATGCCCATTAACCTTAAAGGTTAGTCTGTGGGTGGATCACATAGCTCAACGGCACCAAATGGAAAAATGTTAGTGATCTCAAAGGGCCATCCCATTTAGATCGAAGCTTACCAGGCATAAACTTCAAAGCGGGAGTTAAACGGAAGAACTTTCGGCCCGAGAAAATTCTTTCCTCGAGAATATGCTTATCATGGAATGCCTTAGTCTTTTCCTTGTATAACCGCGAGCTTTCATAGGCATCCAATCTAAGCTCATCCAACTCTTGCAATTGTAGCTTCCGCTCCATCCCGAGACTTGGCCAAATCCATGTTACCTTTGTTTAATGGCCCAATAGGCTTGATGCTCCAACTCAGCCGGAAGATGACATGCCTTACCAAAGACAAGCCGATAAGGAGACATCCCAATCGGAGTCTTGTAGGCGGTGCGATATGCCCACAAAGCATCCTCTAATCGCTTACTCCAATCTTTCGGGTAGAGTTAACGGTCTTCGAAGGATTTGCTTAATCTCTCTATTTGAGACTTCGGCTTGACCGTTGGTTTGAGGATGGTATCTTGTGGAGACCTTGTGAAGCACTCCATACTTGCGTAACAAGGCACCCATGCTTCGGTTGCAAAAATGGGAGCCTTGGTCAGCGATAATAGCTCTAGGAATGCCAAAACTGCGAGAAAATGTTAGACCTAACAAAATCCACCACCACGAGAAGAATCATTAGTCGAGTGGCTTTCGCCTCGACCCGTTTCGAGACATAATCAACGGCCCGGCAATATGTAAGTATAACCATATGAAGCGGGAAATGGACCCATAAAATCAATACCCCAAACATCAAAGATCTCACAAAACAATATAGGGTTACGGGGCATTTCATGCCTACGGGAAATACTCCTGCTCTCGACGGTTATCACATGACTTACAAAACGAGATGGGAATCATGAAACAAGGAAGGCCAAAATAATCCTTTGTCTAACACTTTCCTAGCAGTTCTTTGGGGTCCAAAGTGACCACCACGAGCGAAGCATGAGCAAAATGCAATATAGAGTGAAACTCATGATCGGCACACATCTCCTAACTACTTGGTCACTACAAAATTTCCACGAGATAAGGGTCATCCCAAACATAATATTTAGACTCGCTCTTTAATTTAAGGGTTTGGGCCCTAGTGGAATCTATAGGCAAAACACCGGCTACCAAGTAGTTAACTAGATCGGCATACCATGGAAGCTTACCTTGCATTTGTAGAAGGCTGCTCATCGAGGAAATCATCCGAATAGAAGAGGGGTGAGAGGGAGAATGAGTGATGCGACTCAAGTGGTCGGCTACCCGGTTTTGTGCTCACTTCATCTCGAATCTCAACATCGAACTCTTGGAGCAATAACATCCACCGGATGAGTCGGGCTTAGCATCTGTCTTTTTCAAAAGAAACTTCAAAGCGGCATGGTCGGAGAAAACAATTACTCTACTTGCTAGCGAGATATGACCTAAACTTATCAAAGGCAAATACAATAGCCAACAACTCTTTCTCGGTAGTGGTGTAATTAGGCGGCGGGATCCAAAGTCTTGGAGGCATATGCAATCACATGAGATGCTCTATCAACTCATTTGTGCCAAGATAGCACCAACCGCATAGTTGGAAGCATCACACATCAACTCAAAGGGGAGGCACCAATCGGGGCTTGGATCTGGGGCATGTAGTCGGGCAACGCTTCAAATGATCGAAGGCCGCCTTGCAAGCATCATCAAATACAAAGTCGGTGTCCTTATGCGAGAAGGTTGGACAAGGGTCGGGCGGTCTTCTTTGAAATCTGAATGAAACGCCGATAGAAACTGCATGACCAAGAAAAGAAGCGAACTTCCCGCACGAGATGCGGGGTAAGGCAAAGCGTAATTACATCTATCTTAGCGGGATCTACCTCGATCCCTTTCCTAGACACTATGTGTCCCAAGACTATACCCGACTCAACCATAAAGTGACACTTCTCATAATTCGGCACAAGATTAGACTCAATACACCTATGCAAAACTCTAGACAAATTAGCCAAGCATGCATCAAAATCAGACCCATATACGGTGAAATCATCCATAAAAACCTCCATGCGGTCTCTACAGAAACTCGGAGAAAATGCTTACCATACAACGGCGAAAGGTGCCGGGTGCGTTGCAAAGGCCAAAAGGCATCCTTCGGTAGGCATATGTTCCAAAGGGGCATGTGAAGGTCGTCTTCTCTTGATCCTCGGGAGCAATATGGATGCGGAAGTATCCGGAGTAGCCATCAAGAAGCGGTAATGGGACTTTCCGGCCAATCGCTCTAACATCGATCAATGAAAGGTAGAGGGTAATGATCCTTGCGAGTGGCTTGGTTGAGTCTCCTATAGTCGATGCAAACTCTCCAACTATTACGAACTCGAGTAGGAATGAGCTCATTCTTCGATTGGCTACCACGGTGACTCGGATTTCTTAGGAACCACTGGACCAGGGCTAGCTAACCCGCTGGCTATCGAAATGGGATAGATGATACCGGCTTGCGAAGCTTAGTGACCTCTTTCTTCACCACATCAAGGATAAGAGGATTAAGGCGTCTGCGGGGTTGCCTCGCGGTTTAGAGTCCTCTTCCAATAGAATTCGATGCATACACATGGAAGGGCTAATGCCAACGATGTCGGCTAATGTCCACCCAATGGCTTTCTTGTTCGCCCTCAATAAGCTTAGCGGCTTCTCTTCTTGGTCGGGAAGAAGATTATTTGCCACAATGGTAGCAATTTGTTCATCCACCTCGAAATGCATACTTCGGGTGATGCGGAAGGGATTTCAACTCAAGCTTGGGTGGTTGCTCGGTGGAGGGAAGAAGCTTGGGTGGTTGTTGCAACAACTCGATGTCATCCTTTGGAAATGCACGAAACCACATTCAAAGAAAGCGGAAGGAATTGTGTGTCTATACGGCTCAATGTTAACATCGAGAATCAAGCTCATCAAAATCGAGTTAAGCTCATCAAAATCGAGAATCGGGATGCACATTAGGATCGGGGTGAAGCTCAAACTCGGAATCAATATCGAGAATCCACATGTAATGTAGAATCACCAAGCAAGTCGAGAATCACCAAATAATGCGGCATTAAGCAAATCGGTGCAAACAGAGCACCATTCATTATCGGCACATGCACAAATGGGAGAATCGCTCTCGGATGCAAAATCGGGATAATCGGCACACCAATCGGCAATAACATCATCCACGGCATCATCAATCACATCAATGCGAGAAAACGAGAATGTTCTTCCCTAGGATGTCTCATGGCATCAAAAATATTGAAATTCACGAGATATATCACCAAACTCCATGGAAAGAGTACCGAGAATGCACATCTATCTTAGTCTAGTTTGTTTTCATGAAAGGCCTCCCTAGAATGATAGGTGATCTACTCTTTGGGAGACTCATCCTCCATATCTAAGATGTAAAAATCAGCGGGAAATATCGGTTCATTAACCTTGACTAATACATCCTCAACTAAACCCGAAGGATGAACATTACTCCTATTAGCTAGGCTGAACAACAACACCGTGGGACGTAAAGGACCAAGACCAAGAGATTTATAAATAGATGCGAGGCATGACATTAATAGAAGCACCTAAATCTAGCATGCAATCATCAAATCTATAGTTACCAAAATAGCAAGGGATAGAAAACGTCCCTGGATCCTTGCACTTGCGAGGCATCGTAAATTTGGATGAGTCTTGATACATTCTGGTTCAAACTCACTCGTTCACTCCCCCTTGATCGCCTCTTATTGGTGCACAACTCCTTGAGAAACTTGGCATATTTAGGAATTTGTTTTTTGCATCTAAGAGAGGAATGTTGATCTCTACTCTTGAATGTCTCAAGTATATCCTTCTCTTGTGCTTTTTACGCCAACTTCTTGGATTGAGCTGCTCTCGAGGGAAAGGAAGAGGAATGGGGATGTCTTCCTCTTCACCTTGCTTTGCCTTTGCCTTTTTATTTTTAGAGTCAATCTTCACATTTTCGACTCTCTTTCGATGTGGAAGTCACATCTGCATTTGGTTTAGGTTCCTCCGATTGCTTGCCGAACGAAGGGAGATAGCACTCACATTCCCCTTAGGATTAGGAATTGTTTGTGAAGGAAGAGTGTTGGATCCACGAGGTTGAAGGCTGGTTCAATGAGGTTGCCAAGCTTGCCCAATCTGTGTTTGCAAACTACGAATGGAAGTGTCGGTTCTTTGTTGGGGCGCATATGTTTGTGACAAATTGCTTCATCATATCCTCAAGGGAGGAACCACCACTACCACTACTACTAGCTTTGTTGTTGTGTTGCTGTGGAGGTGCACATATGGCTGGTCGAGGAGGTGGTGCTAGCAAAGGCAAAGGAGGTGCAGATTCTTTGTTGGAAATTACGTGGTCTATGTCTCTGTTGGTAATTCCCAGAATTTTGCTGATATTGGTTACTCGGTTCGATTACGGTTCCAACGGAAATTGGGGTGATTTCTCCAACCGGGATTGTAGGTGTTGGAGAAGGCATTATTCTCTTTGGTATTGTGGCTTTCTGGAAAAGCTCCCAGCTGAAGCTGCGATTGGTCTTGATAAGTAGGATCATGCAAGGTAGGGCAAGAGTCGGTAGAATGGTAAGGGTCGAACGAGAACCCACATGAGTACCCAATCGAGGAGGAGAAGATTTATGCGTACGTATCCTTTGCCCATTTGCCTCACCGGAGAGGTCGAGATCATCAAGTCTATTCTCTAATCTCGAGAATCGTCTTGAATTTGGAGGTGTTTGAACATGGTAAACGGGAGTACTATTGGCCCAGTGCCAAATTCTTTGAGAGTTGTTTGCCATCTCGGATATCAAGTCTCGGGCATCTTCGGGTGTCTTGTTACGTAGAGCCCCCACCACTAGAAGCATCCACTAAACCTTTGTCTGCGGTAGCGAGACCATCATAGAAATGGGTAATCAAGTCTTTCTCGAGATGAGGTGGTGTGGACGGCTTGCACACAACCTTTTGAACCTCTCCCGGTACTCATACAAAGTCTCCCCGTTGACTTGCTTAATGTTGGCAATTTCCTTCTTGATCGCGGTCGCTCTTGAAGAAGGGAAATATTTCTCCATAAATAACCTACGAACCTCGACTCCTCCCGATAGATGAAGGTGAAGGTACAACAACCGATCTTTGGCTCCACCTTCCAATGAGAAAGGAAAAGCTCTCGGCTTGATTTGATCTTCATCGATGCATGTGGTTTCATTGTGTTTGCATACTAGATGGAATTCCTTCAAATGCTTAATGGCACACTCACTTTGAAAGACCATGAAACTTAGGCGGCAAGTGTATTAGACCAGATTTAAGCTCAAAGTTAGCGGCAAAGGCGGGATATTGAATGCACAAAGGTTGATAATTAACATCGGGTTCATTCAATTCCTTTAAAGTAGGACGATTTTCTTGTTCTTACGCCATAATTTCGAGTTAGGAAAATTGCTACTAGAATCGGTGAAAACAACAAGACTATCGAAGTACTATCGAAACACAATCGGAAAGATCAACGGTATGGACACAATCGGAATGGCCCTGATCGGACTCAAGTTCAATGTCGATTCGGTATTAATCCCACGACTTAGCCTAACAACTCTTCTAGCGGTGAGAATTGTTCTTTCTATTTCGGGATCAAATGGCAACAAGTCTTTGGATTGATAGTGCTCCTAGTACTCATGCAGCATAGTCACAAGGCAGAATCTGCAAAAAAATCAGAATTACGAAAATGCCACCAGCCAATCAGAATTACAAAAATGCCACTAGCCAATCAGAATTACGAAAATGCCACTAAAAGTGGTATAAAGTAGAAAAACACTAAGACACACAAAAGCAAACACAAAAACAAAAACCTATGGTAGAAATTGACCTAAACAAGTCCAGAAACACTATCAAATGATTTTTAAAATTTTTGGGACTTGGACGGGGCAACTCCTAGACCATTGGGGAACCCCAAAAATGGAATAAAAAAACTTCAAAAATTGAAAAAGTGGTCTAAACGATGGAATTTGGCAAAGCGGAGCTTAGCACATGGAAAATCAAAGATTTTCGATGTGCGTATGCTAAATAGGCCATTTTCTATCACTTGGACCAAATTTCAGCCAAATCGGAGTAAAAAAAATTAGTAGAAATCATGAAATCGGAAACTTAAAATGGTAAAAAAGTGGTCTAAACGTTGGAATTTGGGGAAAATAGGGTATACCTCATCAAGGGGAGTGACTCTTTCTTAGAATGCCCAATTCCTTGTGAATAAGACCTGGTTTGAGTGATCTGGGTCGAGAAAAATTTCTGTCCGGTCACAGAACCACCTAAACTACCAAAAAAGCGAAGCTATTTACACTCTTGTTACTAATCAAACCGATGCAAATTCCCCGGCAGCGGCGCCATATTTTGAGAGATTTGCCGTAATCTCCCAAAATAACCCAGTTAGAAAAGGATTTGCGGTATAATGTAACTGGGTCGTTTCCCAGCCGAATTATGATCGGTTCAATTGAACGGCAATAAAAGCGGTAAAAAATTGGGGGTTTTGATTCAAAGAGAATAAAAATGAAATAACATAACGAGCGAAGTAAACACAGTTAAACGGATAAGCGAGAAGATTAACCCCAGGATTTGAATTCCACCACTTCCCTTCCTCGGACAAAAGCAGTTATAAGAACTCGTGATCGACTCTGGGCAAACCGAAATCTACGCATTTGCCCAGAAATTCCCTCAAGCTGAACAATCGTCAGAATTTATTCGAATCGGTGGCGTATCTCTGCATGCGATCGTACAATGATACTTTAACCTAGTTCGAACTACGTCCTTGGGAAATGTCGATCGGGCGTTAAATCTAACACCCAATCCGAAAGTAAATCGAATCGAAATTACAAAAGCGAAGCGAATTTGTTACCGTTAAGAGCGAGTCCTCTGGATAGTGGAATCCTCAATCCATGGGTCAATCACGGTAGCTTAGCTAGTCATGATTATGCAGAGCGAAAATCGAACGAGAAATGAAGAAGTTCATCATGAACACGAAGAACACGATGATGAAGAGGAGGAAGAGCAGAGATGAGAGAAAATAAAACTACGTATTTGATTCAAAACTATCTAAAAACGTGAATGAGAATGTGTTTGTGGCTGCTGCCTCACTTAACCTAAAATGGCAAAACGAAATGGGGCTCCAATCCACAAGTCGGGCCCGAACGAAAATAAAATAAAATGGGCTTTAATTACAAAATTCGAGCCCAAAAATACATATGACTTCGGCTCCAAAATCAACCGCCCTCTTGTCCGAATTTGCTCTTCATGTCTTCATAACAATTGTAGCTCTCTGAATCATCTGAAATATGAGACAAAAATGAGGCAAATCCGATGTCTGGTTCAAGAGTTATGGTAAAAATGGTGAAGCAATGTAAAACTGGAATTTATTATTAAATAATGGCTAAAATATAATAAAAGGCAGGCCCCCAAGGCCCAAATAAGTATAAAAGCCATTATTTATTAGCTAAGAAGTCCTAAATTATAAATCAAGAGACAAAAAGTAGTGTATGAAATATTCAATTATCATTTCTCCTTGATCAAAAAATACCCATGTCACATCTTCGTCCACCTCTCTTAAGTCACATCGGCTTCCGGGTTCAACCCCCAACCTTCATTATGCAGACCCCGTGCTTCCAACGATCCATCAACTTCCCAGCCCCGAACTCTTATCGTCCTTCTCGTTCTCGGAGGAAATAACACCCCATTTTTTCTTTTTGCTTCTCTATTTTTTCCTCTATTTTCCTTCCATTTTCCTCTCTTTCTCTACTCACCATCATTTTCCTTTTTGACTTGTGAAAAGTAAAGTATATTCTGTATGTACTACTCGCATCCTAAAAAAAGAAATAAAGTTTGATTTTGTTTTTGATTTAAAAACAAAAGTCACTGTAACGTATTTTACAATTTTAACCCTATCTTTCCTTTTAACCAGTCCCCTTCCCTCTCCAAGTCACATCGTCCACTTTGATCAAAAAATGCCCAAGTCACATCTTTGTCCACCTCTCCAAAGTCACATCATCTTCCAAGTTCAACCTCCAACCTTCAAGATGCAGACCGTGGCTTCCGGACATTCCATCAACTTCCCAAAGACCCGTGAACTCTTATCGTCCTTCCGTTCTCGGTGGCAAGAACACCTCAATTTTCTTTTTGTTTCCCTATTTTTTCCTCTATTTCCTTCCATTTTTCTCTGTTTCTCTTCTCACCATCATTTTACTTTTTGACTTTTGAATAGTAAAGAATATTCTGTATGAACTACTCGCATCCTAAAAAAAAAGAAATAAAGTTTGATTTTTTTTTATGTAAAAAAAAAAAGCATAATTCACCGTAACGTATTTTACAATTTTAACCCTATCTTTCCTTTTAACCACTCCCCTCCCTCTCCAAGTCACATCGTCCTCCTTTATCAAAAAAATACCCAAGTCACATCTTCGCCCACCTCTCTCAAGTCACATCATCTTCCAGGTTCAACCTTCAACCTTCAAGATGCAGACCCTGTGCTTCCAACGTTCCATCAACTTCCCTGCGCCCTTGAACTCTTATCGTCCTCCTCATTCTCGGTGATAATAACACCCCATTTTTCTTTTTGCTTCTCTGTTTGTTCCTCTATTTTCCTTCCATTTTTCTATGTTTCTCTTCTCACCATCATTTTCCTTTTTGACTTGTGAAAATAAAGTATATTCTGTATGTACTACTCTGCATCCGAGAAAAAAGAAATAAAGTTTGATTTTTTTTTATTAAAAAAAAAATTCACTGTAACGTAGTTTACAATTTTAACCCTATCTTTCCTTTTAACCACTCCCTCTCCCTCTCCAAGTCACATCGTTCTCCTTGATCAAAAAATACCCAAGTCATATCATCTTCAAGGTTCAACCTCCAACCTTCATGTTCTTGACCCCGTGGTTCCAACGGTCGATCAACTTCCAGTAGCCCTGAACTCTTATCGTCCTTCTCATTTTCGGAGGTAATAACACCCCATTTTTCTTTTTGCTTCTCTACTTTTTCCTCTATTTTCCTTCCATTTTTCCCTTTTTCTCTTCTCACCATCATTTTCCTTTTTGACTTGTGAAAAGAAAAGTATATTCTATATGTACTACTCTGCGTCCTAGAAAAAAGAAATAATGCTTGATTTTTTTTGATTTTTTTTAAAAAAATTCACTGTAACGTATTTTACAATTTTAACCCTATCTTTCCTTTTAATGACTCCCCCTCCCTCTCCAAGTCACATCGTTCTCCTTGATCAAAAAATACCCAAGTTACATCTTCGTCCACCTCTCTTATGTCACATCATCTTCCAGGTTCAACCTCCAACCTTCATGATGCAGACCCTGTGGTTCCAACGGTCCATCAACTCCCAGCGCCCCTGAACTCTTATCGTCCTTCTTGTTCTCAGAGGAAATAACACCCCATTTTTCTTTTTGCTTCTCTGTTTTTTCCTCTATTTTCCTTCCATTTTTCTCTGTTTCTCTACTCACATCATTTTCCTTTTTGACTTGTGAAAAGTAAAGTATATTCTGTATGTACTACTCTGCATCCTAAAAAAAGAAATAAAGTTTGATTTTTTTTATTAAAAAAAAAAAGCAAAATTTGCTGAAACGTATTTTACAATTTTAACCCTATCTTTCCTTTTAACCACTCCCCCTCCCTCTACAAGTCACATCGTCCTCCTTGATCGAAAAATACCCAAGTCACATCATCATCCACCTCTCTCAAGTCACATCATCTTCTAGGTTCAACCTCCAACCTTCATGATGCAGACTCGTGCTTCCAACGTTCCAACAACTTCCTGCGCCCCCGAACTCTTATCGTCCTTCCCGTTCTCGGTGGCAAGAACACCTCAATTTTCTTTTTGTTTCCCTATTTTTTCCTCTATTTCCTTCCATTTTCTCTGTTTCTCTTCTCACCATCATTTTCCTTTTTGACTTGTGAAAAGTAAAGTATATTCTCTATGTACTACTCTGCATCCTAGAAAAAAGAAATAATGCTTGATTTTTTTTGATTTAAAAACAAAAAATTTACTGTAACCTATTTTACAATTTTAACCCTATCTTTCCTTTTAACCACTGGCTCCCCCTCCCTCTCCAGGTCACATCGTTCTCCTTGATCAAAAAAATACCCAAGTCACATCTTCGTCCACCTCTCTTATGTCACATCATCTTCCTGGTTCAACCTCCAACCTTCATGATGCAGACCCTCTGGTTCCAACGGTTCATCAACTTCCCAGTGCCCCTGAACTCTTATCGTCCTTCTTGTTCTCGGAGGAAATAACACCCCATTTTTCTTTTTGCTTCTCTCTTTTTTCCTCTATTTTCCTTCCATTTTTTCTGTTTCTCTTCTCACCATCATTTTCCTTTTTGACTTTTGAAAAGTAAAGTATATTCTATATGTACTACTCTGCATCCTAGAAAAAAGAAATAATGCTTGATTTTTTTTGATTTAAAAAAAAAATTTACTGTAACGTATTTTACAATTTTAACCCTATCTTTCCTTTTAACCACTCCCCCTCCCTCTCCAGGTCACATCGTTCTCCTTGATCAAAAAAATACCCAAGTCACATCTTCGTCCACCTCTCTTATGTCACATCATCTTCCAGGTTCAACCTCCATCCTTCATGATGCGAGACCTCGGTTCCAACGGTCCATCAACTTCCTGTGCCCCGAACTCTTATCGTCCTTCTCGTTCTCGGAGGTAATAACACCCCATTTTTCCTTTTGTTTCTATGTTTTTTCCTCTATTTTCCATCCATTTTTCTCTGTTTCTCTTCGCACCATCATTTTCCTGTTTGACTCTTGAAAAGTAAAGTATATTCTGTATGTACTACTCTGCATCCTAAAAAAAAGAAAAAAAGTTTGATTTTTTTTATAATGAAAAATAAAAAAACAAAAGTAACGTAACGTATTTTACAATTTTAACCGTATCTTTCCTTTTAACCACTCGCCCTCCCTCTCCAAGTCACATCTTTCTCCTTGATCAAAAAATACCCAAGTCACATCTTCGTCCACCTCTCTTAAGTCACATCATCTTCCAGGTTCAACCCCCAACCTTCATGATGCAGACCGTGTGCTTCCAACGATCCATCAACTTCCCAACGCCCCTGAACTCTTATCGTCCTTCTCGTTCTTAGAGGAAATAACACCCCATTTTTCTTTTTGCTTCTCTATTTTTTCCTCTATTTTCCTCCCATTTTTCTCTGTTTCTCTACTCACCATCATTTTCCTTTTTGACTTGTGAAAAGAAAAGTATATTCTATATGTACTACTCTGCATCCTTGAAAAAAGAAATAATGCTTGATTTTTTTGTGATTAAAAAAAAAAGCAAAATTCGCTGAAACGTATTTTACAATTTTAACCCTATCTTTCCTTTTAACCACTCCCCCTCCCTCTCCAGGTCACATCGTCCTCTTTGATCAAAAAATACCCAAGTCACATCTCGTCCACCTTTCCAAAGTCACATCATCTTCCGGGTTCAACCTCCAACCTTCAAGATACGAGACCTTGTGCTTCCAACGTTCCATAAACTTCCCAGCGCCCCTGAACTCTTATCGTCCTTCTCATTCTCGGAGGAAATAACACCCCATTGTTCTTTTTGCTTCTCTGTTTTTTCCTCTATTTTCCTCCCATTTTTCTCTATTTCTCTACTCACCATCATTTTCCTTTTTGACTTGTGAAAAGAAAAGTATATTCTATATGTACTACTCTGCATCCTTGAAAAAAGAAATAATGCTTGATTTTTTTGTGATTAAAAAAAAAAGCAAAATTTGAAAACGTATTTTACAATTTTAACCCTATCTTTCCTTTTAACGACTCCCCCTCCCTGTACAAGTCACATCGTCCTCCTTGATCAAAAAATACCCAAGTCACATCTTCATCCATCTCTCTCAAGTCATATCATCTTCCAGGTTCAACCTCCAACCTTGATGATGCAGACCCTGTGCTTCCAACGTTCCATCAACTTCCCTGCGCCCCTGCACTCTTATCGTCCTTCTCCTTTTCAGAGGTAATAACACCCCCATTTTTATTTTTGCTTCTTCTTTTTTAACTTTATTTTCCTTCCATTTTTCTCTGTTTCTCTTCTCACCATCATTTTCCTTTTTCACTTGTGAAAAGTAAAGTATATTCTATATGTACTACTCTGCATCCTAGAAAAATGAAATACTGCTTGATTTTTTTTTATTTAAAACAAAATATACTTTAACCTATTTTACAATTTTAACCCTATCTTTCCTTTTAACCACTCCCCCTCCCTCTCCAAGTCACATCGTTCTCCTTGATCAAAAAACAACCCAAGTCACATCTTCGTCCACGTCTCTTAAGTCACATCATCTTCAAGGGTCAACCTCCAACCTTCATGATGCAGACCCTATGGTTCCAACGGTCCATCAACTCCCAGCGCCCCTGAACTCTTATCGTCCTTCTCATTCTCGGAGGAAATAACACCCTATTTTTCTTTTTGCTTCTCTATTTTTTCCTCTCTTTTCCTTCCATTTTTCTCTGTTTCTCTACTCACCATCATTTTCCTTTTTGACTTGTGGAAAGTAAAGTATATTCTGTATGTACTACTCTGCATCCTAAAAAAAGAAATAAAGTTTGATTTTTTTGTGATTTAAAAAAAAAGCAAAATTCGCTGAAACGTATTTTACAATTTTTACCCGATCTTTCCTTTTAACCACTCCCCCTCCCTCTCCACGTCACATCCTCCTCTTTGATCAAAAAATACCCAAGTCACATCTTCGTCCACCTCTCCCAAGTCACATCATCTTCTAGGTTCAACCTACAACTTTCAAGAAGCAGACCCTGTGCTTCCAACACTCCATCAACTTCCCACGCCCGAACTCTTATCCTCCTTCTCGTTCTCGAAGGTAATAACACCCCATTTTTCTTTTTGTTTCTCTTTTTTTTTCCTCTATTTTCCTTCCATTTTTCTCTGTTTCTCTTCTCACCATCATTTTCATTTTTGACTTGTGAAAAGTAAAGTATATTCCGTATGTACTACTATGCATCCTAAAAAAAAGAAATAAAGTTTGATTTTTATTTAAAAAGAAAAAAAAAAAACTTCAACGTAACGTTTTTTACAATTTAAGCCCCCTCTTTCCTTTTAACCACTCCCCTTCCCTCTCCACGTCACATCCTCCTCTTTGATCAAAAAATACCCAAGTCACATCTTCGTCCACCTCTCCCAAGTCACATCATCTTCCAGGTTCAACCTACAACTTTCAAGAAGCAGACCCTGTGCTTCCAACACTCCATCAACTTCCCACGCCCCTGAACTCTTATCCTCCTTCTCGTTCTCGAAGGTAATAACACCCCATTTTTCTTTTTGTGTCTCTGTTTTTCCCACTATTTTCCTTCCATTTTTCTGTATTTCTCTTCTCACAATCATTTTCCTTTTTCACTTGTGAAAAGTAAAGTATATTCCGTGTGTACGATTCTGCATCCTAAAAAAAGGAAATAAACATTGATTTTTTTTTGATATAAAAACAAAAATACAGAAGTCGCTGTAACGTAGTTTACAATTTTAACCCTATCTTTCCATTTAACCACTCCCCCTCCCTCTCCAAGTCACATCGTCCGCTTTGATAAAAAAATACCCAAGTCACATCTTCGTCCACCTCTCCCAAGTCACATCATCTTCCAGGTTCAACCTACAACCTTCAAGATGTAGACCCTGTGCTGCCAACGCTCCATCAACTTCCCACGCCCCTGAAGTCTTATCCTCCTTCTCTTTCTCGGAGGTAATTAAACCCCATTTTTCTTTTTGTGTCTCTGTTTTTTCCTCTGTTTTCCTTCCATTTTTCTATATTTCTCTTCTCATAATCATTTTCCTTTTTCACTTGTGAAAAGTAAAGTATATTCCGTATGTACGATTCTGCATCCTAAAAAAAACAAATAAACTTTGATTTTTTTTTTATTTAAAAATGAAAAAACGAAGTCACCGTAACGTCTTTTACAATTTTAACCCTATCTTTCCATTTAACCACTCCCCTCCCTCTCTAAGTCACATCGTCCTCTTTGATCAAAAAATACCCAAGTCACATCTTCGTCCACCTCTCCCAAGTCACATCGCTTCAAGGTTCAACCTCCAACCTTCAAGATGAATGCCCTGTGCTTCCAACGTTCCATCACCTTCCCAGCGCCCCTGAACTCTTATCGTCCTTCTCGTTCTCGGAGGTAATGACACCCCATTTTCCTTTTTTGGTTCCCTGTTTTTTCCTCTATTTTCCTTCCATTTTTCTTTGTTTCTCTTCTCACCATCGTTTTCATTTTTTACTTGTGAAAAGAAAAGTATATTCCGTATGTACTACTATGCATCCCAAAAAAAAGAAATAAAGTGTGATTTTTAAAAAAAGAAAAAAAAGTAAAATTCAACGTAACGTATTTTTTAATTCTAACCCCATCTTTCCTTTTAACCACTCCCCCTCCCTCTCCAAGTCACTTCGTCCTCTTTGATCAAAAAATACCCAAGTCACATCTTCGTCCACCTCTCCTAAGTCACATCATCTTCCAGGTTCAACCTAACACCTTCAAGATGCGAGACCCATTGCTTCCAACGCCGCATCAACTTCCCACGCCCACGAAACCTTATCGTCCTTGTCTTTCTCGGAGGTAATGACACCCCATTTTTCTTTTTGTGTCTGTTTTTTCATCTATTTTCCTTCCATTTTTCTATATTTCTCTTCTCACAATCATTTTCCTTTTTTACTTGTGAAAAGTAAAAGTATATTCCGTATGAACGATTCTGCATCCCAAAAAAAGGAAATAAAGTTTGATTTTTTTTTATTTAAACACAAAAAAACAGAAGTCACTGTAACGTATTTTACAATTTTAACCCTATCTTTCCTTTTAACCACTCCCCCTCCCTCTCCAAGTCACATTGTCCTCTTTGATCACAAAATACCCAAGTCAAATCTTCGTCCACCTCTCCCAAGTCACATCATCTTCAAGGTTCAACCTCCAACCTGCAAGATGCATACCCTGTGCTTCCCACATTCCAACAACTTCCCAACGCCCCCGAACTCTTAACGTCCTTCTCGTTCTCGGAGGTAATGACTCCCCATTTTTCTTTTTGCCTCTCGGTTTTTTCCTCTATTTTCCTTCTAGTTTTCTCGGTTTCTCTTCTCACCATCGTTTTCATTTGTTACTTGTGAAAACTAAAGTATATTCCGTATGTACTACTATGCATTCTAAAAAAAAAAATAAAGTGTGATTTTTAAAAAAAAGAAAAAAAAAAAGTAAAATTCAAACGTATTTTGTAATTTTAACCCCATCTTTCCTTTTAACCACTCCCCCTCCCTCTCTAAGTCACTTCGTCCTCTTTGATCAAAAAATACCCAAGTCACATCTTCGTCCACCTCTCCCAAGTCACATCATCTTCAATGTTCAACCTCCAACCTTCAAGATGCATGCCCCCTGTGCTTCCAACGTTCCATCAACTTCCCTGCGCCCCTGGACTCTTACCGTCCTTCTCATTGTCGGAGGTAATGACACCCCATTTTCTTTTTGCTTCTCTGTTTTTTCTTCTATTTTCCTTCCATTTTTCTATATTTCTCTTCTCACAATCATTTTCCTTTTTCACTTGCGAAAAGAAAAGTATATTACGTGTGTACGATTCTGCATCCTAAAAAAAAAAGAAACAAAGTTTGATTTTTTTTTTTCATTTAAAAACAAAAAAACGGAAGTCGGTTTAACGTATTTTACAATTTTAACGCTATCTTTCCTTTTAACCACTCCCCTTCCCTCTCCAAGTCACATCGTCCTCTTTGATCAAAAAATACCCAAGTCACATCTTCGTCCACCTCTCCCAAGTCACATCATCTTCAAGGTTCAACCTCCAACCTTCAAGATGTGACCTCGTGGCCGCCAACGCTCCATCAACTTCCCTGCGCCCCTGAACTCTTATCGTCCTTCTCGTTCTCGGAGGTAATGACACCCCATTTTTCTTTTTGCCTCTCTTTTTTGCCTCTATTTTCCTTCCATTTTTCTATATTTCTCTTCTCACAATCATTTTCCTTTTTGTCCTGTGAAAAGTAAAGTATATTCCGTATGTACGATTCTGCATCCTAAAAAATAGAAATAAAGTTTGATTTTTTTTATTTAAAAACAAAAATACAGAAGTCACTGTAACGTATTTTACAATTTTAACCCTATCTTTCCTTTTAACCACTCCCCCTCTCTCTCCAAGTCACATCTTCCTCTTTGATCAAAATACCCAAGTCACATCTTCCTCCACCTCTCCCAAGTCACATCATCTTCAAGGTTCAACCTCCAACCTTCAAGATGCATACCATGTGCTTCCAACGTTCCACCAACTTCCCTGTGCCCCGGAACTCTTATAGTCCTTCTCGTTCTCGGAGGTAATGACACCCCATTTTTCTTTTTGCCTCTCTTTTTTTGCCTCTATTTTCCTTCCATTTTTCTATATTTCTCTTCTCACAATCATTTTCCTTTTTCTCTTGTGAAAAGTAAAGTATATTCCGTATGTACGATTCTGCATCCTAAAAAATAGAAATAAAGTTTGAATTTTTTTTATTTAAAAACAAAAATACAGAAGTCACTGTAACGTATTTTACAATTTTAACCCTATCTTTCCTTTTAACCACTCCCCCTCCCTCTCCAAGTCACATCTTCCTCTTTGATCAAAAAATACCCAAGTCACATCTTCCTCCACCTCTCCCAAGTCACATCATCTTCAACGTTCAACCTCAAACCTTCAAGATGCATACCCGTGCTTCCAACGTTTCATCAACTTCTGCGCTACTGGAACTCTTATCGTCCTTCTCGTTCTCGGAGGCAATGACACCCCATTTTTCTTTTTGCCTCTCTTTTTTCCTCTATTTTCCTTCCAGTTTTCTCTGTTTCTCTCCTCACCATCATTTTCATTTTTTACTTGTGAATACTAAAGTATATTCGTATGTACTACTATGCATCCTAAAAAAAGAAATAAAGTGTGATTTTTAAAAAAAAAAAACAAAAAAAAGTAAAATTCACTATAACGTATCTTGTAATTTTAACCCCATCTTTCCTTTTAACCACTCCCCTCCCTTTCAAGTCACTTCGTCCTCTTTGATCAAAAAATACCCAAGTCACATCTTCGTCCACCTCTCCCAAGTCACATCATCTTCCAGGTTCAACCTCCAACCTTCAAGATGCAGACCCTGTGCTTCCAACATTCCATCACCTTCCCAGCGCCCCTGAACTCTTATCGTCCTTCTCGTTCTCGGAGGTAATGACACCCCATTTTTTCTTTTTATTTTTGTGTTTTTTCCTCTATTTTCCTTCCATTTTCTTCATTTCTCTTCTCAAAATCATTTTCCTTTTTGACTTGTGAAAAGTAAAGTATATTTCGTATGTACGATTCTGCATCCTAAAAAAAAGAAAAAAAGTTTTATTTTTTTTATTTAAAGACAAAAATACGAAGTCACCGTAACGTATTTCACAATTTTAACCCTATCTTTCCATTTAAACACTCCCCCTCCCTCTCCAAGTCACATCGTCCTCTTTGATCAAAAAATACCCAAGTCACATCTTCGTCCACCTCTCCCAAGTCACATCGGGTTCAAGGTTCAACCTCCAACCTTCAAGATGCATACCCGTGCTTCCAACGTTCCATCAACTCCCCGTGCCCCGAACTCTCATCGTCCTTCTCATTCTCGGAGGTAATGACACCCCATTTTTCTTTTTGCTTCTCTGTTTTTTCCTCTATTTTCCTTCCATTTTTCTTTGTTTCTCTTCTCACCATCATTTTCATTTTTTACTTGTGAAAAGAAAAGTATATTCTGTATGTACTACTATGCATCCTAAAAAAAGAAATAAAGTATGATTTTTTTTATTTCAAAACAACAACAAAAAGCAAAACGTATTTTACAATTTTAACCCCTCTTTCCTTTTAACCACTCCCCCTCCCTCTCCAAGTCACATCGTCCTCTTTGATCAAAAAATACCCATGTCACATCTTCGTCCACCTCACCCAAGTCACATCATCTTCCGGGTTCAACCTACAACGTTCAAGATGCAGACCATGTGCTTCCAACGCTCCATCAACTTCCCACGCCCCTGAACTCTTATCGTCCTTCTCTTTCTCGGAGGAAATATCACCCCATTTTTCTTTTTGTGTCTCTGTTTTTGCCTCTATTTTCCTTACATTTTTCTATATTTCTCTTCTCACAATCATTTTGCTTTTTGACTTGTGAAAAGTAAAGTATATTCCGTATGTACGATCGCATCCTAAAAAAAAAAAGAAATAAAGTTTGATTTTTTTATTTAAAAACAAAAAAACGAAGTCACCGTAACTTTTTTTACAATTTTAACCCTATCTTTCCTTTTAACCACTCCCCCTCCCTCTCCAAGTCACATCGTCCTCTTTGATCAAAAAATACCCAAGTCACATCTTCGTCCACCTCTCCCATGTCACATCATCTTCCAGGTTAGACCTCCAACCTTCAAGATGCAGACCACGTGCTTCAAACGTTCCATCAACTTCCCAAAGAACCGGAACTCTTATCGTCCTACTCGTTCTCGGAGGTAATAACACCCCATTTTTCTTTTTCTTTCTATGTTTTTTCCTCCATTTTACTTCCATTTTTCTCTGTTTCTCTCCTCACCATCATTTTTCCTTTTGACATGTGAAAAGTAAAGTATATTCCGTATGTACTACTATGCATCCTAAAAAAAGAAATAAAGTGTGATTTTTTAAAAAATAAGTAAAATTCACCGTAACGTATTTTGTAATTTTATCCCCATCTTTCCTTCTAACCACTCCCCTCCCTCTCCAAGTCACTTCGTCCTCTTTGATCAAAAAATACCCAAGTCACATCTTCGTCCACCTCTCCCAAGTCACATCATCTTCCAGGTTCAACCTACAACCTTCAAGATGCAGACCCTGTGCTTCCAACGCTTCATCAACTTCCCACGCCCCCGAACTCTTATCGTCCTTCTCGTTCTCGGAGGTAATCACACCCCATTTTTCTTTTTCTTTCTCTTTTTTTCCTCTATTTTCCTTCCATTTTTCTATATTTCTCTTCTCACAATCATTTTCCTTTTTGTCTGTGAAAAGTAAAGTATATTCCGTATGTACGATTCGCATCCTAAAAAATAGAAATAAAGTTTGATTTTTTTATTTAAAAACAAAAATACGAAGTCACTCTAATGTATTTTACAATTTTAACCCTATCTTTCCTTTTAACCACTCCCCCTCCCTCTCCAAGTCACATCGTCCTCTTTGATCAAAAAATACCCAAGTCAAATCTTCGTCCACCTCTCCCAAGTCACATCATCTTCAAGGTTCAACCTCCAACCCGCAAGATGCATACCCCGTGCTTCCCACATTCCAACAACTTCCCAACGCCCCGAACTCTTATCGTCCTTCTCGTTCTCGGAGGTAATGACTCCCCATTTTTCTCTTTGCTTCTCTGTTTTTTTCCTCTATTTTCCTTCCATTTTTCTTTGTTTCTCTTCTCACCATCATTTTCATTTTTTACTTGTGAAAAGAAAAGTATATTCCGTATGTACTACTATGCATCCTAAAAAAAGAAATAAAGTGTGATTTTTTTATTAAAAAAAAAAAAGAAAAATTCACCGTAACGTATTTTACAATTTTAACCCCTCTTTCCTTTTAACCACTCCCCTCCCTCTCCAAGTCACATCATCCTCTTTGATAAAAAAAATACCCATGTCACATCTTCGTCCACCTCTCCCAAGTCACATCATCTTCCACGTTCAACCTACAACCTTCAAGATGCGACTCGTGCTTCCCACGTTCCATCAACTTCCCTGCGCCCCGAACTCTTATCGTCCTTCTCGTTCTCGAAGGTAATGACACCCCATTTTTCTTTTTGCTTCTATGTTTTTTCCTCTATTTTCCATTCAGTTTTCTCTGTTTCTCTTCTCAACATCATTTTCATTTTTTACTTGTGAAAAGTAAAGTATATTCCGTATGTACTACTATGCATCCTAAAAAAAAGAAATAAAGTGTGATTTTTTTATTTAAAGACAAAAAAAAAAAGGAGCAAAATCCACCGTAAAGTTTTTTACAATTTTAACCCCTCTTTCCTTTTAACCACTCCCCCTCCCTCTCCAAGTCACATCGTCCTCTTTGATCAAAAAATACCCAAGTCACATCTTCGTCCACCTCTCCCAAGTCACATCATCTTCCAGGTTCAACATACAACCTTCAAGATGCAGACCATGTGCTTCCAACGCTCCATCAACTTCCCACGCCCCTGAACTCTTATCGTCCTTCTCTTTCTCGGAGGTAATAACACCCCATTTTTCTTTTTGTGTCTCTATTTTTTCCTCTATTTTACTTCCAATTTTCTATATTTCTCTTCTCACAATCATTTTCCTTTTTGACTCGTGAAAAGTAAAGTATATTTCGTATGTACGATTCTGCATCCTAAAAAAAGAAATAAAGTTTGATTTTTTTATTTAAAGACAAAAATACAGAAGTCAGCGTAATGTATTTCACAATTTTAACCCTATCTTTCCATTTAACCACTCCCCCTCCCTCTCCAAGTCACATCGTCCTCTTTGATCAAAAAATACCCAAGTCACATCTTCCTCCACCTCTCCCAAGTCACATCATCTTCCAGGTTCAACCTACAACCTTCAAGATGCAGACCCTATGATTCCAACGCTCCATCAACTTCCCACGCCCCTGAACTCTTATCGTCCTTCTCGTTCTCGAAGGTAATGACACCCCATTTTTCTTTTTGTTTCTCTATTTTTTTCCTCTATTTTCCTTCCATTTTTCTATATTTCTCTCCTCACAATCATTTTCCTTTTTTACTTGTGAAAAGTAAAAGTTTATTCCGTATGTACGATTACGCATCCCAAAAGAAGGAAATAAAGTTTGATTTTTTTTTTTATTTAAAAACAAAAACAAGTCACCGTAACGTATTTTACAATTTTAACCCTATCTTTCCTTTTAACCGCTCCCCTCCCGCTCCAAGTCACATCGTCCTCTTTGATCAAAAAAATACCCAAGTCACATCTTCGTCCACCTCTCCCAAGTCACATCATCTTCAAGGTTCAACCTCCAACCTTCAAGATGCATACCATGTGCTTGCAACGTTCCATCAACTTCCCTGCGCCCCGGAGCTCTTATCGTCCTTCTCGTTCTCGAAGGTAATGACACCCCATTTTTCTTTTTGCCTCTCTATTTTTTCCTCTATTTTCCTTCCAGTTTTCTCTGTTTCTCTTCTCACCATCATTTTCAATTTTTACTTGTGAAAAGTAAAGTATATTCCGTATGTACTACTATGCATCCTAAAAAAAAGAAATAAAGTGTGATTTTTTTATGTAAAAAAAAAAAGCAAAATTCACTGTGACGTTTTTTTACAATTTTAACCCCCTCTTTCCTTTTAACCACTCCCCCTCCCTCTCCAAGTCACATCGTCGTCTTTGATCAAAAAATACCCATGTCACATCTTCGTCCACCTCTCCCAAGTCACATCATCTTCCAGGTTCAACCTACAACCATCAAGATGCAGAGACCACTGTGCTTCCAACGTTCCATCAACTTCCCTGCGCCCCTGAACTCTTGTCGTCCTTCTCGTTCTCGGAGGTAATGACACCCCATTTTTCTTTTTGTTTCTCTATTTTTTTCCTCTATTTTCCTTCCATTTTTCTATATTTCTCTTCTCACAATCATTTTCCTTTTTGACTTGTGAAAAGTGAAGTTTATTCGTATGTACAATTCTGCATCCAAAGAAAAAGAAATAAAGTTTGATTTTTTTTTTGATTTAAAAACAACAAAACAGGAGTCACTGTAATGTATTTAACAATTTTAACCCTATCTTTCCTTTTAACCACTCCCCCTCCCTCTCCACGTCACATCGTCCTCTTTGATCAAAAAATACCCAAGTCACATCTTCGTCCACCTCTCCCAAGTCACATCATCTTAAAGGTTCAACCTCCAACCTTCAACATGCAGACCCTGTGCTTCCAACGCTCCATCAACTTCCCAGGCCCTTGAACTCTTATCGTCCTTCTCGTTCTCGAGGTAATAACACCCCATTTTTCTTTTTGTCTCTCTGTTTTTTCCTCTATCTTCCTTCCATTTTTCTATATTTCTCTTCTCACAATCATTTTCCTCTTTTACTTGTGAAAAGTAAAGTATATTCCGTATGTACGATTCTGCATCCTAAAATAATGAGACCCTCATATATATATAATGTTTATTATATATACATTTTTTTGATTTAAAAACAAAAAAACAGAAGTCACTGTAACGTATTTTACAAATTTAACCCGATCTTTACATTTAACCACTACCCTTCCCTCTCCAAGTCACATCGTCCTCTTTGATCAAAAAATACCAAGTCACATCTTCGTCCACCTCTCCCAAGTCACATCATCATCAAGGTTCAATCTCCCACCTTCAAGATGCAGACCCTGTGCTTCCAACGTTCCATCAACTTCCTCGCGCCCCCAGAACTCTTATCGTCCTTGTCGTTCTCGGAGGTAATGACACCCCATTTTTCTTTACGCTTCTATGTTTTTTCCTCTACTTTCCTTCCATTTTTCTCTGTTTCTCTTCTCACCATCATTTTCCTTTTTGACTTGTGAAAAGTAAAGTATATTCCGTATGTACGATTCTGCATCCTAAAAAAAAAGAAAGGTTTGTTTTTTTTTCTTTAAAAAAAAAATTCACTGTAACTTATTTTCAAATTTTAACCCGATCTTTCCTTTTAACCACTCCCCCCTCCCTCTCCAAGTCACATCGTCCTCTTTCATCCAACAATACCCAAGTCACATCTTCGTCCACCTCTCCCAAGTCAAATCATCTTCCCAGTTCAACCTCCAACCTTCAAGATGAGACCCTCGCTTCCAACGTTCCATCAACTTCCCGGTCTTAGGTGAACTCTTATTGTCCTTCTCATTCTCGAAGGTAATCACACCCCATTTTTCTTTTTGCTTCTCTATTTTCCTTCCATTTTTCTCTGTTTCTCTTCACACCATCATTTTCCTTTTTGACTTGTGAAAAGTAAAGTATATTCTGTATGTACTACTCGGATCCTAAGAAAAAGAAATAAAGTTTGATTTTTCTTTATTCTAAATAAAAAAAAATCACGTAACTTATTTTACAATTTTAACCCGATCTTTCCATTTAACCACTCCCCTTCCCTCTCCAAGTCACATCGTCCTCTTTGATCAAAAAATACCAAGTCACATCTTCGTCCACCTCTCCCAAGTCACATCGTCATCAAGGTTCAACCTCCCACCTTCAAGATGCGAGACCACGTGCTTCCAACGTTCCATCAACTTCCCCGCGCCCCCGAACTCTTATCGTCCTTGTCGTTCTCGGAGGTAATGACACCCCATTTTTCTTTCGATTCTATGTTTTTTCCTCTACTTTCCTTCCACTTTTCTCTGTTTCTCTTCTCACCATCATTTTTCTTTTTGACTTGTGAAAAGTAAAGTATATTCCGTATGTACGATTCTCGCATCCTAAAAAAAGAAAGGTTTGATTTTTTTTTACTTTAAAAAAAAATTCACCGTAACTTATTTTGCAATTTTAACCCGACCTTTCCTTTTAACCACTCCCCCTCCCTCTCCAAGTCACATCGTCCTCTTTGATCAAACAATACCCAAGTCACATCTTCGTCCACCTCTCCCAGGTCAAATCATCTTCCAGTTCAACCTCCAACCTTCAAGATGCAGACCCCGCTTCCAACGTTCCATCAACTTCCCAGTAATAGGTGAACTCTTATTGTCCTTCTCATTCTCGAAGGTAATCACACCCCATTTTTCTTTTTGCTTCTCTATTTTCCTTCCATTTTTCTCTGTTTCTCTTCTCACCATCATTTTCCTTTTTGACTTGTGAAATGTAAAGTATATTCTGTATGTACTACTCGGATCCTAAGAAAAAGAAATAAAGTTTGATTTTTCTTTATTCTAAATCAAAAAAAAAATCACTTGTAACTTATTTTACAATTTTAACCCGATCTTTCCATTTAACCACTCCCCTTCCCTCTCCAAGTCACATCGTCCTCTTTGATCAAAAAATACCAAGTCACATCTTCGTCCACCTCTCCCAAGTCACATCGTCATCAAGGTTCAACCTCCCACCTTCAAGATGCAGACCCTGTGCTTCCAACATTCCATCAACTTCCCTGCGCCCGAACTCTTATCGTCCTTGTCGTTCTCGGAGGTAATGACACCCCATTTTTCTTTCTCGCTTCTATGTTTTTTCCTCTACTTTCCTTCCATTTTTCTCTGTTTCTCTTCTCACCATCATTTTTCTTTTTGATTTGTGAAAAGTAAAGTATATTCCGTATGTACGATTCTGCATCCTAAAAAAAAGAAAGGTTTGATTTTTTTTTTACTTTAAAAAAAATTCACTGTAACTTATTTTGCAATTTTAACCCGACCTTTCCTTTTAACCACTCCCTCTCCCTCTCCAAGTCACATCGTCCTCTTTGATCAAACAATACCCAAGTCACATCTTCGTCCACCTCTCCCAGGTCAAATCATCTTCCAGGTTCAACCTCCAACCTTCAAGATGCAGACCCTCTGCTTCCAACGTTCCATCAACTTCCCAGCACCGGTGAACTCTTATTGTCCTTCTCATTCTCGGAGGTAATCACAGCCCATTTTTTCTTTTTGCTTCTCTATTTTCCTTCCATTTTTCTCTGTTTCTCTTCTCACCATCATTTTCCTTTTTGACTTGTGAAAAGTAAAGTATATTCTGTATGTACTACTACGGATCCTAAGAAAAAGAAATAAAGTTTGATTTTTCTTTATTCTAAATCAAAAAAAAAAAAATTCACCGTAACTTATTTTACAAATTTAACCTGATCTTTCCATTTAACCACTCCCCTTCCCTCTCCAAGTCACATCGTCCTCTTTGATCAAAAAATACCAAGTCACATCTTCGTCCACCTCTCCCAAGTCACATCCTCATCAAGGTTCAACCTCCCACCTTCAAGATGCAGACCCTGTGCTTCCAACGTTCCATCAACTTCCCTGCGCCCCTGAACTCTTATCGTCCTTGTCGTTCTCGGAGGTAATGACACCCCATTTTTCTTTTTGCTTCTATGTTTTTTCCTCTACTTTCCTTCCATTTTTCTCTGTTTCTCTTCTCACCATCATTTTCCTTTTTGACTTGTGAAAAGTAAAGTATATTCCGTATGTACGATTCTGCATCCTAAAAAAAAGAAAGGTTTGATTTTTTTTTACTTTAAAAAAAAATTCACTATAACTTATTTTACAATTTTAACCCGATCTTTCCTTTTAACCACTCCCCTCCCTCTCCAAGTCACATCGTCCTCTTTGATCAAACAATACCCAAGTCACATCTTCGTCCACCTCTCCCGGGGCAAATCATCTTTCGGGTTCTACCTCCAACCTTCAAGATGCAGACTCGTGCTTCCAACGTTCCATCAACTTCCCAGCGCCGGTGAACTCTTATTGTCCTTCTCATTCTCGGAGGTAATCACACCCCATTTTTCTTTTTGCTTCTCTATTTTCCTTCCATTTTTTCTCTGTTTCTCTTCTCACCATCATTTTCCTTTTTGACTTGTGAAAAGTAAAGTATATTCTGTATGTACTACTCTGGATCCTAAGAAAAAGAAATAAAGTTTGATTTTTCTTTATTCTAAATCAAAAAAAAAATTTCACTGTAACGTATTTTAAATTTTTAACCCCAGCTTTCCTTTTAACCACTCCGCCTCACTCTCCGAGTCACATCGTCCAGTTTGATCAAAATATGCCGAAGTCACATCTTTGTCCACCCTCCCAAGTCACATCATCTTCCAAGTTACACCTCCAACCTTCAAGATGCAGACCATGTGCTTCCAATCTTCCATCAACTTCCCAGCGCCCCTGAACTCTTATCCTCCATCTCGTTCTTAGAGGTAATCACACCCCATTTTTTTTTTGGTTCTCTGTTTTTCCTCTATTTTCCTTCCATTTTTCTCTATTTCTCTTCTCACCATCATTTTCCTTTTTGACTTGTGAAAAGTAAAGAATATTCTGTATGTACTACTCTGCATCCTAAACAAAAGAAATAAAGGTTGATTTTTTTTTTGATTTAAAAACACAAAAACAAAAGTCAGCATTACGTATTTTACAATTTTAACCCTATCTTTCCTTTAAACCACTCCCCCTCCCTCTCCAAGTCACATCGTCCACTTTGATCAAAAAATGCCCCACTCACCTCTTCGTCCACCTCTCCCAAGTCACATCATCTTCCAGGTTCAACCTCCAACCTTCAAGATGCGAGACCCCGTGCTTCCAACGTTCCATCAACTTCCCCGGCGCCCCCTTCGAACTCTTATCGTCCTCCTCGTTCTCGGAGGTAATCACACCCCATTTTTCTTTTTGGTTCTCTATTTTTTCCTTTATTTTCTTTTCATTTTTCTCTGTTTCACTTCTCACCATCATTTTCCTTTTTGACTTGTGAAAAGTAAAGAATATTCTGTATGTACTACTCGCATCCTAAAAAAAAATAATAAAGTTTGATTTTTCTTTTTTTGATTTAAAAACACAAAAACAAAAGTCACTGTAACGTATTTTACAATTTTAAACCTTTCTTTCCTTTTAACCACTCCCCCTCCCTCTCCAAGTCACATCGTCCACTTTGATCAAAAAATGCCCTAGTCACATCTTCGTCCACCTCTCCCAAGTCACATCATCTTGCAAGTTCAACCTCCAACCTTCAAGATGCAGACCCTGTGCTTCCAACGTTCTATCAACTTCCCAGAGCCCCTGAACTCTTATGGTCCTTCTCGTTCTCGGAGCAAATCACACCCCATTTTTCTTTTTGGTTCTCAGTTTTTTCCTCTATTTTCTCTTCATTTTTTCTGTTTGTCTTCTCACCATCATTTTCCTTTTTGACTTGTGAAAAGTAAAGAATATTCTGTATGTACTATTCTGTATCCCAAAAATAAGAAATAAAGTTTGATTTTGATTTCATTTAAAAACAAAAAAACAAAATTCACCGTAACGTATTCTACAATTTTAACCCTATCTTTCCTTTTAACAACTCCCCCTCTCTCTCCAAGTCACATCGTTCACTTTGATCAAAAAATGCCCAAGTCATATCTTGGTCCACCTCTCCCAAATCACATCATCTTCCGGCTTCAACCTCCAACCTTCAAGATGCAGACCATGTGCTTCCAACGTTCCATCAACTTCCCAAAGTAGCGCCCCTTAACTCTTATCGTCCTTCTCGTTCGGGAAGTAATAATACCCCATTTTTCTTTTTGTTTCTCTATTTTTTCCCCTATTTTCCTTCCATTTTTCTCTGTTTCTCTTCTCACCATCATATTCCCTTTTGAGTTGTGAAACTTAAAGAATATCCGGTATGTACTACTCGCATCCCGAAAAAAACAAATAAAGTTTCATTTTTTTGTCATTTATAAACAAAAAAAAAAGCAAAATTCACGTAACGTATTTTACAATTTTAACCCTATCTTTCCTTTCAACCACTCCCCCTCCCTCTCCAAGTCACATCGTCCACTTTGATCAAAAAATGTCCAACTCACATCTTCGTCCACCTCTCCCAAGTCACATCATCTTCCAGTTCAACCTCCAACCTTCAAGATGCGAGACCACTGTGCTTCCAACGTTCCGTCAACTTCCTGCGCCCCTAAACTCTTATCGTCCTCCTCGTTCTCGGAGGTAATCACACCCCATTTTTCTTTTTGGTTCTGTGTTTTTTCCTCTATTTTCTTTTCATTTTTCTCTCGTTTCTCTTCTCACCATCGTTTTCCTTTTTGACTTGTGAAAAGTAAAGAATATTCTGTATGTACTACTCGCATCCTAAAAAAAGAAATAAAGTTTTATTTTTTTTTTGATTTAAAAACACAAAAACAAAAGTCACCGTAACGTATTTTACAATTTTAACCCTATCTTTAATTTTAACCACTCCCCTCCCTCTCCAAGTCACATCGTCCACTTTGATCAAAAAATGCCCTAGTCACATCTTCGTCCACCTCTCCCAAGTCACATCATCTTGCAGGTTCAACCTCCAACCTTCAAGATGCGAGAGACCTGTGCTTCCGGCGTTCTATCAACTTCCCGGCGCTCCGTAACTCTTATCGTCCTTCTCGTTCTCGGAGGTAATAACACCCCCATTTTTCTTTTTGTTTCTCTATTTTTTCCTCTATTTTCCTTGCATTTTCTCTGTTTCTCTTCTCCCCATCATTTTCCTTTTTGACTTCTAAAAAGTAAAGTATATTCTGTATGTACCATTCTCGCATCCTAAAACAAAGAAATAAAGTTTGATTTTTTTAAAAAAACAAAAACAAAATTCACTTTAACGTATTTTACAATTTTAACCCTATCTTTCCTTTTAACCACTCCCCCTCCCTCTCCAAGTTACATCATCCTCTTTGATCAAAAAATACCCCCAAGTCACATCTTTGTCCACCTCTCCCAAGTCACATCATCTTCCAGGTTCAACCTCCAACCTTCAAGATGCAGACCATGTGCTTCCGGCGTTCCATCAACTTCCCAGCGCCCCCGAACTCTTATCGTCCTTCTCGTTTTTTCTATTATTTAATTAACATATCATGGTTGGGAGACCCCTTCCCTACTTTCTACAATTCTACTGCGACGTGGCTGTTCGATGGATTAAGGTTCTAACTGGTATGGCTAGAAGCTTCCATTCACATTCAGTTCTTTTTTTTCTTTTCTTTTTTTTCCTTTTTCTTCTTTCTCTTTCCTATTCTCTCATTGGTCAAACATGGACGGGAGGGAGTATCATTGAGCTACATATTTACCACTCCCTTCATCAAAAAATTTGGTCCTATTTATAAGTTCCTTTTAACCAAATAAATGAAATTGTGATAATTTTGCCCATATTACTGTACCAATAAAGATAGAGAGAGAATAACGATTTGAAATGTACCATTCATAAATAAGGGTAAAGTTGAAAATTTACTTCATAATCATTGAGTTACTACATCTCTTTAGTATATGTGATTTGGTCAAAAGAGATTTATAAATAGACTCATAGTGGTATTATTTAAAAAGGCTGAAATTTCGACAATTTTGCATGTTCCTTTGATTTTTTCCTTAAATTATAGATTTAAAAATTCACGGAATCAATTATGTGCGTGTGAAAATATAAAACACCCACGTTATGTATATCTTCCTCAAATCCCTCTTATCTTTAATAAACGCAAACTTTATTTTCCTTGTCTTCATTTCACAACGTGGCTATAAAATTTATATTGTTTAAAATCATTCATTTGGTATACAATAACACACATCTTTCTTATTTTTACCATCGAAAGGATTAAAGCATTACAAAAAAAAAAAACTATATTCTTTAACTTATGACTAATTTACACACACACATTAATATGATATATTTTATTATAAGGGTTAAGCGGCATTCTCGCCACGTAAATTTGTATCGAGGAGTAATTTTTTCTGAAAATTTTTTAAGGGCAATTTTGCTCTTGCTATTATCCTAGTTAATTTGTACCCTTACTTAAATAAATATGTTGAGTTGACAGTGAACATATCATCTATTTATTTTTGTTAAAAGTGCAAATTTGACCCGAAAAGTCTTAAATCAAACTTTGAAAAAAGATAAAGTAAATGACACATGTATTTTCAGTGTAAATTTACACCTTAATAAAAATGATGTGGATGACATGTGGCTCAACATACTTGGTCAATTAACAGTCAAAATTAACTGTGATGACTACTAGAGTAAAATTGTTCCATTTTTTACATTTCCAAGGCAAAATTGATTTTCGAAAAATTTTCGGGATAAAATTGCCCAAGTATACAAGAGTTACTACTAGTTTGTGGGTGGTGACTATGCAGATATCATTCTATACATACTACTCTGGTCCTATTTATAAATCATTTTCACCAAATCACACATACCAAGAAGAGGTAGGTAACTCAATGATTATGGGGTAAATTTTCAATTTTGCTCTTATTTATGAATGAGTATTTTTCAACTCTTTCTTTTTGTAAGAACCGGCTGAACCCAAGAGGGGGGTGAATTGGGTGAAGTATAAAAATTTAGGAACTTTGAAAATCTTTTCGTAACTCGAAATCGTTTATAAAGCAATAATCAGTCATTCAAATATATATGCACATTCAAACATATATCTTTGGAAATGTAAGAGATAAGGGAAGAGAATGTGCAAAGCGATTTATACCGGTTCGGCCCAATCCTTGACCTACATCCAGTCCCAAGCTTCACTTGGGATTTTCAATCCACTATATTCTTTCAACTCGATTACACGTTCTGTACAAGAGGTAATCCTCTCACTAGGATTCACTCCCCCTTACAAACTGTAATCAACACACCGCTTTATTACACACTCTGTACTCGAAGTAAGTCTCTCACTAGGATTCACTCCCCTTTACAAGTTGTAATCAACACAATGTGTTTCCCACTCAAGATCACCCAATCTTGAGTAACTCTCGATAGATAGAATGATTACAATAAATCTTCTCTCTCGAAGTGAATAAATGAACAACGAAGAATAATACAAATCATCTCACTCTCTAATCTGTCTAGACATGAAAAACAGAGTGTAAATGATGTAAAAATCATAGTATCAGCATATTGAAGATGTAAGCTTGTGTCTCTGCATTTTTCTGCTTGAATCTGTCTTCTTTTATGGGTAGAGATCAATATATGACCGTTGAGAAGATTCAATGATTGTTGGATAAAGAAATATAGCCGTTAGAAACTAGCCGTTAGAACTTTTGCTGACTTTTGATGTTCGAACCAAATCTGATATTTTGAAGGTTTGCTTCTAATCCTTCATTTTAATCATCGAAACTCACTAAAAAAGTGGTTAAACATGTCTATGAACATTAGAGATTAATCATAGGAAGTATTAAGATCAAACAAGAAGGTATTGCAAATTCGTCAGATTTGAAATTCTGAAGTCACGAAGAAACTTGGAGGTTTTTCTGGAAACCTGGAGGTTTTCAAAACTAGAGAAAAGTCGTTTGCTCTCTGTTTTCCCAAACCTGGAGGTTTCTCTCAAAACCTGGAGGTTTCGTCAAAAGTCGAAATTCGAGTTTTTGCGCCAAACGAAACACTGGAGGTTTTTTCACAAACTTGGAGGTTTTGGAAATCAGTGAAAAACATTTGCTCTCTGGATGCCGAAACACGGAGGTTTCTCTAAAACCTGGAGGTTTTCACTTAAATCTGAAAATTCTGAGAAAGCACCATTTGAGCTCAAACCTGGAGGTTTCCTATAAACCTGGAGGTTTTGCTTTGTTCAGAAAACTTGGAAAATTCTTGGCCAATTTCAAACTCAAGTTTACATGTCCAAGCTAGAGGTAATAATCCAATGCAAGAAGAATCAGCTCCAAACTCATTGCATTATGTCCGTTATGATCTGATGAATGAAGGCTGTTCTTGATCAGCGTTTTTGCAACGTCCTGAGCTGACTGTCCACTTTCGAGGGACATATCTCCTTGGTCTGAACTCCTTTTTGGTCCATTCAACTCTTGATGGAAATATCTGTGAGTCTACTTTCATATGCCACCAATTTCAGCTCAATTGGATTTGTCGTTTGTGAGATACATCCAAAACACTGAAGGTGGGTCTGGACTATGACGTTGATTCTTGTGACAACTTGTAAAAATCTTATCTCCTTTATCTGAAATCCTTTGGGCTTGAATTTTATATCAAAATGACGCATTCGGAGTCTAGTTTCATATGCCACTGGTTTCACCTCAATCTGATCTCTGGTTTGGGAGATATCATCGAATTACCAGACATCGCCCGTGCTGAACGTGAAACAGTGAAGCTGAAAAGCTGATGTTGGCTGAAACCTCGAGGTTTTGGCTGAAACCTCGAGGTTTTGGCTAAAATCTCGAGGTTTGCTAGTCCAGAGACACCAGAGACGCTGAAGACACTCAAACCTTGAGGTTTGTACTCAAACCTCGAGTTTTCTCATCCTAAACCTCATATTTGCTTGATTTAACTCTGAATTGACTCATTCCAACTTCCATATGATCTTGGAGCCTCCTAGCATCAATATAAGAACTTGAATAATAATATCTTCATTCCATTCAGCAAGTTCTTCCTTCTTCCATCTCCCAACTTGATCATTCTTCATCATTTAACTTGAGCTCATCATTCTCTGCAGCTTCTTCCTTCTTCAATATCCATAAAGTGATGAAACTTCATTCCAACTTCTGCTTATCATATAGATTTCCAGTATCACAAGAACTTGAATGTTGATATTCCTATTATATTGTACAAGTTCTTTTGATAACATCTTTCTCTAGTCTCTTCTCTTCTTCTTGGTTATCCTCCAAAATCCATTGATAGCATATTGATTTCTTGACAACCTCCGCAGATACTTCTTTCTTTCATCTCTTATCTCATTCTTGATCATTCTCCTTAATTTAACTTGGACTAATCTACATTAAACATAGTAGTTAGTCAATGTAGGAGATAACTATATTACTCAATATATTACTCAACCTTTTTGCTTTTAATAATTGCGCTATATAAGACATCATCAAAACTAATCAAAACCAACATTCTCCCCTTTTTGATGATGGCAAATACTATAAGAAAAATATGTATAAATGAGAAAATATATTAGACCCAACATACTTTTCTTGTCATTCTCTCCCCTTATTTGTCATTAGCAAAACGTTGAAGTAAAGTAGAAATGCTTAGAGAGACAAATATGAAACCATATTAGAAAGAGTTAAAGAACTTGATTTTCTCTCCCGATTGAAAGTGTTTTCATTCTAAATAAGATGCAATTTGGAATGTTTTTATGAAAACACATTTGAAAGAATTTGGAGAGGTTTTCAAGACAACTTTCACAATTAAAGCATATAGATACCAAACATATGCAAAATTTCAACTTGAATATAAAAAGATAGAGATTAGAAAATCTCATGTAGGTTCGCAAATTGATGAATAATCGATGAGGTCCATCTGCTAGCCTTGAAATCTGTGATGTGCTCTAAATAGCCTCGAGATGTGAAATGAGACTAAAGTACTGGCTACTTGAGTTGTATCTCATCGAATGAATATGATCGTACTCGGCTTCCATCCTTTGCTTTTTCTTCATAGATCATCCATGTAAAGCACATCTCAACTTGAAAGATTGATCGCCAAGGATGTAACACAACCAATTCTCCTGTGATGAATTGAAAACTTTCTTTGCAAAAGAGATTTGTTAGTGCAACCAGATATCAAAGTATTCCTTTCCAAATGATATTTTCAAATAAAGACAATGAAAGGAAAACATAAGATATTTACAAATGTTAACTCATCATCAAAACTAATAAAAGATAGTGAATGCATATGAGTATGCTTAAAAGGGTTTTCTTCAAATAAGAGAGATGAACTTTTATAAAAACACATGTGAATGTAAAGCTCCCCCTTAATGAATGTATGACTAAAATGTGAAACTCCCTTTCATGATACCAAATAATAATGTGACCCCAAATGTTATGAGATCTAGAGTTCCTCCAACTCCAATGGACATAACATGGTATCTCGAATTAAGAACTTTCAAGTTCACATGGATGGACTTGAAATTGGTATGAAGAAATCACTTATGCCTTTTATGATGATAAAAGAGTTTTAAAGCATAAGGATCATTTTAAATAAATGATTATGCTCAGGCTAAGATTCATGAAATAAAATGAAATGAATACAACCAAGTTAGCCTAGCATAATTATGATATATGCATAATACAATACCTCACTCAAGTAATATCGTAATCACTTGAGTCATAAATCCTTTGCACATTGATATGATCAATATTGAGGATCTCTAGACGTGAATGAGCTTCGGGAGGATGAGTCTCTATAACCATTTGCTCTTAATGCATCTTAGAAGCGAGAAATCCCAAATGAGCTTTGAATAGGATCTCAAAATTAGTTTCGCTCATAGCTTCTCATCAAGCGAGTATGCTCCTTATCATCTTGGTTTAAGCTTCTTGCTAGTGATGGGATGTCACTCAAGTGATGCCACAGAATTTGCAAATATAGCAACTGAAATGGTCTATTCTATTTGCTTATGTTCTTTGTATTCAACAACATGAGAACATTTTGGTCAACTCCTGCCAAAAATAATGTTCTTTGGTACTCAATGATTCTTGAGTCCACACTAGATTAGACATAACAACTCTTATGCTCTTATAGAATTAAATCATATGATATTTGAAGCAAAGAGTATAACAATTAAGAATCGAAAATATAGTTTTACCCAATCAAATAAGTTCATGCCAATGAATCAAATAGGGTAACAACTAAATAATACCAAGAAAATTATTTCTCAATGACGGTTTGTAAATATACTTTATGCGAGAAAAGATGTCATTGATAAAATACATGTAAATTCGAGCATAGAAAATCTTGTCCATAAAGATAAGCATTTATCAACTAATAGTTTATGAATGAGATCAGATTTTCTAAGAATTAATATATGAATGTTTCAAATTTCAAATGTTCTTTAGAAATGTGCTAATGCATTATGAAATCAAAATTTTGATGGATGAAAGATTCATTTTTGAAACATGTTTGAAAACAATGCTCATTGTAAACATGGTGGAAGTCAACATGTTAAATAATGAATCTGAATGTATCTGAATGCTTCAGTTTTAGAGAACATGTTGAACATTGAAGTTAACATGTTGAAGAATTTTCTGAAAAGTCAAAGTCATGAAAGTAAAGCATTATCTAGACATGCTTAGCACAACATATATAAGCTTAATGACTTTGCTATTGACCAAGAGATAATCTTGCCTTAGAGAGTAGAGTTTGAAAACATAAGAACATTCAAGGCAAGAGTATGAATATGCAGAGACAGTTACTCGAATATAGATGAACACAAATGCTTGATGTATTTGAGTAACACAAGGACTACTAGGATTCATGGACGATGAAGTACAAACTCATTAATCCAAATGATTAGAGTTCCATAATATTATCCTAGTAAGTTATTCCATATAATGGTTAATGCACTAACATTTAATGCATTAATTAACATTCATAATGCTTGGAGTAACTTGACCAATAAGAATTTATCCAATAAGCATGAGATTTTCACAAATTGAATTCTCTTATTGAGATAAGCTTGAAACTCATATGAGATTAACTTGTTAGACATAAGGTCCAACTAGTTAGATAATGAAACTAAAGAGTTCAAGCAAAAACATTGAATTCCAAAAATCAATGTGTGAATGATAGGGAAAACTCAATTGGACAAATTTGAAGCATATCCAACATTCAATATACAATATTAACTTCCAATTTGAAACATTATTTGAATGCAATCAAAGTATGGATATGTTTTCAAAAAACATTTGTATGCACTTTCACAAAACAGTGTGAATTGAAATCCAAACAAATTTTACACTTGTGCATTTCAAAAAAAACATGAACTTAGAAAGTTATACACAAATTCATTTATGGTCCATTTAGCAATCTGAAAACATTTTGAAAAATATAAATGATTGATTGCTAAAGGAATGGAATGATAGACAAGTATTCATTACCCAAAAGTGAATTTTATATAATCAAAATATGGGGTAAGATTAGACATCACCGTAATTCCTCTTGTCCTCATAGAAGCTTGCTTGGTTGAGATGGATTGGTGTAGATAACTTCTTTTTCGGTGTTCACCATCAACACTAAGCATAGCTTGTTTAGCTTTCTCAAGGTTAGGATTATGTCTCTATGTTACATTCTTGAGAAGCTTCCATTGATCCTACAAAACCGTATAAAGCTTTTTCTTTCTTGGTATCCAACCTTACTTGGATCCAATCATCGTTAGCTTGTAGGAACCAAAATTCACATGCTCTTATGAATATAATTAATTCAGAATAATTGAGCACAATGAATTAATCATGACTTTATGCATAAAAGAAATACTTTCTTTTCAAATCATCATGTATGCATAAAGAGTTAAACCTATTGAACATTGCAATCTCTTTCAAAATAGATCAGGATGTGAGAACCCGGTTTTTAAAGAAAATAGTTGCAATGCTCATTCCTAAGGCTACAAGATATAAAACCTCAAAGAAAATTTCCGTTGATAGCATAAGAGGTTTTACCATTGTATACCTTGGCCTTAGGTATTGGGAGGATTGACTTTGCTTACCCACTGCCTCTTCCTATCACATTGACTCTTCATATGTCTTTCAATGGGTGTCGCAAAGCTCTCTCGAGAAAATATAGACTTCCGAGTCTTCTATTTGAAACTTGAGATATTCTCCTCTTCTTGTTCTCCTCAAGATAGATGAATGGTACTCTATGGTAATTTGTTCTTGAGGTAGATGATACTCTTCTTGCTTGTATCCATTGCTTTTCATGATTTGACCTTTTAATTCCAGCAATGGGTGCCCCAAGAGTTCTCTCGTTTGATATGGATGCTATGATCTTCTTCATTGGAGCATGAGAAACTCTTGGCTTCTTTTTCATCTTCTCTGTACCTTTATGTCCATTGATTTTCAAATCATCCTGTACACATAAAGCACTATATGGACATTTTGGTACCCACTTATACTTGGGTCCTTGATTGTTAGCATTGGACTTTGATTGTCCTTTAGGAACCCAAACAAATTCATTTCTCACATTAGAATTTCTCCTAATATAGCATGTATGAGAAATATGCCCAGATTTTCCACAATAATTGCAAATAATAGAATGATACTTATTATAAATATTTTTGTAAGTATTGTGTTGGTCATGAGAGTAAAACTTCAAATAATCTTCATTTGAACATTCATTCTTCCCAATAGATTTTCCAACATTATTTTTGAAACATTCTTGCTTTTCAAACTAGAATCAATGATTGATTGAAAAATAATTTTATGCAATTGCTCAAAATCATTTTTATTAACTACACAAGAAGAATTGGAATTGTTTACCACATATGTATCTTGAGCTCGAGATAATGATTGATCATAATTGTCCATGAGCTCTTCTTGGGAATCCTCTTCCTCTTGTTCTTTTGTGTCGATTTGGATCATGGAAGTATCCAATGATTTCTCCTTCTTCATTCTCCACTTCCAATTGTTCATCAATTGTGGATATGCACTTATAGTTTGAGATGAACTGTCAACACTTTCAAATTCCACATATTTGTTAGAAGCATATATAGAATCAAGAGTATCCTGATTTCTTTAGCACTAGAGCAAAACTTGATTTTCTCAAAATCATTTTCGGTTAAAGCATCATGAAGAATTTTCATTGCTCTAATGTTCAAAGAAAACATGTTCTTTTCTTTTTCTATCCAATCCTTTCTTGGTTTGAAATCAAAAACGTTTGTAAAAACATTCCACATATGAAAATCAGTTGCTTTGATAAAACTAGTCATTCTAGCTTTCCAAAACAAAAAATCAATATCTTTGAAAAACGGTGGAATTGTATAGTCGAAACCTTCTGAAAACGATGAACACCCAAAATCAGCCATTGAAACTCTTCAGACGGTTAAGTCCTTTAAACAAGAGACCGCTCGATACCAAATGTAAGAAATTTGAACCCAAGAGGGGTGAATTGGGTGAAGTATAAAAATTTAAGAACTTTGAAAATCTTTTCGTAACTCATCGATATCAGTTTATAAAGCAATAATCGAGTCATTCAAATATATATGCACATTCAAACATATATCTTTGGAAATGTAAGAGATAAGGGAAGAGAATGTGCAAAGCGATTTATCTTGGTTCACCCAATCCTTGACCTACATCCGGTCCCAAGCTTCACTTGGGATTTTCAATCCACTATATTCTTTCAACTCGATTACACGTTCTGTACAAGAGGTAATCCTCTCACTAGGATTCACTCCCCCTTACAAACTGTAATCAACACACCGCTTGATTACACACTCTGTACTCGAAGTAATCCTCTCACTAGGATTCACTCCCCTTTACAAGTTGTAATCAACACAATGTGTTTCCCACTCAAGATCACCCAATCTTGAGTAACTCTCGAATAGATAGAATGATTACAATAAATCTTCTCTCTCGAAGTGAATAAATGAACACTGAAGAATAATACAAATCATCTCACTCTCTAAGCTGTCTAGACATGAAAAACAGAGTGTAAATGATGTAAAAATCAAAGTATCAGCATATTGAAGATGTAAGCTTGTGTCTTTGCATTTTTCTGCTTGAATCTGTCTTCTTTTATAGGTAGAGATCAATATATGACCGTTGAGAAGATTCAATGATTGTTGGATAAAGAAATATAGCCGTTAGAAACTAGCTAGTTAGAACTTTTGCACTGACTTTTGATGTTGAACCAAATCGATATTTTGAAGGTTTGCTTCTAATCCTTCATTTTAATCATCGAAACTCACTAAAAAAGTGGTTAAACATGTCTATGAACATTAGAGATTAATCATAGGAAGTATTAAGATCAAACAAGAAGGTATTGCAAATTCGTCAGATTTGAAATTCTGAAGTCACGAAGAAACCTGGAGGTTTTTCTGGAAACCTGGAGGTTTTCAAAACTAGAGAAAAGTCGTTTGCTCTGTTTGCCCAAACCTGGAGGTTTCTCTCAAAACCGGAGGTTTGTCAAAAGTCGAAATTACGAGTTTTTGCGCCAAACGAAACTTGGAGGTTTTTCCACAAACCTGGAGGTTTTGGAAATCAGTGAAAAACATTTGCTCTCTGGATGCCGAAACCTGGAGGTTTCTCTAAAACTGGAGGTTTTCACTTAAATCTGAAAATTCGAGAAAGCACCATTTGAGCTCAAACTGGAGGTTTCCCATAAACCTGGAGGTTTTGCTTTGTTCAGAAAACTTGGAAAATTCTTGGCCAATTTCAAACTCAAGTTTACATGTCCAAGCTAGAGGTAATAATCCAATGCAAGAAGAATCAGCTCCAAACTCATTGCATTATGTCCGTTATGATCTGATGAATGAAGCTTCTTGATCAGCGTTTTTGCAACGTCCTGAGCTGACTGTCCACTTTCGAGGGACATATCTCCTTGGTCTGAACTCCTTTTTGGTCCATTCAACTCTTGATAGAAATATCTGTGAGTCTAATTTCATATGCCACCAATTTCAGCTCAATTGGATTTTTCGTTTGTGAGATACATCCAAAACACTGAAGGTGGGTCTGGACTGTGACGTTGATTCTTGTGACAACTTGTAAAAATCTTATCTCCTTTATCTGAAATCCTTTGGGCTTGAATTTTATATCAAAATGACGCATTCGGAGTCTAGTTTCATATGCTACTAGTTTCACCTCAATCCGATCTCTGGTTTGGGAGATATCATCGAATTACCAGACATCGCCCCGTGCTGAACGTGAAACAGTGAAGCTGAAAAGCTGATGTTGGCATTTGAAACCTCGAGGTTTTGGCTGAAACCTCGAGGTTTTGGCTAAAATCTCGAGGTTTGCTAGTCCAGAGACACCGAGAGACGCTGAAGACACTCAAACCTTGAGGTTTGTACTCAAACCTCGAGTTTTCTCATCCTAAACCTCATATTTGCTTGATTTAACTCGAATTGACTCATTCCAACTTCCATATGATCTTGGAGCCTCCTAGCATCAATATAAGAACTTGAATAATAATATCTTCATTCCATTCAGCAAGTTCTTCCTTCTTCCATCTCCCAACTTGATCATTCTTCATCATTTAACTTGAGCTCATCATTTCTGCAGACTTCTTCCTTCTTCAATATCCATAAAGTGATGAAACTTCATTCCAACTTCTCGCTTATCATATAGATTTCGGTATCACAAGAACTTGAATGTTGATATTCCTATTATATTGTACAAGTTCTTTTGATAACATCTTTCTCTAGTCTCTTCTCTTCTTCTTGGTTATCCTCCAAAATCCATTGATAGCATCTTGCTTTCTTGACAACCTCTCTGAGATACTTCTTTCTTTCATCTCTTATCTCATTCTTGATCATTCTCCTTAATTTAACTTGGACTAATCTACATTAAACATAGTAGTTAGTCAATGTAGGAGATAACTATATTACTCAATATATTACTCAACCTTTTTGCTTTTAATAATTGCGCTATATAAGACATCATCAAAACTAATCAAAACCAACACTTTTCTCTTTATTTTCATTGATACAATTCATATGGACAAAATTGTCACAATCTCATTTATTATCATGAAAATTGACTTATAAATAGCATTATATTTTTTGGTCAAAAAATACTTATAAATAAGACCAGTGTGATATATATAAACATATTAGTTAGTGTTTGGGGGTGGTGAAATTTCGATGAGGTTTTGTTCCCCATCAACGCACGCATCATGTATGAGCTGAAAATATAAAAAGGCAAGACAAACAGTGATTTTGGACATCTTTTTCTTGCGTTTATTCTATCAATCATTAACCTTTTGAAAATGGGATTTCACTATGCCTCTCTCAATTCATTACTAAAGATTTGTCTATATTTTAACGGATACTTTTACTAATACTTAACAGTTTTTCAACTTTTAAATATGCGAATGTTAAATATTTACATATAATGGTTTTTAACAGTTAAATATTAGGAATTATATTGAGGGAAAAAGACGAATAAATACCGTCTGAATTTTCAAAACCCCTAGAAGTCCATCGAATTTGTAAAAAAACTAAGAGATTAAGAGATGACAAAGACTTTTTGAGGTTATGCAAATTCGTCCAAAATGACCATAATGCCCTTGTGCCCTGAGAGAGAGATGAACTGACATTTCCCTGTGATTGCCGAAGCACATTCGCCGCCGTCTTGACTCTCCGCCGTCGACGCCACACCTACCTCCACCGTCGACGCCGCACTCTAGGACCAATGGTGAAAAAGAAAAAAAGCTGAGACAAACACCATAATTTTTTTTTAGATCGCTCGCGAAGAAATTGGAAGAAGAAGATGAGGAGGCGTGAAGGAAGGAAGAAGAGAAGGAGGCAAAAAACAAAAACAAGTTCCTTTGAAAGTGCACTCCAGTGCACTCGAGTGAACTCGTTTTTTTTTTTTCCTCCTTCTCTTCTTCTTCCTTCACGCCTCCTCGTCTTCTTCTTCCAATTTCTTCGCGAGCGATCTAAAAAAATTTATGGTGGTGTTTGTCTCAGTTTTTTTTTTCTTTTTCACCGTCGCGGTTGGGCGGTGCGGCGTCCAGCGGGTGTGGTGTTGACGGCCGAGGCGAGTGTGGCATCGACGGTGGAGGGTCAAGACAGCGGCGAACGTGCTTCGGCGATCCACGGGGAACGGTTCATCTCTCTCTCAAGGCACAAGGCATTATGGTTATTTTGTACGAATTTGCATAACCTCAAAAGTCTTTGTCATCTTTTAGTCTTTTTACAAATTCGGTGGGCTGTATTTATTCGTCTTTTTCCCTTATATTTAACGGTTTTTTTCAAATAAAACCGTTATTTATAAGACATTATATTTAATTGTTGCAAGACAATAACTATATATATATATATATATATAACAATTGTTTAATAACAATTGTGAAAGATATTGTCCAATACTTAACCATTAAAATTATGAACGGTAAAATATTTATCACCAAAGGAAGGGGTTTATTTGACGGTTATTTGAAAAAATAGTTATATATGTATAATATTTGACGGTTATTGTTGAATAATCATTAAATATGTGTGACAATTTTTTTAAAAAAATTGGGATTTACTTTCGACAAGCCCCAATATGCATATTATATACACATATATGCACAATACATAAACCAATTACAAATCCATTCTAGAAACCGATTACACATATCCCATGCAGTCATAAAAAAGTACAAACACAAAACAAAACTGTACCTTACAAAAACCGAAAGCAATTTATTTAAAGCAAAAGAGAACAAAATAGAACTAAAAGCAGGAACCGAAACAGAAGCTAAAATCAAATCTAATCTAACTAAACTAAAAAACCAACATACACTTAAACGAAAAATGCTCTCTTTTTTTTTTTTTTTTTGGACAACGGCCCACGCAAAATTGTTTTTTTTAAAAAAATATATATATTTTTGGAGCAAAATTTCCTCTCGGTGAAAACTTTCACAGCAAAATTGTCCTTAACCCATAATCCTTTCTTATAAAGAGCAAGGAGGGAATGAGAGAATGGAGCTAACTTTCAAGGATACTGCCCTCCATGAAATAGAAAATTTGACAAACCAAGGCTTATCCAAAGTGATATTAGTGGATCAGAACAATCAGAAATATATGTTTAATATTATACAAAGATTGTATTGCATTATAGAGTCAGAGTTTACATGTATTTAGATTTATTTTCTTTTAACCAATGTGAAAATGGCACTATATCTTTGATTTTATAGGCGCCTCTTCATTTTTAAAAAAAAAAAATGTTTAGGATTTTAGTCATTGATGTTAAAAATGAAGGTATTTTTTAACATGGATTTTTTTTCCCATATAAAATTTTTAGTAGAAGGGTTAAATTCACCCACAATTCAAGGGTAGGGTGCTTAAAACCCACTTCGTAAGGAATTTAGGATTAAGAGTACATATGCCTCCATCTTAGTTTGAGTTATTGTTGCTTCGTCGACCTTTAAGATACCTCCTCCAGTGCCTTGACTAACTCCAGGAACCCCCTACTCCTTTGTCAGTTATTTTTTAACATCAAATTTTTTTTTTTTTTTTTTTTTTGATACATAGGCGATAGGGGAGGAGGGATCGAACCCAGAACTAGGAAGGGGGAAACTAATCCCAATACCACTACACTACTAGTAGTGTTGGTTTTTTTAACATCAATTACTAAATCGTAAAAACATCAAATACACAATACCAAGTCCAAGCCTTTTTTAGGTGGAAGCCCAACATACATAAACTAAAAAGATAGAAGCCCATTTATTGGGCATAAGCAGAAGAAGCCCCTTCATGGCCTAAAAACATAGGAGGCCCTTTTAGCCTTAGAAAACTAAGTAAGAAGCAGGCCTTGAGAGACAAGATCAAACAAAAACACATAGTCAAGCGTTTCTGAAGAAAAGCCTGATTACACTGGATGTTTTGCAAGTGAAAAAAAAGCCCAGAGAATAGACGTTTAGATAAGTGTTTTTCTTATCGGGCTTAAGAAACATAAGCCCATATGGTACACTCATTGACCGAGTGTACCACAAGTTAAGGGTTTGGAGATTCCAACTCAAATATAACCTGTGCATCAAGATTACTGAATGCCCTGCTTGACATGATTGCACTTTGATAATCATAATGGAGCTCTCTTTGGTTAACCCTGTGCACGTTCCCCTGTCTACTGAAGAGAATGATCTGATTCACAGAAGTTCTAAGAAAATAAAGAATGGTGAAGGAAGTATGCATAATGAGGAATGGCCAAAGCTTGGTATGGGAGGAAAGCAATATCAAGTTACTGGACAGACTTTTGCGGACAAGCTGAAAGGTGTGTCCAATGAGGAGACGACGGGGGAGGACCCCGGTGTGGAGGTGGACTTATTCGATGATAGCATCTCAGACGCAGATGACAGCACTCCAATGTGTGTGATTAAGGAGGATCCTAGAAGAAATTTTCCTACGTTTTCCTTCTCAGAAAAATTGATGAAACGTTTATATAGACCATGGCGTCAAGCTGTCATTGTAAAACTGCTGGGGAAGAGCATCGGCTATAAGTTATTGCTTTCCATATTGCAGAAACTGTGGGCTAAGAAGGGGGTCCTCAGCTTAATCAATATAGGGCATGGCTTTTATGTGGTGAAGTTGTATAATAAGGAGGACTACCTCAAGGCCTTAACTGGAGGTCCCTGGATGATATTTGACCACTATCTCACTGTGAGACCATGGGAGCCACAATTTCAACCCAGGTCAGCAAAAATCAACAAGGTGGCTGTTTGGGTCAGGGTTCCTAGTGTTCCTCTAGAATATTATAACAAAGAGACATTGAACTGGATTGGGGATCGAATAGGGGAGACCATAAAAATAGACATTAATACTTCTAATCATTTACGGGGTCACTTTGCCAGGATTTGTGTCCTTGTGGATTTGGAGAAGCAATTAATGTCAGGGTTCTTTCTAAATGGGGAAGAACATTACCTGGAGTATGAAGGGCTCCATGGCCTCTGTATTGGGTGCGGATGTTATGGGCATGGAGTTGATGAATGCAAGTCTGGAAATAAGAAGGCTGACGCAGCGAAGAGCACTGGAAGGAACGGTGGGGGTTTCGCTGCCGACGGTAAGAGTGTGACGGAACCTGGAGCTCCCGTTGGAGGAGACACAGGAGCCGAATCGGAGGTGTGGCGAGTAGTGCACAAGCCTCGCCGGCGAAGAAGTCCGAAGAACGGTAAACCACGGGACGATCCACGGCGGCTAGCGGAGGGTCGAGATTTGGCGTTCTTGCCGAGGTGGTGATGATGGTAGGTCGAGGCGCAGACGTGACAGTCAACCGCGTGGCTCGAGTGATCTGATCGAGGCAAATATGCAGGAGAGATATACCCATGACTTGCAGATCGGTGAGAAGAAAGGGGAGACAAAAAAGAAGCTGAGAAAGGAGTATGTTCAGGTGGGGGAAAGTAAAGGGCAGAGTCAAGGGAAAAGAGGTTTAAGGAAAGAGAAAAGGACAAGGGATATGGTGGGAGGAGAAGAGAAAAGGAAGGAGATATTGATGTTGACTAATGGGGAGGAAATTTCGTCGGTTTGCAAGGGAGAAGTAGCGTCTGGAACGAGGGAGCAGGTGGCGGTTAGAGATGAAGAAATGGCAGTGAGGGGCCCACGGTTTAGGGAGTTGGCTGATCCAAAAGAGGCCTCTTTCTCGGTTGGGCTCGCGAATATTCAAGGGGCCTCTTCTTCATCGGTTGGGCTCTCGATCCGGATGGGGAATTTGAGGCTAATAAGGTAGAAAAAATAGGTGGGTGGTAGGCAAGTTTTGGACCAACCCGAGGATGATGAACTGGACATGGAATTAGATGAAGGAGGACGTGATACGAGGGGATCAGTGGTGCCTGAAACTCAACATTATCTTGAGTGTTAATTGGGCCTCCGTGTATTTTTGACTGATTGGTATGTTATGAATACTAACATTTTTTATTGGAACGTGAGGGGAGCTAATAGCTCCAATTTATTTAAGAATGTTAAATTGGCATGTGCGAAAAATAAACCTTGTCTGATTTTTTTATCTGAGACGAAGTGTGAGAATAATAGTAAACTCCAATGTTTGAGCAAGCTGGGCTTTGACAATACCGCCTGTATACCGAGTGTGGGACGGTCAGGGGGTATCTTCGCAGCTTGGAGAACTGATCTGATTTCTGTGGATATAGTTGCTCAGGGACGGCAGCAGTTTCACCTTCGGTGTAAATTCCCCAGTGGCCGTGATTTTTTTATTACGGCGGTGTACGCCATCCCCGACTATCATCATAAGCAGTTGCTTTGGTCTGAGCTGAGGGGTTATGCTACTTCGATGAGAGACCCATGGGCTGTCATTGGTGATTTCAATGATATTGCATCTTCAGTGGAGAGGACAGGGGGTATGGGTATCCATGCAGCTCGTTGCTCTGTCTTTTCTGATAGAATCCGGGAATGCAATTTATTTGATATTGGAGCGGTGGGTCCTAAATTTACCTGGAGGGGCCCTCAACTTGCAGGAGGACGGCGTCTTTTCGAGAGGTTGGATAGGGTAATTGCTAATGAAGATTTCATCTCTCATTTTTCAGAATGCTCTGTTCAGGTAATGCCTAGAACTCGTTTTTCTGATCATAACCCTTTATGTCTCTCATGTGGCAATCGTTTTAATTACCGTGGTAGCAATAGGCCATTTCGGTTTGAGGCTATGTGGTTATGCCATGATAATTTTGATGATTTTTTACGTAATGCCTGGGATTTTAATGGCAACCTAAATTATTCTCTGGAGATGCTCCAACCTTTGCTAAGTGTTTGGAACAAGGAGGTGTTTGGGATGATTGAGCAGAAGAAGCAGAATATAGTGAATCGTCTTGATGGCATTCAGAGGTCCACTGCTTACCCTCATTCTGAGTTTCTATGTAAGCTGGAATCTGAGTTACAGGATGATTTAGAAAGACTTTTAATGCTTGAAGAGATCAAATGGTTTCAAAAGTCGAGAAGCGAGTGGATTTCCAAAGGTGATAGAAATACTAGATATTACCATTTGAAAGCTAAAATGCGGAGTCGGAGGAATAAAATTTCGATGTTGAAGGATGATCATGGGGTTTGGATAGACAATGAAGAGGAACTCAAGTCGCTGGTTGTGAACCATTTTAAGAGTCTCTATTGTACTGAACCACAAGATTCCCTTGAGATTGTGACTAGATCCCACTTTCCTAGTATTGACCCACAGGTTCTTGTGGGCCTTTCAGCTGTACCATTGGATGAGGAAATAAAGGGGGCCCTATTTTCTATGGGAAGTCATAAGGCACCGGGCATTGATGGTTTCCCCCCCTTATTCTATAAGTCTAATTGGAAGACGGTGGGTCCGGCGCTTTGCGATTTTGTGAAGAAGGCTTTTAAGAAAGAGGTCTCTCTTGCGGAGGCTAACCGAACTCTCATTTCTCTTATTCCGAAGGGAGATAGAGTGGAATTAGTGTCGCACTTCAGGCCCATCTCCTTATGTACTGTGCACTATAAATGTATTACCAAAGTCTTGGCTATGCGTCTAAGGGGAGTCATGAATGATTTAATTTCCCCTTTTCAAGCTAGTTTTATTAAAGGTAGATGCATACAAGATAACATTGTTGTGGGGCAAGAGATTCTCCATATTATGGGGAAAAACAGGAGCAAAAAGGGCCTCATGGCTATTAAGATCGATATGGAGAAAGCTTATGATAGAATTAGTTGGGTCTTCTTGAGGAAGGTTCTCATTGATGCAGGGCTTGGTGGACCTAATCCTGGATTGTGTTTCATCTGTAACATATAATGTGTTATGGAATGGAACCAAAACTGAATTCTTCTCTCCTCGTAGGGGGATTAGACAAGGTGATCCACTCTCTCCGCTTCTCTTTGTTATGTGTATGGATAGATTGTCCCATTTAATATGCGATGCTGTCGAAGATGGTAGATGGGAGCCTATTTTTGCTTCTCGTGCAGGGCCTAAGGTGTCTCATTTAATGTTTGCGGACGACTTACTCCTTTTCGGGGTTGCTTCTGAAGAACAAGCTACTTGTATGATGAGCTGTGTTCAAGAGTTTATGCAAGCTTCAGGTGGGAGGGTTAATATTGGCAAGTCGTCCATGTTCTTTTCCCCTAGAGTACCTTTGAGTACTAAAATGCAAATCAAAGCGGTTACACGGATGAGTTTCTCTTGCCAGATTGGGAGGTATCTTGGCTTCCCCTTATCTCGAAATCGGAGGCCAAAGGAGAAATTTCAGTATGTCATTGATAGAGTCAAAGAGAAATTAAGTGTATGGAAGGCTAATTGTCTATCTATGGCAGGAAGGGTTACTCTCGCTAAGTCAGTAATTAGTACTATCCCTATGTACACTATGCTGGTGGCTAGGCTTCCAAAGAGCGTTTGTGAGGAAGTGGAGCGGTTGCAAAGAAATTTTATATGGGGACACGATGCTGGGGGTAATCACTTCCATCCCATTGGATGGGACCAAATCACTAGGCCCAAGGAGTATGGAGGATTGGGTATTAGAAGACTTACTTCGGTTAATCAAGCTTGTGGTGCTAAGCTTGCATGGAAACTTACTACTGGGGCAAAGGGGTTGTGGAGTGAGATACTTCTTCAACGCTACATGTTGAGGGATTCGGATTCACTATTATCTTATCGACCTGGGGATTCCAAGCTATGGAAATTTATCTGTGATCAACGAGATGTTGTCGATCAGGGTTCTAGATGGCTGATCCGTAACGGGTTAGTCGTTAACTTCTTTCATGATTGTTGGGTGGGGAATAATTTCAAACTAGCGGATTATTGCCTTCGACCCTTGTCTGAGGAAGAGGAGGATTCGGTGGTGGCTAATTGGGTGGAGGAAGGGGTTTGGAAGGCTAATGAATTATCATCCATCATTAGTCCGGCGGGTATGAGAAGGGTTACGGCGACTCTGCCTCCCAGAGTAGACGCGGAGTTTGATAGTTTAGCTTGGGGAGCTTCGGTGGATGGGCAGTTCTCTATTAGGAGTGCTTATTCTCTCTTAGAGCCTAATGCTATCAACTTGCACGACAAAGTGTTTAAGGTAATATGGAAATGGAATGGTGTTGAAAGAATCAGGACCTTTATGTGGAAGGTGGCTTTGAATAAGCTTCCTACTAATCTTTGGCGGAGTTCCTGGTCGAATAATCCTGCTGTCTGTGGGATGTGCAATTCAGGCCCGGAGGATATTTTACATATTCTGCGTGATTGTAGCTATGCCAAACGTATGTGGGTGATATGGTGAAACCCGGGTATATCTCTTCCTTCTTCTCTTGTGGTTTATGGGATTGGTTGATGTTCAATCTAAATAACCAGGTGGGTTGTAATTGGGGAGGGGATTGGTGTGTTCTTTGGTGTGGCTATCTGGAAGTTTTGGGACTGGAGGAATCATTGTATCTTTGATAGTAATTTTGTAAAACCGGACAATCCGGGTTTGGTTATTTCCTCAATATGGTCCAGATTTGTATCTATGAATGGGCCATCAAGTCTTGTGTGTTCAGCTTCTGGTAGCCAGGCTTCATGTTGGGAAAAACCCCCTCTTGGGTGGGTGAAGTTAAACGTTGACGGAGCTAGAGCCTTACAAACGGCTAATGCTGGTTGCGGTGGGGTGATTAGGGACTGTTTTGGGAAATGGATGGTGGGTTTTACCCGATCTATTGGGGATTGTGATGCGACAAGCTGGCCGAGGAATGGGCAATAGTGGAAGGCCTTCAATTAGCTTGGGATTTGGGTTACGGAAGGTAATTTTAGAGTCAGATGCGGATAGTGTTGTTAATGTGGTGCTTGATTCTTCATGCCCTACTTGTAGCAACTTAGTCATGAAAGCTAGAGAATTATTAGCTTGTAATTGGCAGGTTGATGTTAGAGTTATTTCCAGAGATCTCAATAGAATTGCGGATGCCTTAGCCAAATGGGGTATCTCTAATTCTAGGTTCCTCGGTGAGTGCCCTATTAGTTTGAAGGCTTGGTTAGATCAAGAGAGCTTGGGATTAAATTCCCCTTCTATGTAATTTGTTTTGTAATGTAGGCTCTATGCCTCTCTTTATAGCAAAAAAAAAAAAAAAAAAAAAAAAAAAAAAACCTGTGCATCAATTTACCCCAAAAAAAACAAGACTTCAAGCTGAATAATATAAAGGCAGATGAATTTCCATAAAATACTCTAATTAATTTTTAAAGTAATTATGATTGAATATCTTAATATTAAAGACAAATAATAGCTCCTACTTAGTCATACCAGGGTATTATCCCCTTGCTTAAGGAGTGGAGCTGGAACGTAGAGGTTGCCCTGAGGTCCTTTCGACTATTTAAACAGAGTATATATAGCCATGCAATCTAAACACAAACAAAATACACCCAGAGAGACAAAAGAGAAGCTATATTTACCGGCCAATATCTCCCTAAATTAAATTCATTAACAAATGCAATGCCTTTGCCCCATTTATCAAATGATATGAATGTATCCTTGATGAGTTCTGATTTATCAATTGAGAAATGGCCAGAATACATAGCGGGTGCCTGTGCAGTATTCTCTGCCAAAAGAATAACCTTGGTTACAGATTTGATATTACAACACTAGGAAGTGACACTTGAGTTCAATATTGAGAAACATGAATACCTTGGTCCTCACCAGTCGAAATTCTACTGAATGTCGAAAAAGCAGACTCTGTAATAGGATTGGGAGTTGGCAATTCATTCAGATTGTGAAAAGGAATAGGGAGCATTTTCCAACCATATAAAGTTTCCCCATCAAGATAAACAGAAGACAGAATGCCCTGTATAGAAGTTTGAGAATTGGTTCAGCCAAGAAAAAAATATCCAAGAACACTCAAAGTTTTAAATACAAAATCTTTAGATAACCTTTACCTTTCTATCAAAGATGAAATCACCATAATTTAGACGACCCATGTTTTCAACCTATAAAAGAAGGAAGAAAAACATTTGAGTTCCAAAAATGTCAAGGGAATTAAATACACTCTTTATAGTTATCTCCTTGCAATGTTGATCTTCACAATGTTTTGCTTTCAATAACCATACATTGCCACTTAATCCAAAGTTTGCATAGGATTGGGATTGACTTCTAAAATAGATGTTAATGAGTGTTTATGCTTTTATGTTTTATACATAAAATTATTTGAGAAATATAAATTAATGGCAGTTCTTCCAATTCCAGTAATTATATATGAATTGAAGGACTATTCAAGCCTATGTTAAAAGTGAAAAGAACTATAATGATCCATTGCCACTTCCCTAATCCACAAAAGGGTGGAGCTGACTCTGAAACAACGGATTCATAACCCAGCAAGTGAATTTGATTAACAAACAAAAATAAATTTGTAAATTGAACTTAGAATGAGCAGCTAAAAGTCTAAAACCCCATAATGTTTCCTTTGTAAATAAATAAAGAAAATTAATCAAGAATTGGAGGTAGGTACCAGTATATATAAATTCATATTAGAAGAACACTCGGTTTCAGGAAGGACGAGGTTGTTAAGCTGTTTGTTATTAAGCTGTCTTTCCAAGGTACCGACATAAGTTGGCCGTGCACCACTTTCGTTGGAAGGACAGGAGATAAATACTTGAGCTCTGTCATGCACCTGCACATTCATAACAAGCTTTACACAAGTATGGATGAGACATTCTGTAAACTACCTAGCTTTTGGGTAATCCATAAAAAGAAGAGAACGTGAAAAAAGATGTTCATAAAGCCTTTACCTGGGATCCAATACTGTTTGCATTATGTCTGTTAGTAATGGAAATAAAGACATAACTAGAAAACAAGACTGAGAATTACTGAAGAAGACAAACAGCACCTTAGGTATGGATAAATTGCTTTTGCCTCCTTTAGAAGTGTATTTCGACATATATAACAAAAACCCGAACATCTGGATAAAAGGTAATTCAGTTCCCATGATATACCTTTAGCAATCACATCATTATGAACAGCTCTTACATACCTGGCCCACAGACTCCATTGATAATGGGTTTTCAGACTCAATCACTTCGGAGGGATTAGCCAAATCAACCATATCAAACAAGAAAGCTTTTTTTGTAAGTGAATTGGTCCATATCCTGCCTTTCCATTATCAGAGGGAACTGATGGAAGATGGACTGAACTATATTGTGCTATAACTTTCCGAAGAGTTGAAATATATACAATAAGCTCAAATTTAACATTTGTCTGGGATGATGGCTTGGATAGCAAAATCTCAAGAATTTGGGGGGAATGTCATTAAGAAAAAACCCTTGGAAATAATTAAATGTTAGCAAATCTATCATAGTGAGCCAGCATAAAAATATATAAATCGTTGTATTGCAAAGTTTCTCATAAATCTAAATCATGATATTCTAGTTTCCTTCATTAGCTTCCCTGTGGCTGATATGCATTTTTTCTCATAGTTACCACCAAGACTAAAAGGATCAACATTCATTGACACAATCTACCACATTGCAAGTAACTTATTTAAATTACCAGTTGACCCTAGGTTCTACCATCAAGGGTCACCGGATCCATGTACAGGACTAAGTAACAATACAATGTTGCATGACATCTACAAGTCTTAGACTACAAGGGGGGAAAGATTCCTTTCTCTTGCAAAAGCATGTACCACATTTGAATACCCTGAGCTGGGGATCCATTATTATAGCTGGTTACCCAGAAATTCAAGTAGGGTTGCCTGGACATTTTCCCTATATTTTATTGAATCAATATTGCTCCCATAGCATATTCTTTGGGTTTGCATTGTTTTGCAATCACAAAAAGAATTAGCCTACTAATAAAGTGCATAAATGATAGCCGGAAAACAAGTAGAAAACTAACATCCTCACCATTGAACTTTGCATTGTCTACATCTCCAGATTCCCTGATTGGTGCATCCTGGACAAGATGGAGGCATATAAATTATAACATGCAGACAAAAAATCAATAGAATGTGAATCGATGGGTCCAAAGTTTTCTGGCCTAATCATAAGAAGTAATGTCAGCCTTGTAGTCAGCCACATCTTGACCAGTATTTGCTCCTTTGAAAAATCCAAAGTTTGTCCCACCATGTGCCACCTGAATTAAAACAGCCAAGCCACACTTATTAATGAAATGTTATGTCCATAACAGCTCAAAGGTGGAAGTTGAAACATACATAGAGAACTGCAGAACCATTCTTTTGCAAAAAAATTTCCAGGGCAGCTGCTGTAAAATCAGCATCAGTTGCAGCAATGGGCAATGCTCTCTCCCCAGTGTGTAAGCCATCCGGTATAGAATTCACTGATACGATAAGCACCATCAGTATTTGGCATCCAACAAATAAGATGATACAATAATAACATAAATAGTAAATGCTAACTAAGTTAGTTATAGGGGTTATGGCTGTAAGTTAGTCAACGCCATTTGTTTGTTAAGTGTTAGTGACCATTGCCTATCTGGTTCCCTACTCTCTCTCACACACACACTCCATTCCTTTCTTTCTATCCCCCCCCCCCCCAAAAAAAAAAAAAAAAAAAAAAAAAAAAAATTCTCCTTCTTTCATAATTTAAGAATGACATTGCATTAGAAAACACATACGCTGAGAGTGGCGGTGATTTTCCAGGGGCATTGAACTCCTTTTGGAGCTTGAATATAGGCCAAGGGTCATCTCTAGTACTGAAGTCAACAGCTACAAAAAAATCATATAGATTAGTTTGTTTGCAATATATTCAATGCAGCTCCTGTGAGTATCAGTTGATATGCCTGATAATAGCGAAACAACGGAGCAATGGATACAGGATGACAGGGGCTGTGACTTGAGTATATCAGAAAGGGAGGTGGAAGAGAGATGATTTTGTCTATGAAATCTTGCAAGTAACAATTTTATAATATATTAACTTTTACCTGAAAAGACAGCATCCCCACGAATAATTCCCCTCTCAAGATGATACCTAGATCCTCCATCTGTGGTGTATCTGAAAACATTCAGCATACAGTTTATAACGAAGGAGAAAAATAAATATGCAGAAGAAATATGTGTTGATCTTGAATGCCACCATTGAATACTTGGAGATAAGCTTCTGACAAACAAGCTTTAAGATTATTTCTAAAGTAGCAATACGGTGGCTGAGTGTTACTGATGCCTCATTCTGAACGCTATGTTACTACTGAACAATGAACACTATCTCAAAACTATCCAAAAGCCACTCTTGAAGTCCATCTAGAGTTGCAAGCCATAGACAGCCATGCATGAATCATTATGCCACAGTCAAGAGAGGCAAGAGATGATTCTATTTCAATAACATACATGAAAAATGAAGATGCCCGAAAAATAAAACTATAAATTCTTTCACTTGCAATTCTGTTTCCCCTGCTCCACAATCTCTATAAATTCTCTCATCTGTTCATTCTATTTTTGACCTAAAACTTTAATCTATTCAGAACAAATGGTTAATTGGCTGAAAAAAATGACCAATTTGAATTTGGAGGAGTACATTACAAAGACTAAATTAGAATTGTCATCTCCAACAATAACATCCCCATCACATTCCATCCAGATGCTACAGTTCTATAACTCTGGAAAATAAATAGAGTTCAAAAACATTAAACCTCTTACAAAATAACATCATGCCCGAGATGATCTCTAGCCAAATTGACCAGGTAATGGCGTCATGGATACCGATGCCACTAGTGGCGTCAACATTATTTTAAATATATTTTAAATTTGGAAAAAGTAAAATTCAAATAAATTATTTATGGTAAAGATATCACGTCTCGGTGGCTCGACCCTGTGGGACGAGGAGAGGTTGGCTATGATATCACTTGTCATGCTTGAGGCCGACTCGATACCACTTGTCACAACCGAGGTTGACTCTAGCAATGAGTAGTGGTCACTCCCATCTCCTCACTATGGGACCACCATTGCGGGACAAGAAAAAGTTGACTTTGATACCACTTGTTTCGCTGACTCTGATACCTCCCTCACTTAGGGGCATAGCGAGATGAGAAAAGATAGACTCTAATTCCACTCTCGCTTAGGGCCTATCGGGATGAGGAGATGTTAGCTCTGATACAGCTTTTCACACTCGATACTCTGATACCAATTGTCATGCCCGAGGCTGACTCTGATACTCAATTCTTCGATACCACTTGTCACCCCCTGTCGTTGCTTCCCTCAACATGAACAACAAGCTATGGTCACTGTACAACATAGACATTCCTTTCTTGTGATGCTACATGCATCCAAGAGGGTGTCGATGAAGAAAGATATCTCTTCGGAAGCTTGAAGCCACCGAAAGCTTCTTGGAGATGCTCTATCTTATTGAACACCCCTTTTTGCTTTGATACCATTTGAAGGAACCGCATATATAATATAGTGCTCAAGCTAAGTATATATATGACCTATATTAGAAAGAACATGTTGAAACAAGTTTTATACACAAGAATCAATTCATGGGGATGAGTACTATAGGTGGTCAGCATTTCTACAGATATATATAATGAAGGTAAGATAGGGATGACAAACCAATTAGATAATATCGTTTAGGTTTAAACGAAAAATGGGGTGTAGAGGGAGGGAGAGAGTGAATGAGAGAACATATTACCTGGGCAAAGTAGGAGAAGGCTGAGAAGAGGTTAAGGGCGTTGGAACGTTGATGGAACGTTGGAAGGAGAGGGACGGCATTTTAAGTCTCGAGGTTCAATCTTTGAATTTTTTCAAGACGGTGTGACTTGGTAGAGGAGTCCATATTATGTGCATATAATTATGTGTTTCTTATGTGCTCATATATCTAATAGAAGGAATGAGTATTTTTATTTTTTATATATTGTATATATTTAGATTTAGAGAGGTTGGATCGATACCACTTCTCGCTTAGGGGTCACCACAACGGGATGAGAATAGGTTGACTCGATATTGTTTGTCACGCCCTAGGCCGACTCGATACCAGGAGAGGTTAACTCGTTACCACTCCTTGATACCAAGAAAGGGTGGATCTGATACCACTTTTCACGCCCGAGGCTGACTCTGATACCAAGAGAGGGTGACTTTGATACCACTTCACCATGGGGCCATCACAATGGGACGAGGAGGGTATGGCTTTGATACCACTTGTCCCTATATCTTTTCGTCGTAGTGTCCCTGTGCTTGTGGCACATTAGGGCATCGTTTAGGAGTTGGAGGTCTTGAGCTTCTACAGCTTCGTTGAAGCTGTCCGGACTCCTCTGGAACTTGGCTTCCGCCAAGTACAATGGACCATCTTCGATATTGCTTGGATGCACAAAGCATCACAAATAAGGGCGCTGCCCTGTTGCCCATCATTTTCCACCTTCAGGTTCATCGAGCTAAAGATTCTTATGATGTAGAGTGACTATAGCTTGCTGTTATAGTTGAAGGCAGTGGCAAATGGGTCTAAGACCAGTGGGTTCTCCGGCATTGCAGCATCAGGGTCAGTGCCGAACCACTCTTCCAGCAGGTTCTTCAGAAAAAAGGGCACCTCCTCTGGAACCTTGAAGCCCCCGAAAACAGCTTGAAGGTGCTCCATCTTACTCACCACCCTCCTGAGCATTCTTTCCTCATTCTCAAAATCAAGGGAGGCGTGCATATTGTACAGCGAACGATTGTAAGAGTACATGGTCCGTTCGAGTAGTGTGAACACAATTCTGTCCTCCAGCCTAATGATAAGGAGACACAGATCGGGATCCTAATATTATATTCAATTTTTTTTTTAAATGGGACTTTTTGAATAGTAAAACTTAAACGAACTTTCTCTAGAGGTAATTATGGACTTTATTTCTATACCCAGAACGTAAAGCTTCTTTCTTCTTCACCTTCCTGCTATGAATTCATGGGATTGACCCTGATCTTCTCGCTTAGGGGGCCACTACAACGTTTGAGAAAAGATCGGTACTAATACCATTTGTAGGAACTTCTCACTGAGTGGGGGCCACCACAGCAGGACGAGGAGAGGTTGGCTCGATACAACTTGTCATGCTCGAGGATGACTCGAGATGGGGTGGACCCCATCTCCTTGCTAAGGGGGCTACCACAGTGGGACCCTATCTCCTTGTTTAGGGGCCACCATTGCAGGATGAGAAGAGGTTTGCTCTGATATTACTTGTCACGTCTAGGCTGACTTTGATACCCAAGAGAGTTTGGATCTGATACCACTTCTCACTCAGGGGCCACTACAGAGGGATGGGATAGGTTGGCTCTAATACTACTTGTCAAACCCGAAGCTGACTCTGATACCGCTTGTCACGCCCTAGGCTGACTCTGATACCAGAAGAGGTTGACTCTGTTACCACTTCTCTATACCAAGAGAGTGTGGCTCTAATATCACTTTTTACACCTGAGGCTGACTCTGATACCACTTGTCGCGCTTGAGGCTAACGGGATTTCACCGTCTTTACACAATCGGAGGTAGAGTTGGGAATCAAAGCCGACCCTACAGGGCCTAGTTAAGAAAAATATCTGTTTTTTAAAGTCTGGCTCTAAAGCACCAGGGCCTACGACATATATATAATTGCCTTCTATTTTGCTTTGAAAAAATGAAGGCTTCAACCATGATTATTAATTTCACCCTGATTGGCTTTGAAAAAATGAGGGAAAAATTTGTGGCTAAACCAAACTCAATAATGAAGGGGTCAACGAGATATATATATAGCTGCATGGTATCTTGTTGTGTCCATTACAATTAATTCAAGAGCGTGGTTTGTGTATGTGTAAATTCAAACAACATGATCTATATTCGTCAATGAAGCGCACTGATCAGACACCGAGATGACTTTCACCGTCGCATATTCGTGTGTATGTAGAAGTTGGTTAAAAAGAAGTCTTAAATATACATATTTTTTTGTAAATTACGATTAGGATTGTGTCAAAAGAAGAAGTCTCACATAAGTCAAGATTAAGAACACCCTAGTATACAATTAAATATGAGCGTGAGTTAGTAAAAAATTTGATAAGAGGAGTCCTTAAACTAACTGTTGGAGTTTTAATAGACCAGTTTTAATGACAATTAAAATGTTTTATTGCACCAAGGTCATGTGATACCAAAAGGACCAAGGTCATGTGATACCAAGGTTGGCTTTGATACCACTCTCGCTCAGGGCACATCGGGACAAGGAGATGTTGGCTTTGATACCACTTGTTGCGCTTGATACTCTGATACCACTCGTCACGCCCGAGGCTGACTCTGATACTCGATTCTCTGATACCACTTGTCATGCCTGAGGCTAACTCTGATACTACTTGTCACACCTTGTTGCTACTTCCCTCAATATGAACAACAAGCTATGGTCATTGTACAACATAGACATTCTTAACTTTATGAACCTCAAGGGTGAAAATGATAGGCGACACCGGAAGCCACCGAAAGTTGCTTGGAGATGCTCTATCTTATTGACCACCTCTTTTAGCATTCCGCCTTTATTCTCATAATGGGCAAAACAAAGAAAAATGGGGTGTAGAAGGAGAGAGTGAATGAGAGAACATGTTATGACTTGGCCAAAGCCCGCCGTAAGGACCGCATTTCGAGTTTGAGGTTTGATATCCGAATTTTGCAAGATGATGTGACTTGGGAGAGGGGGTGCTTAGATATAAAAACCTTAGTGTGGGTAAGATGGGCTAGAGGCTAAAATTGTAAAACACAATATTACACTCTTTTAAAAAAAAAAAAAACAAACAAACCATCACGGGTGGAGTGGGAAAGGGCATATGTAATTTCGACATTATTCTTAGGCTACGTGATACCACTTGTCATGCTCGAGGCTAACTAGCAACGAGTGAGGGTCCACCCCCATTCCTCACTCAAGGGGCCACCATTATGGGACAAGGAGAGGTTGGCTCTGATATCACTTATTGTAAGGTTTTGATACCACTTATCACATTCAAGACTTACTCTAATACCACTCGCTCAGGGACACAACGGGAAGAGAAAAGGTTGGCTCTGATACCACTCTCGCTCAGGGCACATTGAAATGAGAAGATGTTGGCTCTGATAGCACTTGTAATAACAAGCTATGGTCATTATACAACATAAGCTACTCGATTCTTTGATACCACTTGTCACGCCCGAGGCTTACTCTGATACCACTTGTCACGCCCAAAACGCCTTAATACTGGAGAAGTTCCAAAATCACAGAATAGTACATTCACAGCCCTAAAAGTTATAGCTAACCTGCATATATGTAAGGTCCAGCTCAAGCATCACAAGTAGACCAAGTTTATGACATAGTTTGAGGAATGCTTTAATGTTGGCAATACCCTCAAAATCAAGCTTTCTAGTTTTGGTTCAAGCGGATTCCAAGGACCATATTTTTTTTTGGGTAAATTCCAAGGAACATAAGTCTGAATGGTATTTAATCCCAATGCCTTGGCTTTTAACAGTCTATCTTCCCAATATTGCAAAAATAGAAGATATATGATATCAACATATGAGAATAACAGAAATAGCTGACTACAAAATGGAAAAGAATGATTGGGCAAGAATCGTCTGTCAAATCTACATAATGAGGATGACTGCAACAGATGGTGATAGCTCACGCCTCACTCAAAATCTCTTATTAAGTATGTCTAATAAGAAACTACAAAAGGACTATTCATCTGTCATAAATTTTTCCAGAACAAAATCTCGAATGAAGTCATCATTCATTTTTGCATGGTTGTATCTCTTATTGCAGTGGGGAAAAAAGTCGAATGCACAAATCTTTATTTTGAAAAAGAGAGATAAGGATCTCATTTCGAGGCCTCCAGGGTAGAATCAGCTAGGGGCCAAAAGGGATGGATGCCCCCAATTTCCAATATCACCTACCTATCTCAATTGTAGTTTCTGGTGAGAAATGACTTCAACGGATATTGCCTTCTATAGGATTGAGAAGTAAACTAATAGCCATTCCTTGTGATGTAATTATGATGAGCTCAGGGGTAAACATCCTCATTCTCTCATTAAAGAGGGAGACGTCAATGACATATATACATCTGGAAGCACCCGAAAGTAATGCAAGTCACCACCAATGATCTGGAAGGGAAGACCATCTTTCCAAAACATATCATTGCTGATCTCAAACTTCTTGCTGACCTAATAACAATTTCAGGAGAGGGGACTTGATCAAGAGGGTATAAAACTCAACTCAAAACAAAGAAATGCTGCAACTCAAATTATCCCAACACGAAGGCCGTATGTGAAATGTGATAATAATTTTCATGAAATAGATCCAGCACAGTGGAAAGAGAGAATAACTCACCGTTTTCTAATGATGGAAAAACTTAACGGAGAAAAGATGCGGGGTAGATATGATTGAGTAATAGCATAAGCTTCAAACTTCATTTACAGTTTTATTTCACTGACAAATTTTTATTTTTAAAAAATTCTTCCTCTGTAAGAAGGTTCTGGACCTCAATAAATAAGAATCATGAAGAAGAAAACTTCAAATCCCGTCAGCCAAACATGTCTGTTCAATAAAAATAAATTCATTTGAGATTCCAACAATTACAGCAATGGCAGGTTCATTTCCTACTTTCCTACTGTCCAGAAACTAAATTTCAGACATAGTAAAGATCAAGAATGCTTGCTCATGACAGAATTAGCCTGTATTAGGTAAAAGGGTAACGAGACTTACATTCTTCTTGGGCTGAGAACGATTACCGTGGTGGTGAGTTAAAGGAGAAGGAAGAGAAACGAAAACAGTAATGAAGGTACACATCGCTATGACAGAGACAAGGATCAAGGAAGTGTTTGTTTTGGCGCTTCTTTTGCTCGCCATTGCAGAAAGTTTGGAAACTGAAGCTGGTTGGTAGTGTGAGTCTTCTTCAACCCAATTCTCATTCAATCCGCTTGGCACTCATTGCCATTGGTAAGAAAGAGCCTACTTTGTTTATAGTACACAAAAAGAAACTAAATCTATGAGGCAAACAAAATTGTTTCGCCAAGATCAAATATTCCTCATCAACTGTTACTTACCCGTCTCTGATTATATGGTTGCTGATGACAATTTTCATTTTTCTGTTTGATGCTTGTTGATAATTAAATATTCGAGTTCATCAAGAAATAAAAAATAAAAAAATCCCCATGTTATTTTAGATCATTTACAAAACATAGAAAAGAATGATGATGTTATAAAAAAATTACCATAAGTTGCATGCAAATCAGCAAATTAAGTGAAATAATTGGAATAATCTCTCCCTTGTAATAAAAAAAGGGAATAATGTCTTAGGAAGTAAACAAAATGAGCGTATTGGACATTAAAAGGACAATTAATTATGTCCTGGATAAGGACATGTTGAATTAGATAATGGGATTGACAGACTAAAATATTAGGATAATAACTCTAATATAGAGTCGGTCTAACATTATAAGATCCCACTAAATCTCTTGGGGTATTGAATTTGAATCTCGGGAGATGCTTATGTTGAAAGGGTAGTCACAAACCCCAAACTAAAACCAAATGTTAATATATATAAAAAATTATTTGACAATTTTTTTGCGAAAAAAAACTATTAGGATAATTCTAAAGGGAAAGGAACATAATTTATTGAGTATTTTTTATCGCAATATATTTTTTTTATTGGAAAATTTTAGGAAAGGGGTTGAGGCCACCCACAATCCAGCGGCAGGGCATGGAGCTTGGGCAAGATTCACCGGGGATATCGGCGCTTTTTACTCCGCCGTTCTGCACGGCTACCTACCTAGACCCCTCTGGATGCCCCCGCTTCTTTGACCAACGCAGGATCGAACCCCCTCTCTAATAGTGAGGAAGACCGACCCCCACGGGTTGAACCAAGGACGAGGGGTGGAATATTTTTTTTTTGATAACATCGGAATAAATTTTTTTTTTTTTTTTTTTTGATAGAAATCGGAATAATTTTTTGAATACAGGCTAAGAGACGATAATACTGAACTTGGGCCCGAGGCCCTACCAGCCGAAAATGGTGGGCTGCCAATCCACACCACCTAGTTTTTAGGTTGGAGAGCTAGCCCATTTTTTAAAAAACTTTTTAGGTTGTATTATTATTATTTTTTTTAAAAAAAAAAAAAAAAAAAAAAGTATTGCACTCATTAGACTACTTTCATGTCATTCTAGATACTCCTTCTCGTCCTTATTATAAGTCATCAACTAACCATTATATTTGGTCATTTTTATAAAGCACTTGTTTTCAAAGCGCATTAATTTTTTTTTTAATGTATTCCCATAATCAATAAGGGTAATGAGTGAGAGTAATAATTAATATAGTATTAGAGTTAAGTGCAATTAGTAGAGGTAATATTGAAGCTACTTAAATTGTAGGACAATTTTATTGACTTTAACCTGTTTTTATTAGTTTGTGAGAATTGTTAGTTGGTGCCTAAAATAAGGACTATAAGGAGTAAAATAGATTATTTATTCATTAAATTTCAAGTAGATATTTGGAATTAAGATTATAATACTCTTGTCTACAATATAAGCCGCTTTTTAAAAGAATGACTTAATTTATAATATAGGTCAACTATAGAGTGATTAATACTTTTTTTTTTTACAATTTTATTTTTTTGTAATTAATATCTAAATATGACTCATTGTATATATCTCTTATTTAAAACCTCATTTAATATGGCTAAAACTGTAAGTTTTTTCAATTTAGGAAAAAGTTAATAAATTAACTACCATTTCTTATATTTTTTGGTCGAAACATTTCTCATAGTTATGAACTTATGACAAATGGGTTAAAGTGAATTTATGCAGAGGACTGGAGTGAGTATAATTTTTCCAATTATAAAAATCTAGACGCATGAGTAGATTCACAGTTTCCAAGCATGCAATACCATCGTCCCTGTTATCACTTTCAACTGCACTCCTCGTCGCCAGAGGCGGACCCACATAGTTTTTGCACCTCCTTGAACTGATGATTTGAGCTCTTTTTTTTTTTTTTTTTTTAAAAAAATTTATATAAAAAAATACATGTATGAATGATTTGCCTACCATTAAATTAAGTGTCTATCCTTAAATTAAATGCCTACATTTAATACATCAAGATTGCACTGTGAATCGGATGAGAGATGAATGGTTGAATGATTATTTAGTGGGCCTTTATTGAAAAAGATGTATTTGACAAGCGTTGATAATAAGGCGATTATGATGGGATTTCAAAAATAAGGCCAGAAGGATGACGTTGTAATTATTTTTATTGTAATATACATTTATTATTAAATATATCTACTTTAGCTTTATTAGTCTGCATACGCTATTATAATTTATGTAATTGCGTTCTAGTAATGACTTGAGTAGTCTTAACTTTATAAATGATAGGTTTGTAAAATAAT
>JAFJYI010000501.1:0-140672 GCA_019022655.1 Acacia acuminata
ATGGTTATCGAAGCCCATCGGATAAGGATAATCGGATTTCGCTAGATTAAACCCTAATATTTTCAAAATTTTAGTAAATTTTTAACGCCCATCGCTTCAACACTTAGACACTAAAGATAATTTTGAAAGTAAACAATGGTTAAATACATTCAACTTTGGTAAAATTGTTAACCCTCCCATCGAGGCTCGCAATGGAACCCGAAGGCCCAAATTAACAATATTAGTTTTACAAGAATCTTGCCCATCGTAAGCCTTGTAAAGATAACTAATGGATTGTTAAACAATAAACGAATAGTAGTTATTAGAATCTACTAGCGAAATATCGTTTGTTGTTAATTATAAATTTGTAATTAGTGTGTTTTTTCTTTTTCCTTATTTTCAGAGAAAAATGTCTTCATTCAATCCTTTAGCTACAATCTTGAGCCAAAAACCTATGGATGGCACAAACTACAAACAATGGAGAACTAATTTGGATATTGTTCTTCAATATGAAAAGCTCAACTTTGTTCTCACTACTCCTATGCCAAAGACTACTCATTGCATGATGCGTCGATGCAATTTGGACTCGATTTCAGCGGGAGAAGGAAAGATGGGAGAAGGCGAATGTGTCGGTTCGCTGCTACTTTTTGGCCGGGTCTCGCCAATCACCTTCGGGAGCAAGTGAGCATGATTGAGAGTGGAGCAACATTGCTCAGACTCTTGATGGCATGTTTGCTACGCCTACAGCTCAGATTAGGCAAAATGCTATGGTAATTTAAATGTGATTGAGGCTTGTTTAGTGGAGAATCACGATGATAAATGGATCGTTGATTTAGGAGCCACTAACCATGTTTGTTACTCTTTACAGTGGTTCAAACATAGCTTGCTTGTAAGTAAAGGATAAAGAGATTTGAAGCTTGGAACTGAGGGAGCTTGTGTGCACTAGCGTGGGACAAGTTATTTTATCTTTTGATAATTACAGAACTTTGGTTTTAAAGACTATTTATTTATTCCAGATTTTAAGAGGAATTTAATTTGTTAGTTGTTTGGATAAACATGGTTTGACGGTTCCGTTTAATTCCTCGGTTCAATAAGAAGTTCATCTTCTTTTATTTGTTCGGTGTAAAGTATAATGGTCTTTATTTCCTTAGTCTGTTTCTTGTGAAGTTAATCATGTTGAATTAAAAGATGTTGAGCATATTAATTCATCGAGAGAAAAGAAAAGTTTCCAATGAAACTTATCTTTGGCATTTGAGATTGGGTCATATTAACTCTAACAGATACAAGGTTTGGTCAAAAGTGGGATTTTAAAATCCCGAACTTTGAACCGATACCGTATGTGAATCGTTTAGAGGGTAAAATGACCAAGAGATATTTCAAGGCCAAGGGAAAACATGCCACACTTTGCTGGAATTGGTACATACTGATGTATGTGGACTGATAAATGTCCAAGCCAGAGGTGGGTATAAGTATTTCATCACATTTCGATGATTACTCTAGATTTGGACATGTGTACTTGATGCGTCACAAGTCGAAGCTTTTGGAAAATTCCAAGAGTTCAAGGCCGATTTGCGGAAAAACATCTTGGTGTTCAAATTAAGACTCTTCGATCTGATCGAGGGGGTGAATACCTATCTGGAGAATTCAGGTCTTACCCGACCAAAGAGGGGATAGTTTCACGTTATCTTCTCCAAGGACACCCCAACAAAATGGAGTTGCTGAAAGGAGAAATAGAACCCTTTTAGAAATGACAAGATCTATGCTCAGTTATTCATCTCTTTCTGATTCATTCTGGGGATATGCCTTAGAAACAGCTATGTATCTATTGAACTTAGCTCCGTCCAAGTCGATTTCAAAGACACCAATAGAATTGTGGAAAGGGTGTAAGCCCACCATGAACCATATTCGGATTTAGGGTGCTCCGGCACATGTCTTGCAACAGAAACCAGATAAGATGGACTCGCATCTTTTGAAGTATGCATATTTATAGGCTATCCTAAAGGAACCGGAGAGTTGGTTGTTTTATAGTCCAAAAGAAAAGAAGGTCATAGTGAGCACTTACGCGACTTTCTTAGAGGAGGACTATATGACAAATTATAAACCAAGGAGTAAGGTTATTCTTGATGAGCTAGTCTCGGATCAAGTTTCACCACAACCTCGGGGGTTCCGGCTTTTGTTCGTGGTTGTTCAAAGAGGGAAAAATGTACTGAACATACACGGGAACCAGTTCAGCATAATGATGAAGTTCAACATGATGATGAACTTAATGAAGAACAAAATCATGAATTGGTTAATCCACTTAATGAGGGTCCTCATCTAGAAATTGTTAACCCATAAAAAATATGGACCCCCTGTAGATGCACAACATCAAGTGCGACAAAGTTGTAGTGGGAGATTGATTCGTAAACCTGCAAGATATCTCTTGTTGGGTGAGTCAAATCAGGATGTCATCATTGATGAAGATGGTGATCCCACGAGTTATGACGAAGCACTAGGAGATGTTGATGCTCGAAAAATGGCTTCGAGGCTATGAATCGTGAAATGGATTCTATGTATTCCAACTCAGTTTGGTCTCTTGTAGATGCACCTAAGGGGTAAGACCCATTGGGTGTAAGTGGATTTACAAGAGAAAGAGAGGATCGGACGGGAAGGTTGAAACCTTCAAAGCTAGATTGGTGGGGAAAGGGTACTCCCAAAAGAAGGTGTGGATTATGATGAAACTTTTTCACCGGTTGCCATGCTCAAGTCCATCCGGATTCTCTTAGCTGTTGCAGCAAATCTTGATTATGAGATTTGGCAAATGGATGTCAAAACTGCTTTTCTAAATGGAAATTTGGAAGAGGAAATCTATATGCAGCAACCAAAAGGGTTTATAGCCAAAGCACAAGAAGAAATGGTATGCAAGTTGCAAAGGTCCATTTATGGACTTAAGAAGCGTCCAAATCATGGCACATCAGATTTGATCAAGCCATTGAATCTTATGGCTTTGAGAAAAGTCCTGATGAGCCGTGTGTGTATAAAAGGATCCAAGGTAATGCGGTATCTTTTCGGTACTTTATGTGGATGATATACTCCATATCGGAAATGATCTGAGAGGTATTGTTAGGCATAAAAACTGGTGAGCAAGCATTTTGATATGAAGGACCTGGGGAAGCCAATTATATTCTTGGTATTAAACTCTTGCGAGACCAGGAAGAATAGGTTTTGGCATTATCCGGCTAAATACATTGACAAAATACTTGCCGGGTTTAGCATGGAGAATTCCAGAGAGGGGAATTATACCCTTCGGGCATGGGGTTCATCTCTCTAAGAAGCAATCTCGAAAACTCCTGAAAGGAGAGAACGCATGAGTAGGATACCTTATGCTTCAGCAAAGAGGTAGTCTCATGTATGCTATGCTATGTACGATAAGATATCTATGCAGTGGGAGTAGTAAGCCGGTACCAATCGATCCTCGGAGAGAAACACTGGTAGCGGTTAAACATATACTCAAGTACCTACGGAGAACGAGAGATTATATGTTGGTCTACTCAAGTGGGAGTCTTGAAACCATTGGTTATACGGACTCAGATTTCCAAGGAGATATTGACTCAAGAAAGTCCACCTCGGGATATGTGTACACCCTTAATGGCGGTGCCATTTGTTGGAGAAGTGTAAAAAATCATGTGTGGTTGACTCTGCCAATAAGGCTGAGTATATAGCTGCTTCTGAGGCTGCAAAGGAAGCTGCATGGTTAAAGAAGTTCCTGACGGACCTTCAAGTGATACGAGGTATTGATTATCCTATCACACTTTACTGTGACAACAGTGGGGCAGTAGCACAGTCCAAGGAACCAAGGTGTCACAAGAGACAAAAACACATAGAGAGGAAGTACCACTTGATCCGAGAAATAATTAAAAGAGGAGATACTTGGTAGCAAAGATAGCATCCCAGGCGAGAACCTTGCTCACGACCCTTTTTACTAAGAGTTTGCACGAACGTGTGTTCGAGAGGCATGTTTCATCTATGGGTCTTAGGAGGATTCAGATTTGCTATAGCTTTAGGTAGTTGTTATTTCACTTTGTTATTTTGTGCCTTTTGAGCAAGACATTATGACATTGCATTTTTTTTTTTCTGACTGTTAATAAATGAGGTGTCTTTCATTTATTTCGCACACTATTTACAAACTCTAAGGTCCGGATCAATTGTGGAGTATATGATCATATGAATACGTTCATAGATGACATGGTCATAGGTTCTCACAATTGATGAATTGGTTCTGACTATTAAATTAAGTTGGGCACTTTATTTAGGCTGCAATATTTTATGAAATGGTTTTGTCCGAATCATTATAAAATATTGGTGAGTTAATACTTACATTGAATGGATCAAGGAGAAATTTGATTAAGGTTGTTCTTTCTGTCATAAGGAATCAAATCTCTAGATAACTATAGTCATGTAGTTGCTCTTAATCCTGAGTTTATTTTAAATAGGTAGTCGAATAGTTTTCATTCTTTGATTTACCAACGGGTGATGTTTGATCTATATGACGGCCAACAACTCGGTATTTTGGGATTGAGGCTGTTTGGTTATCGGTGTTTATGAGATAAACAACATGGAATTTGTAGGAAATGTCCCCTTGATATGTTTTACCTGGATATTGAAGACACGCCGCGTGCATGTAATCCATTAGAGAAACTATTAAAGTCGAGGAATAAATAATTGATTGGGTTACGAGAAAACTAGTCAATCAAATTATAGACATTCTATAAAGGGGTAATGCATATTCTTGTTATAAGTGTCATTATTTTTGGAGATCACGTTCGGGCTTTTAGTGGAGTAGCACCGAACTAGATAATCTTGTGTAGATTATCATGAGCCTTGATGAATGACAAATGGTAGATCCCAGGAGCTAGCTCGAGACAAGGGATGGGGTATATTATCAGATGATGATGGCTTATGGGCTACATGGTCTTGGGTTTACGAACTCAAGTTTGTATCTTAAAGAGCAAGTGAGAGATTGTTGGGTTAATGTGCTCTTTAGTCACTTAAGCCCAATAAGGCTTAATTGAGACTACAGCCCAAGAACTCTAGGCCCATGTGGTTTAGGGTTAGGTCTTGGGTGTAGTAGCATATAAACCTACTTTCACCTCTTGTGATGGTAAGATAGACGCATAAGGAGGCTCTCATCAGAAACAAACCCTAGAGGCAGATGTTCATCATCTGAACGGTTGCCCACACAACCATCCTATTCCCCTCGAGAGATAGTCTGGAAGATCGATCATAAAGCGGACGAGGACTGTTCGTAGAGAGGCTTTCGATTGCCGCTTGAGATCGTCGCATCTTTCCGTGTAATCAAAACGATGAAGGTTTTAACTTTTCCTATATCGCGTGGTACGATACACTTCCGCGTTGCTGATTAGTTTCCTACACAAACCCTCGACCTCGCCGTCGCCGCTCTCTCGCTATCTAACTTAGGTGCTGTCTTAGCCTCTTAGGTCTCCCGCCGTCGCCACCCAAAGCTCAGTGGCCAGCGCCTCTACCTCTCGTCGTCTCTCTCGAACTCGATCTCGAGTTCAGTTCACAATCTCCGTCTCTCATCTCTCTCGGGTCCAACCCAACGCCTCAGGCTCAGCCTCTCGACGTTGCTCTTGATCTCGATCGTGCTCACTATCGCCGTCTCTCTCAAAGTCTCAGCCTTTCGCTCGCCGCGACTCTCTCAAAGTCTCAGCCTCTCGGTCGCCGTTGGAAAAGGTACTCATTGTAATGTATTTCTGGTTTTTGTATCAGTAAGTCTGGAGGTTGAATCTGAGCTGAACTGTGGTTTTTGTATCAATAGGTTTGCTTCCTAAATGTCTTTTTTTTTTGGGTCAAAGCTTCCTAAATGTCTTGCCTAACGCTAAACTGTAGTTTTTGAATCTGAACTGAACTGTGGTTTTACTCAAAATTATTGCTAAATGTTATTTTTTTGTTTGCTTCCTGTCACTGTGGTCTGTGGTTTGCTGGAAAATCCTGTTCTGAACAAAAAAGGAGCAGATCCTTAAACGGTTCCTAGACCCGTTTAGGTGTACCTGTTTAACCCATATGTAAAAACCCCGGTTGCTCACCCCTAATCGCGGCCTTCATTCTTTGTCCATCATACAAGAGAGATTAAAAAATTTGAAAGTGTGTTAATTGGTATGCAATTTCTTCTTTCTGGATATTCTTTTACTATATTGCGACTATATCTTTCCCTCCTTATGGATTCTATCTCTGTTTCTGCCTTTTCATATTTCTAACCCTATCATCTCTGCATTCTTGTATTCTCTTATGTGAGAAAATCCTTATGCTTATCATCTATGCGTGGTCTGTTTATCCATATTTGTTTTCATCATTTTTTTAATTAATCTGATTTGGTCTCCATTCACAGCAATAAGGGATTTTTTTGTATCCGTATTTCCAGACATCCGTGATTCCACATATTATCCTTCCCTATCATCTATAAGAACAAAAACTGGCTGTTTTTTTTTTTTTTTTTTTTTTTTTTTTTTTTTTTTTTTTTTTTCATGTTTTCCTCTAGGTTTCGTTAATCTTTAGTTTAAAAGCTTTATTTTCTACCGTTCTTTCTCCGCCAAAAATTGTAACCCTGGTTTAAGCCTGGGATTTTTACGTCAGGTTGATGCTAGCAGATTCTGTTTAAATTCTATTAGTTTACATTGTCGTGTAAGATTGCCACAATCATTATTAGTATGATAAATTAGTATAGCTTGAATTTGTTTACTGGGAGTTCCAGATATTGAATTATCACCACTATTTGTGTATATTCTCCCACCTAATAGAACTCACATAAAGGTTCAAGCACCTGATGGAGTAAAGTGTAGGTATTCACTAAATGTAGGTGTGGATAGGGATGATTTAGTCTCTTGATATATTGTTTCTACCCATTCTTATCTCTCTCTGATTCAACCAAACATCATTATTGAATCAAACAGGTGAATAATTTTCTAAAAACATTTTATGCAGATTGATAATGGGCAAGAACGAGTTTCTCACACCAAAGGCAATAGCTAATCGAATCAAAGCAAAGGGGTTGCAAAAGCTTAGGTGGTACTGCCAGATGTGTCAGAAACAATGTCGAGATGAGAATGGGTTCAAGTGTCATTGTATGAGTGAAAGTCACCAGCGTCAAATGCAAATCTTTGGACAAAACTCAAATCGGATAGTTGAGGGCTATTCTGAAGAGTTTGAGAACACCTTTCTTGAGCACATGAAGCGCAGCCACCGTTTCAGTCGTATAGCAGCTACAGTAGTTTACAATGAATACATTAGTGATAGACATCACATTCATATGAATTCCACTGAATGGCTTACACTAACTGAGTTTGTCAAATATTTGGGTCGGACTGGAAAGTGTAAGGTTGAAGAAACACCCAAGGGTTGGTTTATCACCTACATTGATAGAGACTCTGAGACTCTTTTCAAAGAGAGGATGAAGAATAAGAGAATAAAGTCCGACATGGCAGAAGAAGAGAAGCAAGAGAAGGAGATACAAAAACAAATAGAGAAGGCGGAGCAGTTGACGCAACCATCTTCCTCTGGATCTGATCAACCTTCACAGGCTGAACTTCCAAGAGAGTTAAAAGTGGAAGATGGAGTTAAGATTGGCTTTTCTCTTGGTTCATCTGCAAAACCTGTAACCAAGGAAAAAAGGGAGGGACCAAAGGTATTGTTCGATGAGGTTGAGGATGACAAAAAGGAAGAAAGGAAACCTGGAGGCTCTTCGAAGAGGAAAGAAAGTGGCAGTGGAAAATCAACCTTGGACGAATTGATGCGAGAAGATGAGAGAAAAAGGGAGAGGATTAATAGAAAGGATTACTGGTTGCACGAGGGAATTGTTGTTAAGGTCATGAGCAAAGCTTTGGCAGATAAAGGGTATTACAAGCAAAAAGGTGTTGTGAGAAGGGTGATTGATAAATACGTTGGGGAAATAGAAATGCTTGAAAGCAAGCATGTGCTCAGAGTTGATCAGGCAGAGTTTGAAACTGTGATCCCCCAAGTTGGTGGTCTTGTTAAGATTGTAAATGGAGCTTATCGCGGATCTACAGCAAGATTGTTGGGGGTTGATACTGATCATTTTTGTGCCAAAGTGCAGATTGAGAGAGGTCCTTACGATGGCAGAGTCCTCAAGGCAGTGGAATACGAGGATCTTTGCAAATTGGCCCAGGGAGTTTAATAACAAGGGATGAATGTGTGTTATCTTGTAAGGAAACATGTCCTTTGCATGAAATATACTCGTAATTTTTCTCTTTGACGAGTCTGAGTCATGTATGGACTTGTAATTTATAGTTTCAATAGTTTTTTTTTTTTTTTTTTTTTTTTTTTTTTTTTTAAAAAAAAATTACCAACATGTAGTTGGTTCAGTGGAATGTGGCGTTGAATTCCCTTAAGAGGTCTAGGGTCCGAGTTGCGGTAATACACTTGTAATCCACCTTGTATGGAGCTACTACTGTTGGGAGGGTCGTCGCTATCACCGCAAAAACCTAAATTCGGATTAGTCGAACCAAAGGTTCGATGGGATACCAAAAAAATAGGGAGGGTTTTAATGACCATTTTTTTTTTTTTTAACTTTCTTGACAAGATACTAAAAGTACAATATTGTCAAATTAGGGACAAGTGACAATTGAATGTTTTTCAAAATAGGTGGAATATAAATCTTGAAGCAATATATTAGGGTTATTTCACTCTTATTTTTCAAGGAATTGTAATGAAGCTTTTTTGGTCAATCGGGCTCATAATCTTCTTGTGAAAGAAAGATGGGGCACTTTTCAATACTAAAAGTGAAGCAGCGAGCTTATTTCTAGATGACAATATTTAGAACTAGCTCATAGGAAATTCAAATAATGTTGGAGATGAAGATTAATTTGCTTTGAAATTTCTGACATTTTTTCTACTGTTTCTGTTCGTAACTTAAGGACATTTTATTCATAATGTATATTGAGTTATTTTTTATGTTACAATTTTTAGTATCTTCAGTAGTAGTTTATATATATATAATCATAATGTCCTCTATCAGCATAAAAATCCAACTAACATGGTAAAAAGCATTTAAAAAAAAAAAATACTGTACTTTGAAAAAAAAAAAGGAAAAATATCAGTGAGGTTCCAAGGAAAAAAAAAAAAAATCCAAAAATTCTCAACCTCAAATCTCTATAAAAAAAAGTCCGTAATATTAATTACGAATTCCAATATAAAAAAAGTCTTGTTGTCAAAATAGTTTTTTATGTTGTTAAAATGACTTTTTTCCTGTTGTTAAAATTTTCCTATGAAAATATTATTGTCAAAATTACTTGGTTGATAGTTTTTTCTCTTCTTTTTGGGACCTCACCGATATTTTCCAAAAAAAAAAAAAAAAAAATGCCCGTTAATCAAGTCAGAGAAATGAACCTTACTGACCAAAGCTTGAGGGCTTGTTTGGTATGAGAAATTGAGGGGAGAGAAATTTTTTGTAAGTTGAATTTAAAAAATTAGAGAAGTAGAGCTAACAATTTTTAATTAATTTTTCATACTTTTTTATATTACATGTTCTCTTTATTAAAATTTTATAATCCCACTTCTTTAATTTCTTTACATGTGAACCAATTAGGCCGTCAAAGCTGAATTCAATTCAATTTTGTTTTGTTTTTTTTAAAAAATAGAAAAGGAAAACCGAGCCTAGTTTTGCAATAACCTGTTGAAGTGTGCTTATTATAAAGATCAGCAACATAAAAATCCTCCAAGAGGGCCAAAAAGAAGTAAAGAAGAAACTTGATCTATTACAAGCTGTAATATTCTACACTGTATTTATTATCATCTTGAAAAAAGAATGCCAAAATCTGTTTCAGACAGGGCACATTCTTACCGAGAACTGCACATTCTAATCACAGAAAACCAATATCAGTGTTAATGGAGGTAATAGCTCAACATATCTGAAAATTTGCTTCCCCAAATACAACAGGAAGGATCCTCCTTAACATGGGACAGCAAACCTATGATTGAAGCTGACCCACCAAGGACTCATTCCAAGCTACAAACCAGGCAAACCAAGTTAAGCTATATCTCATTCTCCCAATTGTAACAAAGTGACAACTATTTTGAACAAAATTTGACCATTCAATTAATCTTGGGGGTTCAAAATAAATATTATTCCATTTCTAATTGAGAGAATTCATACTACATCAAATCCTATATGTGCTTCAGCAAACATTCATGCTATATTATGTGCTCTAATAAATTTTTTTGAGGCTTCTCGTTTAAATGAAACCAGAAAAGATGTAAAACCATCTTTTAAAGTTCATAAACTATACTATGGTATCCAAATAAAAGAAGATCCAACACTAGAAAGGCTACAATGCATCAGATGATCATACAGCTGAAATTTCATCCACTAAATCATCAACTTCTATTCTGGTGATGCCAATTATGATGCTTGAATGGAGATGAATCAGTGGATTTAGGAGCTGAATTTTATCCTCCGTGGTCCCAGAATTTAGTATTCATTGGGCTTAACTGATTTATGGAAAATTGAATGAGATTGTTATTAAATCAATGAGTCAAAGTAAATACTATGGAAAAAACTAAAATTTCCAGCAAATGAAGATACAGGCGGTTGTTTGAAGTTGTAAGCACTTTTGTGAATGGCGACCACGAACAGAAGACCAAATGGTAAATTGATTAATTGAGTTCATTTCTAACTTGTTGCATGGATAATCGATGAAAAACACTAAGTTTATGCATCAGTGGTTATCTAAAGACTAAGACTATAAATCATCACACAATGATTTGCAATTTTGCGTCATATAGAATTGTAAAGGGTTTCAAATACTACCCATCGTGTTCCTCCTCCTCCTCCTCAAGGATGACATAATTTGCCACAGAATCTCTTGGTGACCCTCCCGTGAGATCTTCAACTGCATGGCTTTTTTTAAGCTTCCAATATCTGAAATTTAAACATTCAAAGAAATGTTATAACTGAGATACACCAATATGACTTGGGAAAACAAGTTAGCAAAATTGTATTGATTTAGTGCAAGTATCTGAAAGTTCAGTTCTATTGTTGTACGTGATATAAACTAGGGTTAAGGTTCAGATTTGCCAATGAACTATTACTCAAAGAGCATCTGGCATAAAAAACAATTGAGGATACCAAAATTACCAATAAACAATTAAAAAGTGAAAAAAGTACCAAATAGCTATTAAAAAAAAAACTATCACAATTACGTTAAAATATAAGGCACTGGCATAGGACCGTGGCGGAGACGTCGGAGAAAAGAGCGGTTAAGCCTTCTTGTTGGATAAGGCAAACACCAACAGAGATGGGACCCATGCGACCAAGCATTGTGGCAGCGACAGCTGCTGTTTGTGGCATCGGAGGGATGAAATCAGGATGCAAGACGCATGCTGGTCGAAAGCTGTGGATTACTGGATTTGGTTTCGGTGCGTGATTCTCGCCCTAAAGCTGCATACGGACCTTGATGAGTTCAAGAGGGTGAGTGGAACACCTAGCAACAATGGAAGCTTTGGAGACACCGACGTCGCCGACACTGTGACAGTCAATGGAAGACGGAGACACCAAGACAGTGACGGGGTAATAGTGACAGGGTAATAGTTTATTGGCCAATTTGCACCTTAATTGTGTTTTTTTTTCCACTTTTTAATTGTTGATTGGTAATTTTGGTACCCTTAATTATTTTTTGTGCCAGCTGCTCCTCGGGTAATAGTTGGTTAGCAAATCAACCTTAACTCTATAAACTATTGTGTAATTCATGGATTTAATCATTTTCCAAATAGAATTTGATAAAAAAATGAAAATGGAAGGACTCAATTGTTCCATTCTTGGTACAACAGAGAAAAACCAAAATATTATATAAGACCAAGTATTAGGAAGATAAAACTCTGCACCAAAGTATTAGTGTATAAAATCAAAGGGAAGAAACAAGTACTTGGGCTATGTAAGTTGTTGGTTCAAAGATATAAATGCCAATGACTTGCTTGTACCAATTGAATAAATTGACCCCGACCATACTAGTGATGAGACCACATCCTTTTAACCAAGTAAATTTATCATGGAAGTACAAGACTGCAACCTACATACAAACATCATGAAACCAATAAGTCAAGTGAAAGTAAATATCTGAGTCTGACCAAAGATCACATTATGAGAATATTTAAGTAAAAGAAATAAACAATATAACAAAATCATGAAAATCATAATACTTGATTATATAGCTATACATGTAATCAAGTATTGTAAAAACATAGTGTCAAAACGTAGAAACGAACGTTTCTACGTTTTTTGGCTGAAAATCAAGTCAAAATGGAGATAGGAATGAGATTGGAGTAGAAACGGTTGACACACGCGTGTCAACTCGGTGAGTTTACGAGTTGACTCGATTTGCGAAAAAAAAAAAATTGAAGGGTATTTTGGAGAAATCACCTTCCCCAAATTAAAAACGCTGAACCCCTATCTTGCTCATTTGTGCCGTCGACCGTCGAACTCTTCTTTCTTCTTATTCGCTGATTGTTGGACGCTTGCTGCTGCTTCTTCTTCATCGACCGTCGCTGGTTGCTTCTTCTTCATTGTCGATCGACCGTTGCTGAGTTGGTTCTGTTGGAAATTATGCCCTAGGGGCAAATCATTGTACTTTAAACATTAACGTTATTTAAAGTATTTCTCTGTTTAGTTATCATATCATTTGCATGTTTATTATGATAACTGTATCCTTAGATATATCATAAAAATTATCCTAAATGTCCCTGGTCGGTCATCTACGTGGGAGCGAAGATGAAATAAGACCAGCATGACTTTGATCAGGTATGGAGATACAAATCAAAGTCATAGGCACTTGTAAGAGTACAAGGTGCTGGACTGACCCATTATGAGAAAGTTGCATGGATTAAGTCATAAGCTTATCTCATATATAACCGTGTCAAAATGCCCTTTGACTTGAGATCATCATGGATTCCTACATGAGAGCCGTTCATCTTTGACCTAGTCAAAAGTCACATTTGATCGGGTAATGATAAAGGCTTTGATTGGGATAAATGGTTTTCATGCAGAGGAATGTGAATGGTCAAGATGGAATTTGTCCCTCACATTTGTAGAGATATCTTGGCCCTCCATGAGTGAGTCTGAGAAATGTATGACCATATTACGAAAGGAGTTTCCATTTCAATTGTTAGACTACTCAAGAATCGAGAAAGTAATGGTCAAGAACAGGAGGTTGACATTATCCATGCTTCATCCTTGACCAAATTATCGTGTGACGAAAGGGACGTGACGTGGTTGTATGATAGGTTGTATCGTATCATCGATTCCCATATGAATTGGGTAGTCGTGATGTCTTGCTAGAGGCCGCTTGTGATTTGTAGGCTGGTACAGTATTGGCCCGCTGCCAATCTCATGTGGACCTATAGGGTCGCACATAAGAATAGCCTAACACGAGCAATAATGTCCAGATTCATTGAATCTTAGATATGTCTAAGATTTAATGAATACAACATTTAATCTAGGATGGATATATATATATATATGTTATTAAATTTGAAAATAATATAATAATATTATTTAACATAGATTATAATATTATTATATAATTTTTGTTTTATATTTAATTTATTTGATAAATTAAATAATTAAAACACATAGAGATATAATATCTCGATTTAATTTGAGTTGAGATATAGTATCTCATATTTAATTAAATAGATAGATATAATAGTTTCTGCATCAATTATAAGGGAATGGAATTGAAAAAAATTCTTCTAATTGAACCCTTAATTTAATAGCACATAATAAAAGAAAGTCGCCATGAAGTAATAAAGTGTTGTCTAAGGCAAAATCAAAGACTTGGAAAATGATTAAAGCAATAGATTTAGGGAACTGATACAAAACAAAAAGGAGAAAACCCTCCAATAAAAAAAAAATATTCTTCAAAAACAATTAAGCTTGGGACTTTATATGCGAACAAATTCCCAATCATCCCCAAAACCTAAAGAAAAACAAGGACACCTTCAATAAATGTTCACTTGAAATCAGAGACCTAAAAACAACATGGAACTAAACAAACATAACAAGCCCTTATTTTAAAAAAAAAGGATCTGATTGCAGTCAAACTCCCTTGCATTACATCTAACTGAAAGAATGATTAGATTTTACAATGGTAAAGTCAAAATAACACACCCACACACAAACACACAAAAACTTGATCAGAAGGTTTAAATCTTACACAAGTAAAAACCAGAAATTAACAAGACAAAAGAACATAAAAATTCAAGAGAAATGTACCTGAGAAAAAATAGAAACAGGGGCTTAGAGATAGAGAGAAGTAGAAATTATCAACGAATAGGGTTGAGGATGTGAACTAAGAACTTCTTAAGCAACAATAACTTTGGAGCTCATGAAACAATAACTAAGAGTACAATCGAAAATTACAGTGAAATTAGTACCTAGTGGCAAGTGACAGTCTGGAAGCATCTATACTCTTGGCTAAAATTGGGCAAACTAATAGTGTGATAGATGATCCGGATGCTACCATAGTCGTTAGTGTCAGGACCACTGACAATACAAGTGACGGTGCAAGCATCGACACCATGGGAGTGAGCATAGCCATCAGCTACGTAGCCGGAGTGAGAGAGGTGCAACGGAAACACGCGACGACGACCAAGGAGCGACATGCAGCGAAGATTGAGGAGCAACGTGTGATGGAGGAGATGAGAAGAAGCTCACAATAAATCACGCTGAGAGAGGGATTCAAAGCTATTGATTTTAGGGATCTTTTAGGCTGGTTATCTTAGGCATTAGGTCTAGTCATTTAGATTGGTTATATCGAAGATCAAGATCTGGTCTAAAAAGTAATAAATATTTTATTTTTTAATTATTTTTAATGCAGAACATATATTGAGACCAGTTATATAGAAAACCGATCTAAAATATATATTATATATATGATTTTTTTTATTAAAAAATGTACTATCTCTTTTAGACCGGTTGTTTGAAAATCATGTCTAAATAATACTCCATCTGGTCCTTATTATAAGGCACCGGCTATCAATTGTATTTGGCCTTTTTTATAAGGCATTTGCTTGTTCCCAAAGCGCATTAATTATTTTTCCCATTTGCCCATAATTAATAAAGGTAGTAGATGAGAATAATAATTAATGTAATATTGATTTAGTGCAATTAGTAAGGGTAATATTGGAAGTTGTTTAAATTTTAGGACCACTTTATTGACTTTAACTGTTTTTATTGGTTTGTGTGAATTGTTAATTGGTGCCTTATAATAACGACAGATGAGGTATCTTTTAGACCTTATCTGAAAGTAACCGGTCTCAAAAGTTCATTATTATTACAAAAATGTCATCGGTCATACACTCATACTTTTTAAACCTTTTCAAAATTTTACTTTATTTTTATTTTTATCTCTTTAGACCGTTGTTCGGAAAACCGGTCTAAATAATATATTTTAGACTTTATATTAAAGAAACCAATCTAAAAATTCTTTATATTTATGAAATTGTCATTGGTCATACTTTTTTATGTTTGATCCTCTATAACGGTTTAAATGTGGTAGTCTAAAAGCCTTTTTTTGTATCAGTGATATCACTCACAACAAGAGGCCAAGTTTAAAAAAAAAAAAAAAAAAAAAAAAAAAAAAAAAAAAAAAAGGTAATTGGGGTCTTCTAAGAAATATTGAGTTAAAGGGTGGAAAAAAAAGCATATAAATCCCTTAAAATATCTTTAAGGAAATACACATGAACTAATGTTTAATCTACATTGTCTAAGTTAAATTATATTTAATGGAAGACCAAATTTTAATCAATTTTAGATAATTTAAACTTGATTTGAGTAATAAAAATAAAATGTTAAATGTATAATTAACTATACATAGGGAATCCATATGTAACGGGGGAAATTGGAAAACGGCTCATATGAGAGTCTTCGATTGTGGGCTTTCATCCTGTCTCATCTGTGGCTAAGTCCCTTCAAATAATTCAATTAAAAAGGCACAGAAAGCTAGAAATCAGTGATTGTGAGACTACATCTTCAGCACGAGCTACTGGGGGTCCAAATTAGATAGAGTCGTTGGAAGAGTTACAGGACGTTAAAATCTCTTATCCAAAGCATATGAGAGGTAGTGTCTTCTGTTTCGAATTTTGATGCCCAGAGTACAAATGAAATCGATTTTCCTTTGAGTTGGCTTGGAGGTATTGAGGTAATGGATGCATCTTGGAATTATTCTTCTTCTCTTAACGCCGGTGTTTGGATGGAATCAGCCACCGATTTGCCATGAATATCTTAGCCTGGAACTGTCAAGGTCTTAGGGTTGCCTTGACAACCAGGAATTTAAAGGAAGAATGCTTCCGAAGAAAACCTCATATTGTGTTTTTTATGGAGACTAGGGGTGAAAATAGGCCAGACCCTTATTAGGCGGCCTATGGCCTGACCTTTTTAAAGCCTGACCTGTTTGTTAAAAACGCCAGGCCAAGGCCTATTTAAAGGCCTGAATGTGTAAATAGGCCAGACCTATTTTGTTAAGGCTTGGCTTGTAAGCCTTCAGGCCTGGCCTATTTATACAAAAATTATAAATTATAAATATATAATTTTTAATTTAAAGTTATAATAAGTAATTATTATATTACCCAGTGTTATTGCTTTTTTATTCAACCTTTTCTACCCTAGACGTCATCTACTCATCTCATCAGTTTTCTTGTTTTGTCACTCCATATTCCTCTCGTCAGTTTTCTTGTTTTGTCATCGACTTTCTCCTCCGATGGCCGAGTTTTTCAGATCGAGTATGCCACAAAAGCCATCAACAATAGCGGGTATGTGACCAGTTTCTCTACTTTTTGATTTTTCTTTTTATGCTTGTTACCCCTCTTATATCTGGGCTCTAGTAGGGCTTCGGGAAGTCAGAGTGACATTTGATCGATGAAGATTTGGTGGAAATTGATTGTTCGGAAGAATGAGTAGCATCAGAACAAGAATGATTCATTCTCCCAAGGAGCAATCTGTAGGTTTTTCTTTAGGTTGAATTTAGGTGATGAAAAATGTAATAAAATGAAACTAAACTAACTAAATGCAAGATGCAATTGACTCTAAAACCTATATGAGAATGAAACTAATTTATATGGATTTGAATGCATTTTTTTTAGAGGGGGGGTTTGTTATGAGAGAAGAATTAAAATCCTAAGAAAAATATTGATTAAAATCAAATTAAATAACAAAGATCTAGTTCAGTTATGATGATGAAGGGGACAACTTAAGAATTGCATGGAGTTAACTTTCTTAGCCCAAACCAATTAATTAGACCAAAGGGAGATTAATGAATTTAATTACTTAATTGAACATGGGAAACCCTCTAGCTCAGTAACACATATTCCACTAGAAAACTCATAATGAAATATGTTAGTTCTCTATGTGTTTTGATGATAACTGACAATTGTAAACGAAATGTGAAGTTTTTCTTTGGTAAGTTGAAAAAAACTTACTGTCAAAGGAAAACTCGAGTTTTGGTTTGAAAATTCGAGTTTTGACCTTACATAGAGTAGCTCAATTTTTCAACGAAGCAAAACCACCGGTTTTGAGAGAAAACTCCGGTTTTCACCATACGAGACTCCTCAATATTTTCTTGAGAAGACAAAAAACTCCAGTTTTTATTTGGAAACTCAAGTTTTGGTCATACGAGAGTCTCCAACTTTTTGAGCTCATGAAAACTGCAGTTTGCTATGGAAATTCCAGTTTTCGGTTTGCCATGAGTTTTCTAAGTTTTCCTAACTTTTGTAAAAACTCGAGTTTTGGTTTGGAAACTCGAGTTTCGACTTGGCAAAGAGTTTTCAAGTTTTACCCAGTTTTTGAAAAATCCAGTTTTTATTGAAAACTCCAATTTTGACTTGGCATAGATTTCTCAAAGTTTTCATACTTAAATGAAAACTTGAGTTTTGGCCAAGCCGAGAGCTTTGCTTTTTTTCAATGTTTTGAAACCTCCAGTTTTGGATGAAAACTCCAGTTTTGACGTTTTGGGCTAAAAATCGTTTTACATGTCAAAAGTCCAAAACTCGAGTTTGGAATGGAAACTCTAGTTCCAAACTCGAGTTTTGAGTTCTATTCAAAACTATGGTTCAAAGCTCAAACCGTAACATTCCTCTCAGGAAGAAGGAAACTCGAGTTTAGTTTTGGAAACTCGAGTTTTGATATTAGTGCACAAGTGACAAACTCCGGTTTTTGATGAACAAACTCGAGTTTTCATCGTAGAGTTTGAATTTCGAATCGACGAATTTGTGAAATCTTCTGTTTGATCTTAATACTTCCTATCATCATTCTTTGATATTCCTAGCTATGTTTAACCACTTTGTTAGTGAGTTTTAGATCATTTAGAGGATATTAAATGAAAATTTGAACAAAAGCAAAAAGTGATGTCAGCACATTAAATGCAAAGTTCAGAAAACTTGCATCCTTTTGGACAATCATTCTACACATGTTGCAAAGGGATTAATGTTTCCTTTCTACATCCAGTCACTGCTCTTCCCACAGATTAAAAGTCAAGAAGTCAAGCACAAACATTTGTGCAACTGGATTAAGCAAAGTGTAGTGAGAGAAGAAGACCTAAGCTCACCTTTAATCCTTGCTGAATGTCTCCAACGGTTACATTATGGATTTCAACGGTCATTTAATGCTCTCTTTGTATAAATAGAGTTGCATTCGATTCTTCTCAACAACCAATCTGCTGAAAACGAATTGCATTCAAGTTTACCAACCACTCTTTCAGTTTTCACTTGTAAAGTATCTTTTGATACATTGATTTTCAGTGTTCATCTTTATATACTCTTAGAGAGAGTTTCTTTATTGAAAATCATTTATTGTAAGAATCTCAAGTCAGGGGACTTGGAGATTGGGTTATTGATTGCAACTTGTAAGGGGGAGTAAGTTCTAGTGAGATAATTACTCTTGAGTTACAGAGTGTGTAACTCGTTCCACATAAATATAATCAATAAAAATCGATTGATCAAGAATAAAGGAAGATCCCAAAAGAAATTGACCAACAGAAAGTATTGGAACTTCCAGATATTTTGAACAACCCACAAAGTCAATATGACTCTCCTCAGTAAGAGTCAAATTCTCTAAAGAATGAATCAAGTTATCACTCAAAATGGTCTCACCATGCTTGCTTAAATCACACAAGACGAATTCTACCTGTGAAACATCATGATTCAATATGGTTTTACCCTCTAAATGCATATCCAAATCAAAGCTTCCCCCACACTTATCTTTAATAGTATCCCCACTAACGGTAGTCATGTCAATATCATCAGTAGTATCAATAAAATTAATAGAGATATTACTTCCATCGTTCAAAGCATCATCATGATTAGTATTAAGCAAGGTATCTTTAAAATCAATAGTGTTAAAGGTGTCAACAAACAATTTTTTCATCAACTTCCTCATCCAAATGAATAGAATTCATAGGACTGGAGGCATGAGAAGAAATATCAATGCATGCACTACACGATTCAGTATAATTTAAGTCAACTGAAGTAGTCAATTCAGGAACAGCACCAGTGCATGCATACTCAGCTAATGTACCAATTATCCCATCATTTGAAGTGGTAGAAGAAAAAAATGGATGAATCATTAGAGGGTGAAAGTATATTACCACATGGAAATTGACTTTGAACTTCTAAATCTTCACTCTGCTGATTGTTAGTTGCATTTGACAACTCCTCCATTTGAATTTGTAGAGCTTGAATCTGTCTACTTTGCACTTCCCCTTCTTGAATGATTGTCATCATAACATCCATCATATTTTGTAACCTTGAGTACTTGTCATTAGTTGGAACAGTTTGATTGACATATCCAAAATTTGAGTGATCATGCCATCCAGGATTATATGCATTTAAATATGGATCATATATATGCTCAACTTGAGTCATGGGTCTAGAAGGATATATTGCATTGCAAGATTCAGCTCCGTCATTCAAGTAGGGGCAAGAGTCAATAGCATGAGTGGCTAGAGAGCAAATAGGACAGAGTGTCCCTATTAAAGCAGAAGACGTAGGCTGTGGGGTAAAAGAAGTAGAGGGCCCCATAGGATTGACCATATTAGAAGAATTTGGCCTGTGGGACATAGCCATTTTGTCCATAGCAGATGCAAGCCTATCAATTTTGCTCTCTAGGTGAGACTCAAAATTAGAAGAAAGTAATCCTACCTCATATATATGCTCAACACCATAGTCATAATGATAAGGCATAGAAGTATAATAGTTATTTCCATAAACTGAAGCATGTCAAGCCATCATAGGAGAGATCAAGTTCAATTTTCCAAGAGGGATTGGATCCAATAAACAATTACCTAACAAATCACCTAGAACTCAAACCTAAAGCCTAACCATTGCTCCCTGGCAACGGCGCCAAAATTGATGAGTTGCTTTTGTCGCTAAAGCAATCAATTAAACTAGGTCCTAATTAATTATGCAATATAGGGTCAACCTAGGTCATTCTCCCAAGGAGCAATCTGTAGGTTTTTCTTTAGGTTGAATTTAGGTGATGAAAAATGCAATAAAATGAAACTAAACTAACTAAATGCAAGATGCAATTGACTCTAAAAGCTATATGAGAATGAAACTAACCTGTATGGATTTGAATGCAATTTTGGGGGTTTTTTTTTTGTTATGAGAGAAGAATTAAAATCCTAAGAAAAATATTGATTAAAATCAAATTAAATAACAAAGATCTAGTTTAGTTATGATGATGAAATGGACAACTTAAAAATTGCATGGAGTAAACTTTCTTAGCCCAAACCAATTAATTAGACCAAAGAGAGATTAATGAATTTAATTACCTAATTGAACATGGGAAACCCTCTAGCTCAATAACATATATTCAACTAGAAAACTCATAATGAAATAAGCAAAGTGGCTAATTAAACTCGTTAAAAACCAATCACAAAATAATCTTTGAAATCTTGTTTACAATTATCCAATTGAACAACTAGACAATTTATCAACCCAATCAAACAATTAAGATGATAAACCAAATTGTCAATTAAATTAATAACGAAAACTCAATTAATAATTCAATTGACAATCCAAAGGTTGCAAACAAAAATCCAGCAATTGTCTCAAACATAAAAACTTCAAATTATCAATCCAATCCAAAAGAAATATGTTTACAATCTAAAACTAGATTGTTCTCAATTAGCACAACTTGAAACCCTTTAAAACTAAAGAACCTCAAGTTTGAATTAAGAAGATAAAAATAACAACACTCCCTTGTGATCTTCAAGTGTAAGTTCCTAGGCTCTAGTTTCCTCCATACTCCTCCCAAGTTGCCTCCCAAAAGAGCTTTAGCTTCCATGGAATTTCCTCCTTCCCGAGTGTGTTTTTTCCTAGCGTGTGTCCTCGGCTCTCCAAGAGAATGTGTCTCTTCTCTTAGCTGCTAGGTCTTTTTATAAAAGGAGGGGAGAGTTTTGGGTGCCAACTTGAGCCTATTAAAAGTTAAGAAGCCCAACAAAATTCCACCATTAGATCTTCTTTTAGCTTCCAAGGTCAATTCGCATTGTAGGATCTTCTAACATGCTTTCCCTTGTCCTACAAGGAATAAATAAAATCGTGATCTATCATATATTTAGAAATATTATTCAATCACAAGATATCAATCGAATATTAATAATTTAAGCCCAATAATCTCATAATTAATTCGATTTATATTGTTTCCTAAAATTGGCTAACAATCCAAATATTATCTAATAAATCCAAATTAGCCTAAAATAGTCCCCAAAATAAATGAATAAGGCGGGATAAAATATATTAAAATTAGGATTTATCGATGATCTTTTAGTCACTACTTTCTCCCCCGATGGGCTAGTTTTCCAGATCAAGTATGCCGCCAAAGCCGTTGACAATAGCAGGTATGCGGCTGCCATTCCTCATCTTTTTCATATTTTTATTCAACCTCCATTGACCGATTCCATGAGATTGAATCAACGTAGTTTGCCTAGGGAATTGGCTAAGCACACTATTTACGAGGAACCAAGGTGGTTACCTGATTTACTAGCTCTTAGTTTTGTAATTGGATTGTGTTTGAATTTGTTGCATGTGTTTGGGATCTAGGGTTTCCCATAAAATTATTTTAATTTGGTGTTATTCTTTGGTTTAGGGTTATAAATTTTATTTTCTGAACAATTCATGAATTCTAATTTAGGACTTTGGGAGCGTGCACTGGAATAAAGGCTAAGATAAGGGCGAGTCCTAATTTTGCATTGGAGCTGTAAAATTCAAGTTTGATAACATAATTGTTGCGTCGATTCTGTCTACGTGGTAAACATTTTGATTGATTTGCGGTGTTGGAGCTACCGAATCGATGATTTTAGTTCATATTGGTAGATTGTTGAATAGTTTCCATAATATTCGATTTGTACATGTCTTTAGAGAAGCAAATTGTTGTGCAGACATGCTTGCAAATATGTGTGTTAGGCAAGGAGATGATTGTATGTTTTTCCACAGAGCTCCTGTAGCTGTGATGAGGTATCTGTATAGTGACTTTGTGGCTGTTGCACACCAACGGTATGTTTTGATCTAGGAATGATGATGGGCAAAATGCCTTGATGTTATACCAAAAAAAAAAAGTCATGTTTATTTTGAATGAATATGGTTCTTTTTCTCTAAGCGTACATCACAATTTGTGAATATGATTTGCTTTGAAACCTACCAAAAGCCTACATTTATTTAGATTTTAGTAGGTTCAAAGCTTACTTGTGGTTTTCAAGGCCTACAATATGAGGCCTTTTTAAAGGCCTACATTATAAGTAGGCCTATAAAAAGGCTTTAGGCTTGCCTAGGCCTCATGTAGGCTCAGGCCAGAGCCTTTAAAAAAGCCTTATGTAGGCTCAAGCCTAGGCTCAGGCTTCAGATTCCCATTACAGGCTCAGGCTTATTTAGCCGAAGCCTGGCCTGGCCTGGCCTATTTCCATGCCTAATGGAGACTAAGCAGAAGGCCAGATACATGAGGAAACTGAGAAGGCGCTGTGGTCTTGAGGAAGAGTGGCTTGTTAATCCAATGGGACGTAGGGGTGCGCTGGCACTCTGGTGGTCTACTGCTGTAACAGTAAACATCATTTTCTCTTCGCCTAATATTATTCATGCTCATGTTATGTCTACTGATTTTGATACCCCCACCTACATATCCTTTATTTATGGCCCCCTATTGAAGATGAGAGAATTATTTCTTGGCAAGAGGTTAGAAGAATAGGTAAGGATATCAGTGAACCGTGGTCGTGCCTTGGAGATTTTAATGACATTCTCTCCCAATCGGAAAAGAGTAGGGGGAGGCCTAGGGTGTGGAGGAAGATTTTGAATTTTAAGTGTCTTTTGGCTGATTGTGAATTGGATGATTTGGGTTTTAACGGGGATCCCGTACTTGGTGTAATAATCGAGAAGAGCCTGACACTATCAAAGAACGCCTAGATAGAGTAGGCGGCCTTTAGCCTTGGAGGTTTGAAAGCACCTGGACCAGACGATTTTTCTAGTATGTTTTATCATAATACTTGGTATGATATTGGTGAGACAGTTTGCACTATGGTCCAGGAATTCTTTTTTGGTAACTCTTCCTTGGATGTTATTAATGAGACGAATATTACGCTAATTCCTAAGCTTGATTGGCCTGACCATGTGTCTCATTTCCGACCAATTGGCTTGTGTAATTTTTCTTACAAGATTATATCTAAGCTGTTGGCTAACATATGAAGACCCCTGATTGACCTTTGCATTTCCCCAAATAAAGGATCCTTTGTCCCGAGCCGGTGTATACAGGATAACCTTATTATTGCTCATGAAGTTTATCATTATCTAGAGGAGGAAAAAGGTTGGGGGTAAATATGAATTTGCTTTTAAGATGGAGATGAGTAAGACGTATGATCGGATTGAATGGGCTTTCTTAGAGAAGGTGTTGTTAAGTTTCGGCTTCTATGTAGATTGGGTCTCTCTCATTATGAAGTGCATACAATTAGTTAAGTTGAGTATTTGTTTATTTGGGGAAAGTGTAAGATCTTTCTCCCCAAGTCGGGGATTACGTCAAGGGGATCCTCTTTCGCCATACTTATTTATCCTGGTCACGGAAGTATTCTCGCTCATGATCAGCAAAAGTCAGGATGCAATACTTATAAAGGGGATCAAATTGAGCCTTAGTTGCTCGGTTTTGACCCATAGTTTCTTTGCGGATGATGCCCTCATATATATGAATGCTAGTCGGTTTGTAACCAGTTGGTTAAGATTATGAACTTGTATTGAGGGGCCTCGGACATGCTATCAATCTTGACAAGTCGAGTGTCTTTTTTTCAGCCAATACACCTGGAGGATGTTAAGACTATGGTTGGTTGCATTCTGGGTATCCAAGCATCTGTGGATCCGGGTCGGTATCTTGGCATTCTAAGCATTTAGGGTAAGACCAAACACCAGGCATTGGCGTATGTTAGAGAATGCATCACAAGTAAACTTCAGAGTTGGGGGCCATCTTTGCTATCTTTTTCTAGGCGAGAGGTTATGATTAAAGCTATCATTCAGGCTATCCCTATATATCCTATGAATTGCTTCAGATTTCCTGTCAAATCCTGTAAGGAGATACATAGCCTTATTGCTAACTTTTGGTGGGATGGTAATGCTTTTGGTAGTAGGACACATTGGAAGTTGTAGGATTCTCTTACTTTAAGGAAGAATCAAGGCGGCATGGGTTTTCGTGACCTAATCATTATGAATGAAGCACTGCTGGCTAAAACGGCATGGAGGCTAATGCTAAGGCCTAATGATTTGTGGGCCAAAGTCCTTAAAAGTGTTTATTTCCCTAAGGAAGAGTTTATTGAAGCAAAAAAATGATGTAAGGCTTCATGGTGCTGGTCTAGTATCATTGATGGTAGGGATTTCCTTAAGAAAAACCTTCAATGGGATCTGGGATTGGGTAAGGATATAAGGATTTGGGGAGATAACTGGGTTCCTAATGTTTGCTTCCCAGAGAAACCGCAACACAGTGATGATCCCTTTGTAATGCATGGAAGAGTTAGCGACCTTATTGTTGAAGGCTCTTGGGATTTGACTCCTATCTCACAATACTTGACGGAAGAGGTTGTCAATGACATCCTGAGAATTGCTATACCTAACAACAGTTTGGAGGACAAGCTAGTGTGGACCAATGTGAATAATGGTGTATATGCTGTTAAATTGGGTTACCATAGTAGAAAAAATGAGCACCCGATGAGTATTAACAAGGCAGGGTCTTATATTGTCATACCTTCCACTTGTTGGAAATCAATATGGAAAATCAAGACTATCTTGTGTGTACAACATTTCATGTGGCGCCTCCTTCATAATGCCTTGACCACTAATGTGGCCCTTTTTAATAGGAAGTAATCCCGAATGAAGTTATGCCCTATTTGTGAAGTGGTTAAGGAAAACCTGGAGCACTTATTCTTTCATTGTCCTTGGACTCGAAGTGTATGGTTTGGTAGTAGATTGGGTGGCATATTTCATTTTGTCGAGGTGCTCAATTTTAATGCCTGGTGGTTGATGATAATAGGTATGTCCTCTCTGACCTCTAAGGATGTATATTTGATTTGTTGGATATTGTGGTTCATATGGAAACAAAGAAATGACAAAGTTTTTAACCATATGGAACCAAACCCACTGGCGATCCTTGATTTGGCTAGGAGAAATAATTTTGATTTATGGTCTTGCTCGGATAGTATATAGACTGAGTCGAGTTGCCTAATGGATGTATTTCCCCACAGTTTCTTGGAGACCTCGAGAACCAGGAAGTGTGAAAATTACTAGTGATGGAGCTTACAAGTCTGATAGTGAGATGGCTACAATTGGTGTGGTGTGTCGGGATGCCCTTGGTAATTTTATATGGAGTTTTATGGATAAGGTAAAATCCATATATGCTTTCATGACTAAGGCCTTGGCTCTCAAAAGAGCTCTGATGCTAGCTATGGATCTTAGACATGATAAATCTATGTTTGAAACTGACTACCTTTCTCTGCTTTCATGTGTTGATGCTAAATCTCCTAATTTATTTGATTGGAAGTGTAGAAGCATTTTGCATGATATTATTTGTCTCTTGTCTGATAATGTTAGGTTCTTTGTATCTTTTACTCCTAGAAGGGGTAACCATATTGCTGACTTTCTTGCAGCAAATGCTTATAAGGAGGTGTATCTTATTGGATGAGTTTCGCAACCAACACCCCTTTTGACGTCTCTTCTAACCTTAGACATTCAGGAGGCCAATATAGTCATGGATAATGCCTCTCCTTCTTGTCCTACTAGAGATGGAGATTAATTTCTTTTGTTATCCTTGTCGGACTTATTTCACTTATTTCATGTATTTTTATTCCTGTTTCACCTTGTTCCTTTTTTTGCGGTTGTATTCGCTGTCGTCTTGTTTGCTGTTTGTTTCATTTCTTGTAATTGTTGTTCAGTTCCTATTATGGTAATATAAGTATCTCGTCTTTGAGGCAAAAAAGAAAAAGAAAAAGAAAAAAAAGAGTCTTCCACTTAATGTTATTGTTTATCATATTTATTCGGTATCATTATATAACTAATATAATACTTAGTTTTGAAGAAGTATTCTTAAAAAAATTATATAAGAAGATCCTCTAACCTAAAATATAGATTTTTCTAAATAAAAATATTGAATTAATCATTATCATAACATGGATAAAACAAAAATAAAAAAATACTGTTGATTAGTTTAAGTGCATGGGATTGAAACAAAAGTTACAGGGGAAAGTTCAAGTGATTATTAATTAACTGATTAAAGTTTGGGCTCTATTATCATTTTGTATCATCAATTGAAGGGTTAAGGGGCACTGTTAAATTGGGAGTAATTTACCCTAATCGTTATTCCAGTTGTTCTGGATAGAACACAAGTGTCTAGCCGCAAAGGGCTAGTATATGATCTATGTTGGATCTAAGGGTTCCAAGGGATGTATGGATACCCAAAGAAGATTTCCCAATGCTATCTATGGTCGAGATAACATCGGATAATCTGTGATCACCGTGTAACACTGATACGGTGTATCGCCAGAGAGGTGGGGTGTGTGCACAGTGAGGCTGAATGTCAAGTAGTCAATGTAGAATGGAGAGAGTACACCTGGAAGATATACTCCTGTATATATATATAGAGGTCATCTAGGGTTTCTGCCTGTTGGTTGTGCCTCCGCGCCCCTCTCATGCATGTCCCACGATTTGCGCTACGTTTCTCCCATCACCTGCATTACCTCCGATCATGGGTATAATCATGGGATTTTTGGTCATTTCCCCGATTGAGGAAGATATCGTCATAAAGAGCCCTTACTGGGCCTAAACTTTCCTAGGCCCATTATTCGGGTCCATAACAGTTGCCCCCAAGCTTGGTAGTCAGGCTTTTGATCTGCTGAGATTACTTCACAGGCCGACCCCGACTTCTTCAATCCAAGTTGCTATTGCTCACGTATTGCAGTCCCGCAATGTTCTTTTTCAAGAACCAGCGATGTCTCGAACTTTGTCTAGCTCGTACCACCGAGTTGAAGTTCCCCGACATTTCCGCGCTTACTTTTGTCTTTTCGCATGAGCCGCGAGTGTCTTCTGCGACTGCTTGCTCCTACGATGCCCAAGATTATCTCGGGGTCATCCCAGCATTTTCCCGAGTTTGTCACTCCTTGCCTCGTGCCGTCCCCAATCTGGGGTACTATGTAGGGGAGCAGGCGTATGAATAGGCATAACTTCTTGCAAGGAATGCGTCTGTTCGTTTTCCACATATTTGTCGTATAACTGCCGCTTTAAAGATAACGGTACGTGCTCTGAATAGCCGCCTTCGGTAATCGTGTGCATTTAATGCTCACGTCATCCGCCATAATTACTTTTAGGGTTTTTCGCCTTCTCTTTTTGGATCCGTCGTAACGCTTCACCTAGTTTGACGTTACCAATTCGCCCCTTCGATTTGTCCCGCCTATAAGACTCTATCTGCTGTTTTATTTTGTCACTTTGCTTACAAGTTTTCTTTTTCTTCAAAAATCCTTTCTCACTCGCTCCAGAGTTCTTTGCTTTCGAAGCATTCGACCGCTTCCTGACTCATTCATCAGGTATTATCAGTGGATTACTCATCTTTTTTCTTCTGTAGTTTATTGGGAATTTCTCTGATACACTATTTCTGCATGACTGTTCTTGTATGTTCTGGGTTTTTGTTCTTTATTTCTTTACGACACTGTTTCTTTGCATTTGTCTGTGTGGGCGTTTGAATGACGATGATGACCTACTTGAATTCCTCTCTGAACGAGAAACGTTGAAAACAAACGTTGAGATATCCATTGGTCTGAGTCATTACCACTCTCGGTGATTCTTGCCTTTGTTTTGCTAAAGTCCTTTCGAACCACTGGCTTTTCTGGGTTTTATGGGTCTGTCTGCAACTTTGCTTGAACTTCAGTCTTACATGCATTCATGTGTGTACATCTTTTTGAACTTCAACATTCTTTTCCCTTTTAATTCGCGCCAATGAACCCAAATCCCGATGTGCTTCTGGACATGTTTGGTAGGCCCGTTCCCGAAGAAGATAGGGACATCCTTAAAAATCTTTCGGACCCACCAAGTTTTGGATTTGGTCAATTCTTCCCACCGAAGAGGAGAAAAGGGAGGCCTTCCTTTGCACCTGGAGAGGCGGAGGGACAAGTCGAGTTGCCCGGGTTTCTGACTCTCTTTTCCCTAGGAACATCGAAGTCTCGGCGCCCTTACTTCAAGCTTCGAACCTGGCCACTGGTGCTTTTGCTTCCGTTATGGAAACTTGGGGTCCGACGCCATGCGATGAGTGCTGCTACAAGGCTATCGAACTCGCCCGGTTTGACCGCGATAGGGAGGCCGACTTGCTGCTGGACAAATGTCGGTGCAACATTGTTCTCCCAATTAGCTCGGTCCGCGTTCTTCCGAATCATCCTAACCCCGTCCCCATTAATGTTCCCAACATTAGTCCTGCTGTGTCAGGTATACTCTCGCTTTTTGACTCTTGCCATTTTCCTTTTTATAGGTATTAGATGGCCTCTTCATGCTGCACCGATCAGTCCGCGACAGAGAGAGTCTGGTCACTCTAGTTCTTCCCCAAAACCTGTTGCCAACGAGCTCATCGTTAGTAGCACGGTGACTATGATGAGGAATTTGATGCCCGCGGATGACCTCGGACGAGTTGTTCACAGAGGGGCAGGATATGACATATGCTTGCCTCAGAAACTGGGTCGATTGCGTCCTTCCCTTCGAGCGATAAAGACCTTCACTACTTTTATTTTTATCGGGATGTAATTACCCGACTTGGTTTAAAATTCCCTTTTTCTGATTTTCAAATGTGCCTTCTTCGCCACTTGCATGTTGCCCCCTCGCAGCTGCATCTTAATGGCTGGGCTTTTGCCATTGCCTTCGAGAACTACTGCAAGACCCGAGATCTCGTCTGGTTGGACCTCTCTCCACCGAGGACGATTGCACATGGTTCGGTTGGACCTCTCTCCGAGCTGCCCATGGTCGCAAATTTCTCAGGCCATTCACAGATTCATGGAAGGGTTTTAAGAACCCCTTTTTTTAAGGTCGTTGCCAAACATGGTAAAGTGCCTTGGTTTCTTCAATCTCTTGACTCTAGGGAAGTTGAGGAATGATTTCCCCTGTACTAGTGTGCGGGTCACCACAAACTTCTTTTTAAAGACTTCCTTCCTTCCGCTACTAGCCTCTCAGAAGCCGAAGAAGAGACTATACTTATTCTTACAAAACTCGCTAGCAAGAAGGGCTCGTTGGTAAAGTCGGCTGAATACATCACAGCTCCCATACTCAAAAAACGGCCGGCTACGAGTACGGTTGAGATTTTATTGCTTTTCATACCTTGCTTTTAATTGCATTGATAACCTATTTGTTTCCTCTTTCAGGTCGTCCAATGGGAAAGTGACCCCTTTATATTGACATGACGGATCGCGAGGATGAGACCACTGGTGCAACTACAGCCCGAACAGCAGCCCTTGCCAAGTAGATAGTGCCTGAGCCCACTCAGCAAGCTCCCGCCAAAAAGGCGAAGGTTACAAAGAAGAAGAAGAAGACCCCTGCTGATACCACTCAAGGTGTCCCACATGTCATCATGGAGAAACCTGCTGCCGTGGATACTTAAGGGGTTCCGCCCCCACCTTCTCCCCCCATCTTTGATTCTGAAACCCCTACCGAGGAGGCCGCCACTCCCAACGCACTTATCGAGCTTCCTCGCTGCCATGTTTGGGAGCACAGGGTTACCAAAGGTTTGCGCCAAGGAATCTGTCCTCCTGACAACTACTTTGATGGCAAGCGGCTGTCCAATCCTGAAATCAAAGAGCTCCGATATATGGAGCGTGAGGGCTTGAAGTGTGAATGGAGCTATATACCCAAGGGGGGTGAATTGGGTATTTTAAAAACTTTTCGAAAGTGCTGTTTTGACCAAGTAAAAACGGATGATAGCGAGGAGGAAGGGAAGGAAAGCTTGCACAAGAGAAATTATCCGGTTCGTCTTATCCTTGACCTACATCCACGGTCCCAAGCCACACTTGGGATTTTCAATCCACTATACTCACAAACGATTACAAACCGTACTCAAGAGTAGTTCTCTCTCTAGAACTCACTCCCCCTTACAAGTTGTAATCAATACACCCAACCACCAAGTCTCCCCGACTTGTGGTTATCTCAATCAATAAATGATTTACAGATAGAACTCTCTCGGAAGCAGATAAAATGAACACCGAAGTACAAGTACAGATTGATACAATACAAGTGAAAGCTGAACACAATAAATGACACTTAGTAAATTTTCGCTCTCGTAGGTGTATCGGCTTGAGAAGAAGTTAATGAACTCTATTTATAGGTAGAGAACATTAAATGACCGTTGAATGATGAATCCAACCGTTGTAGGTGATTAGCATTAAGTCGGGTCATCTTCTTCTCTAAACTCCAACTAATCCAGGTGTTAATATGATCGATGTGGAACTCGAGGATTTGCCCGTTGGAGAAGAGTTTACTTGATGAAGAAAGCATTCTTGATCGTTGAAAATGCGTGCTCGGTGGATTATCCAAAAGAAGGTTGATTTGCGAGAAGTGCATTAAATGCACCGTACACTTTTTGCTTTATGGCTTTGACCTTCAATAATCTTCATCTCGTGCTAATCGAAATTCACTCAACAAACTTGTTGAACATAGTTGGGTTCATAGGTGAATGATTCATGAAAGCAATTAGAACAAACAAGAGTGATATGCAAATTCGTATAATTCAAAAATTGGTTTCACCGTTGGTTACTCGAGTAAGTTCATCGTTACTCGAGTAAGTAACGTGTGAGAGAGTCTTTACCGCAAGTATCCAAAAGGATACTCGAGTAAGCAACTTCGAAGCAAACCTTCGAGACTTGAACTTTTGAAACCAAAGTCTTTACTCGAGTAAGTTAGTGGTGTACTCGAGTAAGCAACTATTTGCTTGAAAATTTTAAGTGTAAAATGCCTCTATACTGGAGTAAACAAATTCATACTGGAGTAAGCACGAACATGAGTCAAGTTGAAAATCAGTTTAAGAGCTCTTTACTCGAGTATGTAAACCCTTACTTGAGTATGCATGAGTTAGAAAAACTTGGGAGCTCTCTGTAAGACCCTTTACTCGAGTATGCAAGTTTCTACTCGAGTATACACTCAAGTTCAAAAGTTCATTTGCTCTCGGTAAGTCCAATACTCGAGTATAGAGATCTATACTCCGTATTGATTTAACTTTAAAAGATTGGTTGCTCTCTGGATGGCCTTTACTCGAGTATGTAAACCTTTACTCGAGTAAGTCACAATTTGAAAAACGCATTTGCTCTCACGGATGACCTTTACTCGAGTATATCATCCCTTTACTCGAGTAAGTACCTTTGTCAAAAGCTTGATTGCTCTCTGAGACGTCTTTACTCGAGTATGGCTATCCATACTCCAGTATTGACGTGTAAAAACCAATTGAGCAATCCTTTAACAGTCCTATACTCGAGTAAGTATTCCTTTACTCGAGTAAACAACTGATAAATGGTTTTACACAGATTTTGCAAAAACTTCAACACATGTTTACAATTGTTGTTAATCATCAAAACACATTGAGAACTAACATGAAGCTCTCTGGATTATGCCAGCTTGTGGCCTATCTCAAAGAGAACTATGCCTTGGCTTTGGAGGACTTGAAGAAGGCCGAGGTGGAGAGGGACAAGGCTCATGGACTGGCGACCCGGGCCGTCCAAGATTCACATAATGCCAAGACGGAGAGGGATAACCTTCGTACCGAGGTACGATCGGTCCAAGCTGAGCGGGGCAGTCTCCTTCTAGAGCTTCAACAAGCTTGGTAAGGTTTACAGAAGGCTGAATCGGAGGTGGCCCGGAGGCGACAGATTCATGATCAAGACGTTGACTCTATGAGCATGCACAAGGCCATGATTACGGAGCTGGAGGCAGAGCTAAAGCATTACAAGGAGGCATATGTCGTGGCTCGTAATGATGTCTCCAAGCTGAAGGCCAGTGTCAAAGATGCCTTCAATAATGCTTTGGAGCAGGCCCAATTTTTGAACCCTGCCTTCAAGCTGAACTCGAGAGGGCGCACTACAATGCCTACGTTGAGGACGAAAAATTTATTCCTCCTTCATCTGTCGGTCCTTCCTCCCTAGGCCCCAAGGTTGTTCCCGAGGTCCCTGGTGTAGGGCCAACCCTCCCAACTCGACTGGTCCCAATGAGGATGCTTCCGCTGCTGAATTAGACTGAGCTCAGCCTCACCACAGCTCCAATATTTTTTTTGTTTTTGGTTGATAGGCCTTTTGTAAAAAACTCTTATTAGTGACAAGCGTTTCTTTTTCCAAGGTACCTTGATTCGTTCGCCTTAGCTAAGCTAAGTTCATAGCCTGCATCTGTTTCGAAAGTGAATTATCACCGATTCACCGATGCGCCTGCCGTTTAATCAAGATAATCTCGGAGCTGAAACAAACACTACGCTCGACTTGATCAGAGTCAGTGAGACGGTTCTTCTCTGTCCGAGTTATCCGCCGGCTTTCAGTTTTGACGTTGTGTGAATTTAACTTGAATTTCCATCCCAAAGCTTTATTCGCCACTTAGCTTCTGTAACTGAGCCGTTTCAATTATGATTCAAGAATGTCGGGTGGTGTTCCCTGAAGTCTTACAGTTTTATTATTTTTGTAGCTTTACTGCTAAAAACACGTCGGTTATATTTTAACATGATCTATAAAAACTGGTTGTTTTACCATGAATTTAGACATGTAAATTACCTGGGCCTTGTTCCTGCTGATACATGATTTTCAAGAATGGGTTTCCATACCTCAGGTTCATACATGTTTGTTCAGTCTTTGGCGGCTCTGCCGCTGCATGATTTGTGAACGCGGATTTATTTACCTCAGATTCACACATGCCTATTTAGTGGTGCGGTGTTGCCGCTGCGACATGATTTATGAAACCAAGCGTTCTACCTCGTACCCATACATGTTCATTATCTATCTAAACCGGTTTATTTTCCATGGATTCCTTATGCGCATTGGTTTGGCAGCATTGCCGCTGATACATGGTTTACGGAAACAGTCTATCCATCTTGGATCCATACATGTTTATTTATCTTGCACGATTTATGAAACTTGGTGTTTTTTCATACGTGCCAACCATTTGGGTGAGACTATGAGATTTCTGAAAATGGGTTCCTAGACCCAAAATTCTTTATTAGTCTAGTTTGGCGGTGAAGCCGAGTTACATGGTTCTCATAAGAACTTTTACCGACTTACGGCCAACATGCCTGAAAACAACGAAACAAAGGAAAATCCTATCATTAAATGAAATAACAAAGTACTAAAAAATCTTCAGATTCGTCCCCAAAAATTGTAGGTCTGTTGGATGTGCCATCTCGTAGTGGGCCCCGACTTTAGCTATAGTAAGCCTTCAACTTGTCCGCGTTCCACGTTCTTTTGACCGCTTTATGTTTTAGCGTCTCCAGCATGTATGCCCCTTTGCTGAGGTTCTCTTTTACGTGATATAGTCCTTCCCAGTTTGCCGCAAGCTTTCCGTCACTGGCATTCTTGTTGCCTATGTCAGCTCTTCAAAGGACCAGGTCCCCTTTTTCAAACGACCGTGGTTTCACTTTCCTGTTGTGTCAAGCTGCGATCAGCTACTTCATAGCCATATCTCGGCAATGCGCCATGACCCTGACTTCATCAATTAAGTCTAATTCGACGGCGAGGGCTTCGCTATTCTCATATTCCTCTTGTAGAGCCTTAATTCTCCTCCGTGAAGGTTCTCCAATTTCAACAGGGATCATGGCTTCACATCCATAAGTAAGTCTGAAAGGAGTCTCTCCAGTGGCCGTTTGAGTGGTGGTCCGATGACCCCATAGGACTGAGTACAAATGCTCCACCCAACCAGATTTGGCTTCTTCCATCCGCTTCTTCAATCCATCGAGGATAACTTTGTTGGCCGATTCCGCCTGCCCGTTAGATTGAGGATGTTCGACGAAGGCAAAGTGATGTCTAATTTTGAAATCAGACACCATCTCTTGGAAGCCTTTGTCAATAAACTAGGTTCCATTATCCGTGACTATCTCCGCCGGAATCCCAAATCGGATATAATGTTCCTTTGAAGGAACTTCTGGACTCGCATTGAGGTAATAGTCGCCAACGGCTCTGCCTCGATCCATTTAGTGTAGTAATCCACTGCTACTATCAGCTATCGGAGCTATCTTGGCACTGGTTTGAACGGGGCCAACAAATCCATGCCCCATTTGTAGAATGGCCATGGAGCCGAGATCGACGTCATTTCAGCTGGAGGGGTTCGTATCACATTGGCATGCTTTTGGCAGCTTTCACACTTTTGAACATGATCTTTAGCATCTGTTGCCATCGTAGGCCAGTAATAACCGGCCAGCACCGCCTTTCGAGCTAGCGCCTTAGCACCCATGTGTTGCCTATTTATACCTTCATGAATCTCAGACAAAACGTATTGGCCTTCCTCTAGGTTAAGACACTTAGACATGTGGGTGTGTAAACCCTTCCGATATGGCTGGTCGTTTACTATGGCGTAGGCGGCTGTCGCTTTGACCATTTTTCTTTACTGCAGGATATCATCTGGGAGGATCCCTCTTTCAAAGTAGTCGATGATTTGCTTCCTCCAATCGCTTGACTCTGAAATAATCATGACACAGCTTGGTTTTAACAAACTCTGCTGAATCACGGTTCGTAAGTTACCAGGAACCTTGGTGCTGGCAAGTTTGGACAGTACGTCCGCTCTGGTGTTTCCCCCTAGGGATGTGCTCAACCATTACCTCGTCAAATTCTGCCATAATCTCCTTCACCTTCACCAGATATTTTGCCAACAACGGTCCTCTAGTTTGATAAGTTCCCTTGATTTGGGAGGCTACAAGCTGGGAATCGGTGGACACTTGTACTTGCTTATCTCCATTCTCCTTTGCTTGAAGCAATCCTGCAATGAGGGCCTCGTACTCGGCCTGATTGTTGGAAGTCAGGAAGTCGTGTCGGAGAGATAGCTCCATGGACACTCCCTTTGGACTTTCAACGATGATCCCTGCTCCGCCTCCTTTGACATTTGACGACCCATCCACAAATACCTTCCATGGTTTTGCTTGCATTATCCCCCCTTTAGCTGCCGGGATTAGAAAGTCTGCCAAGGCTTGGGATTTGATGGCCTATCGGGCTTTGTACGAGATGTCGAACTCTGATAACTCCACGGTCCAACTTATCATTCTACTCACAAGGTCGGGTTTATGCAACACCTGCCGAATGGGTTGGTCCGTCCTGATGATAATTGAATGGCCATGAAAATAAGGACGAAGCTGCCTTGCCCTAGTAAGCAAGGCGAAAGCAATCTTTTCCAACTTCTGATATCTTAGCTCTGAGCCTTGTAAGGCCCAGCTTATGAAATATACTGGCTTTTGTCCGTCTTTTGTCTCTTGAACCAGCACGGCGCTTATTGCCTCTTCCCCTACCGACAAGTATAATATTAAACTTTTGCCTGGGTCGGGTCTTAACAGGACCGGAGGGGTTGCTAGACATTGCTTGATTTGCATAAACGCGGTGTCACACTCTGAGTTCCAACCTCCTTGAACCTCCTTCTTGAATAACTTAAAGAAAGGCAATGATTTTTCTGCCAACTTTGGTAGGAACCTCGTTAGGGCTGCCAGCCTTCCAGTCAACTGTTGAACTTCTTTTTTGTTAGAAGGCACTTTCATCTCTAACACTGCCTGACACTTGTCTGGGTTGGCCTCAATACCCCGGTTCGTCAATAGGAAACCCAAGAATTTGCCTAATGGTACTCCAAAGGCGCTTTTTGCCGGGTTTAAATAAATCTGATAGGCTCACAGCTTATCAAATGTTTGTTGCAAATCACAAACAAGGTTCCCCAGCTCTAGCGACTTCACAATCATGTCGTCTATATAGACTTCTACGTTCTTCCCCAACTGATCCTCGAACACCTTGGTCATCATTCTCTGATAAGTTGCCCCCACTTTTTTGAGGCCGAATGGCATGACGTTGTAACAGTAGCTGGATTTATCCGTGATAAAAGCCATCTTTTCTTGATCCTCGGGATGCATGGCAATTTGGTTGTACCCCGAGTATGCATCCATAAAGGATAGGAGTTGAAAACCAGAAGAGTTATCTACCAACTGATCAATGTTCGGCATGGGGAAAGCATATTTAGGACATACCTTGTTCAAGTCTTTGTAATCTGTGCATACCCACCACTTGCCATTAGGCTTCTTAACCATGACCACATTGGAGAGTCAGGTTGTGTATTGAACTTCTCTGATAAAGCCCGCTTCCATCAGCTCCTTCACATGTGCCTCTAAGGCCAGGCCTCGATCCGTGCCATGCTTCCTTTTCTTCTGTGCTATTGGAGTGGACCCCGGGTTGATAGCCAATTTATGACAAAAGAATTCAGGATCTATCCTCAGAATCTCGGACGGTTTCCATGCAAATACGTCACTGTTCTGTCGTAGGAAATCTTCCAACTCCGCTCGGACTCCGGCGCTCAAATTTGCGCTGACTTTTGTGGTCTGCTCTAGCTTGTTACCCAAGATGAAGTCTTCCAACTCACCATTTGGTTCCGCCTGTAGGGTCTTATCTTCTTCTCACAGGTCTAACTCAACCGCATGAACGGACTTGTTCATCGGCTTTGGATTTTTGCTCTCTTTAACAGCCTCGAAATAACATTGTCGGGAGTCTCTCTGGTCAACCTTAACTGTGACGACACAATTTTTCTTACTAATGAACTTCAACCTTTCATGTTTTGAGGACACCAGCATATCCCAATCATGAATTGTTGGTCACCCCAAGATGATATTATACGGGGAAGGGAAATCGGCTACAATAAATCTGACCTTTTTTGATTTGAATGCCTCCTTAGTTCCCAATGTCAACTTGAGGTCTATATACCCTTTTGGCCGTGTATCCTTCCGTTGAAACCTGTCAAGGTAGTTTTGCATGGCTTCAAGTCCTCTGAGTCGAATCGCATGCGTTTGAACGTGTCCCAAAGAATTATGTCAACCGCACTACCATCATCTACAAATTTTTTTTAACATAGAAATCTACCATCATTCACGTGATTACTAACCCATCGTGTTGGTCAGGCGCTACATCTTCCAACTCTTCTTTGGTGAAGCCGAGTATAGGTGACTTTGGGTTTGTGGGATCTTTCTTGAATTCTGGGCGGTTTCTGACAGAGAGGACCTCCCCCCACAATAACGTTGCAGTCGTATTTAGAGCTGGGGAACTCGTCATCGCTACCATCCGGCTTTTTCTTCTACTCTCGCCTGTTCTTTTCAGGGGGTGTACTTTTACTGCGGGCCCCTGGTCGTTTGTTATGTCGTCCTTCCATTTGAATAACATACCGACGAAGTTTACCTTCCCAGAAAAACTTCTCCATAGCATCCTGGAGATCCCAGCAAGAATCTGTGGTATGGCCATGTTGATCATGAAACTCGCAGTACCGAGATTTATCCAAAGTGGCTTCCCTACGCAACGGTCGTGGTCGTTCTACTTTTTTCATTTCCGTCGTAGATACCTCCTTCCATATTTGTGCTTGGGATAGCTTTAGCGGGGCGTATCTATCGTACTTCCCTTCTGCCCGACCTCCCCTCGGTTTGTTATCCCTTTCGCGTGCTCTGGATTCTTGCTTGCCTTGGGCATATGGCTCTTTGCCCCGAGGAGGCGGACTCCTAGCTTTCTCTCTTGGTTCTCGACTCGTAATATCCATTTGCTCCAGTTCTAAGTACTGCTTAGACCGGTCTCGGAATTCCTCCAGGGTTTTTGGGTGATTTTTCATAACTAATTTCTTCAAGTGTGATGCCTTGTCCAGACCTGCTATGGCACAATGGAGATGTACCGCCTCCTTCAAATTTGGCACTTGTAGAACAGTGTCCTTAAATCGCTCCAGATATTTTTGCAAGGTTTCGTTAGGTGATTGCTTCACTTGCCTGAGCTGAAACTCGGTTTTTGGCTGTTTCTTACTTGTGGCAAAATTCAGCAAGAATTTTTTTCATCAAGTCCTTTAAGTCGGGAACTAAATTTGGTGGTAGGGAGTTGAACCAAATTTGTGCGGCACCCCGCAATGTCCCCGCGAATAATCGGGGTATTATCGGTCCTGCATAGCCTTTCACCATAATTTCCATTTTGAAATTATTAACGTGCACTTGCGGATCTTGACTCCCATCGTACTTTGGAAAGTCTTTTGTGTTAAGCCCTTTTGGATAAGCCGCTGTCATGATTTTGTTAGGAAAAGGAGACTGCTCCGTGTCGTCGCCATCAGAGTCCACGTCTTTCTTTGGCAGGCCTTGGTGTCGTGAGGCTCCTTTCCTTTAGTCTGAGCGAGTTTTGGATCCGCTGCCGGTCTTGCCCTGCCCCGCTAACATTTGAGGTATCTACCTCAGCCTGGTTAGATGTCGTGTGACTATCCCTGCTCGGATTCCTATTCTCTCGGCCTTCAATCTGTACTGGGTTTTCCAGCATCTTGACGCGGTCTTCCAGCAATTGTATTTTCAACCTGTCGTCGTTCATATTTTGAACACGGTCGTGACCGATTGCATTCCTTTCTAGAGGGTTAGTTGGTGGGGTCTTGGTAGTCACGGATGCCGACGCATAAACTCGACTTGGGCCGGCCACGTCTTTGCCCACGCCATTTGTAGGGCGCTGAGCCCGCCCCACATACTCTTTGAATTGTTGCCTCATTCTCTGACTTTCTTCTTGCCTCCCGAGAGTGTCATGACGCTTCATTTCCTCCCGAACAAGTCGGATATCCTCTTCTCTCTGGAGGCGATAACGAGTTTCCATCTCCTCCATCCGACGTAGCACTGCCCCCAGAGTGGTTTCCAGCCCCAGGATGTCAGGATTCTCCACTGGAAATGCTAACGGTGGATCTGGTGGGTGCATTGGCGGAACCACTTGCTGGATTACTACGTTCTCGGGAAGTGGCGAACTTGCTGTTGCCGAGGTTTCCAACTCGGTTTGCTCATCCACGTGATCCACGTTTGGGGCCCTCTCATCGGCCCCTTGAGTAGTTTGCTCCTGATGCTGCTGCGGTGGCGGCCTATCCGGCGGTTGGTCCTGCTGAATTGCCTGGCCGCGACTTCTAGTATTTGCTGCCATGTGCCAATGGTAGATCAGTAGCTTTTTGTGATTTGGGAATCAAAGTTTCTGGATCCCCACGGTCGAGGCCAATGTTCTAGATAGAACACAAGTGTCTAGCCGCAAAGGGCTAGTATATGATCTATGTTGGATCTAAGGGTTCCAAGGGATGTATGGATACCAAAATAAGATTTCCCAATGCTATCTATGGTCGAGATAACATCGGATAATCTGTGATCACCGCGCAATACTGATACGGCGTATCGCCTGAGAGGTGGGGTGAGTGCACAGTAAGGCTGAATGTAAACTAGTTAATGTAGAATGGAGAGAGTGTACCTGGAAGATATACTCCTGTATATATATAGAGGTCATCTAGGGTTTTTGCCTGTTGGTTGTGCATCTACGCCCCTCTCATGCACGTCCCACGATTTGCGCTACGTTTCTCCCATCACCTGCATTACCTCCGATCATGGGTATAATCATGGGATGTTTGGTCGTTTCCCCGATTGAGGAAGATATCGTCATAAAGAGCCCTTACTAGGCCTAAACTCTGCTAGGCCCATTATTCGGGTCCATAACACCAGTTAATTTTGACAGTTCGTTGACCAAATATTCTAAGCTGATAGTTCACATATCATCAACGCTGTTAACGTGAAAATTCGGAAGTTCATATGCCGTTTACTTTGTCTTTTTCCAAATTTATATTTAAAACTTTTGGGACAAATTTGTGCCTTAGCAAAAATGGCGTGGATGACATGCAAACTGACAGCTCAGTATATTTTGTCAACTAATGGTCAAAATTAACCGAGATAACGACCAGCAAAGTTGTTCCTTTTTGACACTTCGAAAGGCAAAATTGCATACCAAAATTCCAAAAAACAAATATCTTCAAAATATCAAAATACTAAATTAGTTTTGTTTCTTACAAATTTAAAATAGATTAGACATTAACTATACTTAATTAGTAATTTACAACTCATTTTTTAGAAAATCACTAATATGATATTTTCAAAATTTAAAGGTATTTGTTTTGGATTTTTCCCTATTTATTATATATCTTTACATAAAGTTATATGTATTTATTATATCTTAATTAAAAATTTATAACATAAAAATATAAAAAAAATTCTGATTTTTCACCCAAAAAAAAAAAAACAGATTTAACCAAAAAAAAAGATGGAAAAAAAAAACAACAACAATAGGGAAAATTCTGGAAAAATATTTTCAAAATTTGAGAATCTCAACCTAGTGATTTTCTATTAAAATGAGTGGTGAGTTCTTAATCAAAGTAGTCAATATTTAATTTACAAACAAAGCTCATTTAAGATTCTGATATATCTGGAAGGTTTTTTGTTTTTGAAATTTTCCTTAATAAGTACGGATGTAGTTTTTAGATATATAAAAGTCATATTGTACTTCACAATAAACAAACTATACACTTACAATATTATATTTGAAAATTTTTGGCTATATTTTAATGACACGAACTTTGAGTTCAATAAAAGTAAGTGTATAACTTTTTGATTTGATCAAGAGTTTGCCATTTCAAGATCTAAATCGCAATAATTTTGTCTGGTTTTAATATTATTAAACAATATTTGGAACTTTTTATTATTCCTCACATCACCTATGTCTTCTTTGGCATTCAAACTCGGGACCCAAGGATTTTGTCGTTATATTTATGCCTTGCTTTTGTCTTCTTTTTCTGACATATGGGTCTGGTGCATTGATGCATTGATGACTTGTGTGGATGCCATACACAGGAATAATTTCGCTCTCGCAGAAGTTTTGGTCAAATAGATCGGATTCCAAGTTCATTCTTTTTCCGACGTGCTTTAGATGTCGGACGTGTTGGATGAGAGATAAAATGGCGATTATGTTGAAGTTGAAGGGATTGTGCTATTTTTCCATTTTAAATTTGCCATTGGCATTTTTGTCTATTTTTTTTTTTGTTGTTGCTCATCCGATCTATCAAAGCTTCACCGACTAATCCGAATCCGACCCGGTCGCACACCGGCTATGGTGGGTGAGTCTCCCGGGGCTTTTTTGCATTCACAAGGCTCGAACTCGAAACCTTACTTAAGCGACACAAGCTGCTTACCACTTGTACCAACCACCGTTGGTCATTTTAATTGTTCATGGGTATTTTTATTCCCTTTAAAACTTATTTGTGATAGGTGCTCATAGTATAAAACTCTGTTGGTTAATCTGCTCCTTAACTTTTTTAAAAATAAAGATAATTGTTGAAATATTTATTTCATATAAAATATGTAGCTTTTATGTCAAAGCCCTTGGACTTGATCATGCTACTCCCCAGCACTGAGGACGTCTCTGGTACGATTCTGTGAGTGAAGTCCTTCCTATCCGATGGGAAATAGAAACGGGGTGTGTGTGAGATTAAAAAGAAAAATCAATGTAGAATCAGATTTTTTTGTAATGTTGAATATATAAAAGTAACAAGACTTTCGACCCGTGCGATGCACGGATATGTTTATACCAAAAAGACTTGAAATGAATAAGATAGACTAATATGTAATAAATTAACCGTTCTATTAAATCAATGCACTTTTACAAAGATCATAACATAATACTCATTCTGAAAACTACCCTATCAATGAAACAAAAGGTTTTGGAAAACTTCTCTATAAACAACATTTATTGTGGTATTACTGCATTTACCAAACTCATTTAGTATAAGGATTTTTAAACCACTGAAATTTTTAACTCTAGACATGGCAACATATAATTGCTCATGTGAGAAAATTGGGCTTGGTAGGTAAAGACCTGCATTTGACATTGATTGATCTTGGCTTTTGTTTATCGTCATTGCAAATGAAATTATGATTGGAAATTGTCTTCTTGTCATTTTGAATGGCAGTGTAGTTTCAGAAGGATTCATATCCATTATGTGTATCAAATTCTCTTCACCTGCGCTTGTTCCATTCAATGCCTTAGCTTTAACGACATTCTTCCTAAGTTGTGTAATTTGAAGTCTTGTACCGTTGCACAATCCTGCAGCTTGGTCAATGTTCCTTATTAACATAATAGGTACACCAATTTTCAAAACCAATTTATGATGAGGAAAGCCAGAGCATTTAATTGCATTCAGATATTCTATGTCATATAAATATGCAAAGCTTTCATTTGCATTGTCGACACGATTTATAGAATCTGAACCGAAATCTTGATTTGCATCTCCTGGCAACAAAGAGAAAATGTAGTCATTCAATTTGTCGACACTCTCTGTTGTTGGAATTAGGATTGACATACTATGCAAGTAATCTTCGTCAAATAGGCGCTTTATTAAATCTGGATAGGTAGATTTAACGATACATTTAATTGGATTACAATCATCGTGAAGCAAAAAATCTTCGGAATAACGATGTCGCAAAACCATCATGTGGTAATCCAATGTCTCCATCTCCTACAAGTAACAACCATTTTGAAAATGATTTTATTTTTTGTTGCTCAATTGGATCGTTGGAAGACTTGACCTCATGTTCCTTGTTAATCGTAAAGTAATTTGCAATCATTCCATAGATAAGAAGCGTTGATTGTTGCATCTACAATCTCTGCCCACTTTTCGGTATGACCGGAAGGATTTGCCTAAAATCAGCACCCATGATGACACATTTTCCTCCAAATATGGAATTGCTCTTCAATAAGTCCCTCAACGTTCTATCAATTGGCCTCGACACAATGTTTCTTCACCATGGGCGCTTCATCCCAAATAATGATGTCAGTAGCTTTTAATAAATTTTCCATTGGCGATTGATGAGAAATAGAACAAATGGAGTCTTCATTGACGTCAATAGGTATACAAAACCTAGAATGTGCGATCCTACCGGATAGTAATAGAGTTGCAGCTATTCCACTTGATGCTACATTTAGTATGATTCCCCCATTTGATCTTACTGAAGCTGTTAATGCATTCCATATAAATGTTTTTCCAGTTCCGCCAAATCCATGCAGAAAGAAGAACTCACCTTTCTTTGAAGAAACAGCACCCATTATCTCATCAAACACCTGCTTTTGCTCAGCAGTCCTCAACCGTTGCAACCTTTCTGATTCTTCTCTTTCCTTTAGCTTGATGTAGTTTAGTTCTTGAAGAATTAACTGGTTTGTAATATCAAAAATGTTATCTGTATCAGGTGTAGGAAGTGATGGATAGTCGTTTAGACTCTTGCCATTGCGTAGCAAGAGTTTTTCAATAATAGATAAACTGCAGCTTCTTTATCGGCGGATGATATACGCAAATCTTAGTCAAACAATAAAAGGTATTTAAAAACATGTGATATAAACAAATAATAGACATATATAATAATACGTGAACGTGTTGATACATGAATATTTTGAATACTATTATGAATTGTTGAACATGCATTCGTGACCATATTTGAATTACTTAACTATCGGTAGATATATTTATCTTGAAATGTTATAATGCACAACAAAAATTAAAAAGTACAAGTACAAATTATAAATAATCAAATACCTAGAAAACGATTATCACCATGACTAATATGTAACAAATCTTCACATAAAAATCCTTTCGTATGTTCCCAAACAATAGCGGGTTGAGATAAACATTGGTTTAACAACATGCTTGTAAAAAACTGACGTAGATAATTGTCTGATGCCCATGACGATGCCTCTTTAATTGCATCAATGTATTCTTTGTCATCATCTAACAATCCAAGCACGTAACATGCTTCCCTGAATGTTGGATAAACTACAGTATTCACTGTTCTTATATCGGTGTAAGTCTTTGCGCCACGAACCTTTATAAGCAACAAATGAAGATAATATAGTTGTCCTTGAGCTGAGGTACAGTGACCAATCCTTCCAACTGAAAAGCCAAGCTCATGAATTTTCCAAAACCTTTTGTTCCCTAACAAACATGAAGTCAAGTCAGTGGTCTTGTGAACATCCTTGTTTTTTTCAAACCAAGCAAGGAACATTGACTCCTTGACTCGAGGGTTGTTCACAAGGGAGGACATTGTTTCACCTTGAGTGTAGTAAATTGATTCTTTGTTGAGGCGATGAATGGCGAGTCTCTCCACAGGTGGATGTCTATGGTGTATTTTGAAGCCAAATATTCGCCATGACGCCTCACATGAAGATACATACCTACAATTGAGGTAGTGAGAAACTTCATCAAAAGATTGTTGAGAGCCTAGACTATCATTGTTGTTATATATACCAGCAATGATACGGTCATTCCCTTTACTAATGTATTTGAACAGGTACTTGATGGCACGTGATTGATTTGTCTTCTCAATGTTCAAATGACCACAAAATAGTTTCAGCAACCTAGCATTATAAGGGACGACAAATCTATTATCAAGCTTAACTCCCTTTCTTGAAACCGTACGATAGTCATTTCTCCTACGATATGTTGGGTAACGTTTTTCATCCAAAATTGTATGTGCATTATATCTTTTTGGGAAATACTTTGAACATTTACCATCTTTCATGCAAGGTGCATTTCTTGATGATCGACCACATGGACCATGAACCATGTAGCTCCCAACTAATTCATACAATTCAGGATCTACAAGTTTATCTGGTATCTCTGTTGATATTAATTGGTCAACATCAAATGGAGATGTTAATTTGTCCGCCTCAAACAACCATAGTATGATATGTGCATGTGGAAGCCCTCTCTTTTGAAACTCAACAGTGTATACATCTGCATTTTTCAAAGGCATAAATTTAGTTAAAATGTTTAAAAGTAAACATCGATATTTAAACAATCTTGGAACTATATTGACTATTAAAATGTTAGATCTGGATAATTTAAAATAATTTTTTTAGAAAAATACAACAAAAATTTAATGATTGATATGCAGATTTTGTAAATTATATAAATCCGAAAGTTGATTATCAATGACAAAAAAATATTGAATTACTTTACAATGATTATTTAATCTCGTTCAAATAATAGTAAAAGGATACCTACTTTGGTGGAGCCAAGTATCTTCTCATCCTTCAAAATCCTCATTAATTTGTCAAGCTTCATGTGGAATACCCTACTCAATATTTCTGGTTTGTCACAGGGTTTTAAATCGTCTTTCTCACAATGACGAGTAATCTCAGGCCATATTGGGTTGCATGTGAAGGTCAAAAATATATCTGGATAACCAGCCCAAGCACAAATGGCCATAGCATCTTGATAGTTTTGAATCATGTATCGTGCGCCACCGGTGAAAGAAGACGGTAAAATAACTCGTCGTCCGTCGATGAAGGGTCCGTCTCTCCTCGGTAAGCGCATCGTTAGTCCTTTGTAAAGATCAACCCTTAAATACCTTTGATGCTTTCTAATATATCAAGCATATCGCTTTCAACCATTGAGTATCCGTCTACAATGAACTACTTTGTAGTAATTTTTTCCATGCAATATGACTAACCTTTCGGACTTCCTCCTCATTAAACGAGAATGCCATGTACTCCCTTGGTGTTAGCTTCTTCTTCTTTTTTGTGGTTGATAGTGACTCTTGAGCATGTTCATTTGACGAGTCATAACCGTTGTCTCCATATGGGAAAAGCAACGGATACTGCAATGAGAGATATGCCATATGTAGCTCATCGATTCTTTGTAAACTTCCACTTTGTCGTTTTGCAATGATGTCCCTTTTTGTATATGAATTATCAAAGTCACCTACAATTAGAGCTGCAAGCTCAGAAGTTGTGGGCATATTATATTGCTTAGATTTTACGTTGCTACTTTTGATTAGCCTTATACTAACATCAGATATGACATTCTACTTAATGATTTCCGCAGCGTTCCTATAATATTTGACCACACAGTTGTGTTTATTCGGACATTCTTTTAACATTTCAACAACACTTTGATCCAAATGTCCGCCACCAACATGACTGCTGGGAAAAATCAGAATGTACAAAATATTAAATTTGGTGTCGTATTTATTAAAGAAATATGTACAATGGGTAAATATATTTAAATAACACTAACCTCACGGTCGAAATTCGATTTGATACTTCATTTTCAATGTCGTAAATATATAGTTGGGCGTAAACTGGAGGATTTCCTTGAGGAGGCAATAAACTACCAATCAAATGGTGGTTTTGACCTAAAAGGACAAATGAATAAGGGCCTCCTCCCTTAGAGTTGATTGAATGGTCAATTATGCCACCCATAGAGGTGAATGAAAACATGTTGTACAAACGAATATTTCTCAAGAAGTTTTTTGAATGTGATGAATCTTTGTTGAAAAAGAGTTGTTCAAGCTCTTCAGGAGGCCTTTTCAACAAAGGAACGATAATCTTTCCTTTACAACAGCAAATGCCAAACTGCGCAACTAAATTTTTCTTGAGACCTTTCTGTGTACCACAAGTAATTGGCATTCAAGAATAGCATCTCTATCGTCTAAGTAATTGGAATGAAACGTACACGTCAGATTGTTGTCGACCACTCCATAAGGTGTAGATGTATCATGTTGATCGTTAGTAGCTCTGGAATCTGGTAGAAAATATTTTCAAGAAGTTTCATTTAAATATGATGAAATCTAACAATTAAAAAAAAACAAAAGAGAATGTATTTACTTTTTTAACCGATACTTACTTTCATGTAATGGAATGTCTAAACTTTTGCATAAATCAGTAGCTAATTCACGAATTTGTGGCAGATGTTTTTTTCCTTACTTCTTTTGATTCACGGATTGTGATTCAAGTCGAACTGTATGAGTAACATTAAGGTTGTTGTTGTATGTTAAACAACTATCATCGCGTTGCATACAATTTGAGCTACTGGGTGTGTTAGTAATATCCGTCAAAACAGATTGGATATGGTTACTTGACAATGGATTCAAAATAGAAGATTTGGCAGTTGGTAACTCATTCTCGATTCTGGTCCCGGACAATTCATCGTCAGCTGGTTAACTGAATTTCCAGAAACACCAATAGAATTACAGCAATGATTTTCTGAACAACCTTCTAAACATATTCGTTTACCTACAGAACCGGTTTGTTCGAAACTGAATAAATATTGGAATTCGATTGATGAAAATCTAAACAAATATAAGTTCTACAGTATATTAACATCAATATGAAGTGACTGACTTCCTCCTTCAATCTGGCTGTTTTTTGACACGGCAGAGCGCTTGTTATTCATAGTTGATTCCCTTTTTTGAGAATAATGAGAGGTCACAGATGCTTGACGTCTTTGATTTATAGATCAAAAGAGCTATATAAGTAATTTATGTAAGTCAATAATAGTTCATATGACTAATCTATTCTTTCATGACAGATGGTCTTTAACATTCAAAATGAAACGCGAAAATTGAAACATCTTGAAAAGAACTAACGGCTAGATGTGATTCAATGGTATCCGGACGGTTTGATCCCATTATGTGTTTCAACTGTTGGCATGGATCGCCATGTAAGAAAACATCGTATTTATGAATTTCCAGTTTTTGTTAAAATTGAATCACGAAAGTAAATGGAATTAATTGTCGTGGTTAATGTAGTTGACAAAATTCTTATTTCTTTCCTTTGAAAGACAATTATTCGATCAAATTTTCCTTCCTTTTTTAGTTTCTCTTTCCAAATTTTCTCCCGTAATCATAATGTGATCAAACCACAAAAGTCAACGAAGGTGAAAAAAATGATATGAACTCAACTTCTTAAGTTGTTATTACTAATTTTTGCACTACAATTAAAACAAAAATACTTATGAATCAACCTTATAATTCTGATTGGAAATATAATAATGAGTGATTCCATAATTTTGCAAATTAAGCGAGTCATACATTCATACTTTAGTATGTCAAAACTCCAGATTCTTTGCAGCTCTTTAAGGATATTAATATTTAGGATAAAGTATACTTTTAGTCCTTTAAGTTTATATGAGGTATACTTTTGGTTCTTTAACTTTATAAAATATACTTTTGGTCCTATAATTCTAACACCGTTAATTTTGTTAATGGAAAATGTTCACTCAAATGATAACGGTGTAAATTTAAGTTATGATTTTGTAATTAAATGCTATTAAGCTTATGGGTAAATTAAAAAATATATAAAATTTGTATAATTAAATGCTATTAGTCATCATTTGAGTTCACTGTGTCATCATTTTCCGTTAGCAACATTAACGGTGTTAGAATTTTAGGACCAAAAGTATACTTTATGAAGTTAAGGGACTAAAAGTATACCTTATGTAAAACTTAAAGGACCAAAAATATACTTTAGCCTAATATTTATAATATACCACTTTGTTCTTATTTATAAAAGAAAATTTCATATAAAGGCGGTTGAATTAATATTTATTACCTATCTTCAAAATCGGAGTCTATGAATCATTCGAGGACATGTTTTTTTTTCCTTGAATATTAAATTAATGATATGTATTAACGGTTAACCAAATCCCAACATTAATTCTTCAAAAATGGATTAGAGATTCCAACAACAATGGAAAATGGAGTTTTTGGTTATTTTTGGGAAATGCCTATTACTTGGTTATGATTTTTGATTCAATTATGATTTAATGTATATTTTCAATTTAAATTTATTTTATTACCTTATCTTGAAATGGAAACAATATCCTAATTAATTTGAATGGCTTGAAAATGAAATGCGTAAGCTTGTAGCCCACAATTATTATTAAAGTCGTCAAACTTTCGGAGTTTTGGGAAATTATCTAAACCACAATAATAAAAATTACGAATTAAATAGGAATAATATCCTAATAAATTCAAATAACTTGAAAATGAAATGTGTAATTTTAGCCCGTAATTATTATTGAGAGGATCAAAATTTATGGAGTGAAGGGAAATTGTCTAGGAAATAATTTATATTTGTTTTTTAAAAAAAGAAAATTACTTTAACAGGTATTAACTGAATTATTTTTAATGTAATAACACATGGAATAATTTAATGATATGATTATTTGACCCGTTTTGTAGTGAAATGAGTTCGGAAGACATGGCTCACAAGAAAGCAGTGATGAATTTAAATATCCAAATTTCATATATCTCATGAAACAAAAGTTATCCATTCATTTTGCATGTAAGTAACTACGCCTCCACAAAACTACAATGGGAAATAAATGCACAATAGGATGCTAACATAATACTAAACATCCAAGAGAAACATAATACTAATTCAGGAATTAAAAAAAAAAACCATGATATCCATAGATTCATGCTAAAATAGGATGCTAAACATGATAAGAATTATTTCTCCTTCTTGATATTTTGCAAGGGTTTAGTTGAGCTCATTTTTGGTGTGCAAATCTCTGCAAGCCCAAGGCCTCATATACAATTGGAGTATCGTTGCCAAGCGTCTTCCGTTTTGTGTAAGCCTCAGGTGGTGTTGTTAGTTGTGACACAGTATTATTACCATCTTCGATGACATTTTCTTGTGATATTGTGCGAATATTACCTGTGGAGGCAGTTGATTCCTACGGCATAGAAAATAATATGTTATGAACAACACCAGAACATATAAAAAAATAGACTATGTATAAAAACTTATACCTCTATTATGGTTGTTGTTTGTTCCTACAAATACAAACAAAATTTAGTTGCAATTTAATCACTGATATATAATTCAATAGTATGAATAATTGTTGTTCCTTACATGTTATTAACACTTACCTCTTGATTGGAATACTTAAACTGTTTGATCAAATTATTGTCAGCACAGAATTGTGTGACCCCAATGCTACTTGTCCTATGCTTTATGTTGTGGCTTTTAATCTTAAGTTTGAAAATGACAAGTTTCTCAGCTTGGGAATAGTAGAATTTCTTCACTCCTTCATTTAAACAAATAAATACATTAATGTGTTTACAATATCAAATGAATATAAAGTACTTTGATGATTACATGCGTAACTTTTTCACAACCTCTTGCATATCCTCTTTCATCTTTGATGCAGATTTACCCAATAACTCAGTTGCATGACGATAAAAAAAAAAAATGATCAAACATTTGCTAGTGTCATCGTACACTTTGTAGTGCACCTTATATCTGTCAAGTCAAATTGAAAAGTTTGCAAAGTTTATTGGTGTAAACAAACTTTGTTCTCGAACAAAGCATGTCTTGAATATAAATGCCTTGCTTAGGAACAGTCATAAGCACGTCTTTATCACACTTTGTGCATTTTAGAGAGCCGTTTGATTGATACTCAGGCTTCTTATCACACGGACATGCATCATAGAACCAACCATACAATGTTTCACATTTTTGAATTGTCACTTTTGTCACGATATCACACTCCTGATCAATGAAGAAGTAAAAAATTATTTGCTTACGTAACCAATAATTATTAGCAATACAGTCATCATTGATTTATTAATTCTAAATAACATTACAAAAATAATAACCAAGAAACAAAAAATATAATACGTACTTGATCTAACTTAGCAATGTCACACAGTGGAATCCTTGTTCTGAAGCTTAACATTGATTCAGCTAAGTATGTAGGATAATCTGCACTTGATACTTGACTAAACAACTGTGAGCCAAGAGAGTCTTGACTAAGTCTATACATTGGGACGTTTATTCAAAGTATAAATATATATTTTTTCAATAGGAAAGACAATAGCATTTGAAATTCTTAGGATATAGTCTTATCTTTGTTATCCCACCTTTCCTTCATCAAATTTGCCTCGGGAATATTTGGATTTAGAGTGACAAAGTAGCATTAAAGTATCATTAAATGCATTACTAGAAAAGATGTCCATAAGTCCTGCTTCATGGAGGGACTAAACTAAGAGTAAAATATGCTATAAAATTAACAAAGAGATTAAAAAAATGAGACTATACTTATGTGGTAGATAATATCATAATCTGAGCAGAACCTGTGTTTCTATTTAGTCTGGCAAAACGTACAAGCATGTAATTGGAGGTTCCATATCCTCATGCTTCTTTCCAAATGTTTCTTCAGCACAATCACCCCAAAGAGTAGCATTTATAGTGTTTTCACTTAAATAATTATAGGAAAAACATATGTCATAAATAAAATTAGAAATCTGTACATTAAACAAAAACAGAATAATGAGGTGGTATTTTACCTTTTATCAGCAATACTGAAATCTAATCTCTTGATTATATCACACTCCCTTCTTTGATCTTGCAAACGTCCAAAAGCTTGCAAAAAACCAATGACATATGCAAATCATTCCTTTCAACTTACTTAATTGTTTACAAATGACATATTTAAAATAAATGTCAACATTATTAACATATACTAGGCGCACCTATTAAATCTTCGTCACTGACATTGCCTTGTTGTATGTCTGCAATATTCTTGAAATTATATGTCTCACCCAAGATGAGTTTGTCAGATTGTTCAATATACGTATGGGGGTGGAAGTTTAATTTCCACGGACTTGTGGTAATTCTATATTTAAGGATCTAGCTGCCCAACTACCCGAGGTACAACACGTTACAACAATAAAGTTGCATATTAATTCTTAAGGTATCCCACAAAAAGAAATATTAACGGCCGAGTTATATTTTTTTTCTTTACCCAAATTGGAGACCCATTTTATTTTAACCATGCAACCCCACTACGTTGTCACCAAAGCCATGTGATAATGCTTAGCTTGCTCGCCCCTAGATAATAAGCAGGAGAGGAGTGAATTGCTGCCTTAAGGGTGAGGAAGGAAAAAGGGGCCCATCGACTGGATCACTAGACTGCCTTCCTTGCCTGCCAGCCTGCCATGGTACACTCATACTAGAAGTGTAAGAATGAACTCTTAACTGACCTATTGCATAAGATAGAGTTCTTTATTTTCTTTTGATCTCAGATAATTGATGATAATTGATGACGAATTCTATTATTATGATGAGGTATAGAAAAAGTCAGCATAATGGTAATCACAATAAATTCATCATTAATTTTTTTCCTGGTGAAAATTTTGAATTGATGATAATTGATGCCGATATTTGATGATAATTGATGAAGAATTTCTATTATTATGATGATGTATAGAAAAAGTCAGCACAATGGTAATCACAATAAATTCGTCATTAAATTTTTAACTTATTAAAATTTCATGTTAAGAATGGTAATCACAATAATTGATGATAATTGATGACGAATTTCTTATTGATGATAATTGATTGATTGAGGTTTAGTGGTCCAATAACTAAGTTATAAAATGCATAGTTGGCAGGTCAAGTGGACCAATAACTGAGTGGCTTAGAGATTTAATGTTTTATATAAACATTAATTTTGGCGGGAAAAGGAATACAGTCAGGAGAGTAGCAGTTGATTGGCGTCGAAATTGAATAGAAAAAGTCAGCATAATGGTAATCATAATAAATTCATCATTAATTTTTTTACTTGTGAAAATTTTGAATTGATGATAATTGATGACGAATTCCTATTATTATGATTATGTATAGAAAAAGTCAGCATAATGGTAATCACAATAAATTCATCATTAATTTTTTTCCTGGTGAAAATTTTGAATTGATGATAATTGATAATTTGATGATAATTGATGAAGAATTTCTATTATTATGATGATGTATAGAAAAAGTCAGCACAATGGTAATCACAATAAATTAGTCATTAAATTTTTAACTTATTAAAATTTCATGTTAAGAATGGTAATCACAATAATTGATGATAATTGATGACGAATTTCTTATTGATGATAATTGATTGATTGAGGTCTAGTGGTCCAATAACTAAGTTATAAAACGCATAGTTGGCAGGCCAAGTGGACCAATAACTGAGTGGCTTAGAGGTTTAATGTTTTATATCAACATTAATTTTGGCGGGAAAAGGAATACAGTCAGGAGAGTAGCAGTTGATTGGCGTCGAAATTGAATAGAAAAAGTCAGCATAATGGTAATCATAATAAATTCATCATTAATTTTTTTACTTGTGAAAATTTTGAATTGATGATAATTGATGAAGAATCCTATTATTATGATTATGTATAGAAAAAGTCAACATAATGGTAATCACAATAAATTAGTCATTAATTTTTTCTGGTGAAAATTTCGAATTGATGATAATTGATGAAAATTTCTATTATTATGATGATGTATAGAAAAAGTCAAGACAATGGTAATCACAATAAATTCGTCATTAAATTTTTAACTTATTAAAATTTCATGTTAAGAATGGTAATCACAATAATTGATGATAATTGATGACCAATTTCTTATTGATGATAATTGATTGATTGAGGTCTAGTGGTCCAATAACTAAGTTATAAAACGCATAGTTGGCGTAGGCCAAGTGGACCAATAAGCGAGTGGCTTAGAGGTTTAATGTTTTATATAAACATTAATTTTAGCGGAAAAGGAATACATGAGAGTACTTGAGTTGATTGGCGTATCGAAATTGAATAGAAAAAGTCAGCATAATGGTAATCATAATAAATTCATCATTAATTTTTTTCTTGGTGAAAATTTTGAATTGATGATAATTGATGACGGATTCCTATTATTATGATTATGTATAGAAAAAGTCAGCATAATGGTAATCACAATAAATTCGTCATTAATTTTTTTCCTAGTGAAAATTTTGAATTGATTATAATTGATGACGATAATTGATGATAATTTCTATTATTATGATGATGTATAGAAAAAGTCAGCATAATGGTAATCACAATAAATTCGTCATTAAATTTTTAATTTATTAAAATTTCATGTTAATAATGGTAATCACAATAATTGATGATAATTGATGACAAATTTTTTATTTATGATGATTGATGATTGATTGATTAAGGTTTAGTGGTCCAATAAAGGAAATGACTCCACCATTTGGATGCAAAGTCTTGATCAAAAATTAAATGCGCATGAAAGCTCATTAAGTGGTGGAGGATCCATCTAGATCTAATAATCTCCATCCATTTTATCTCTGTGATCAGTTGCACACATCATCAATTATAAATACATTCACCAATCCTCCACAAATACACATAAAAACACACACACTTCATCATCATCATCCTCTGATATTTGTGATTAACCAGAAGCAGCTAGCATGGCTGAAGAGAAGCACCACCACCACCTGTTCCACCAGCACAAAGACGGTGACGAGAGCCTCGAGGATGCCAGCTATGGATATCAACCTCCTAAGGATTACAAGAAGGAAGAGAAGCACCATAAGCATCTTGAGCACCTTGGTGAGGTTGGTGCTGCAGCTGCTGGTGCTTATGCTCTGGTATGTATATATGTGTGTATATATATATATATATATATATACGCGGAAGATCATTTTAATTTCTTAATTTTTGTGATTTCCTCTAATTCTCCCAGTCTTTTGATCTTGTTTTATTAGGATATGGTTGATCTCTGTTCTTAAGAAATTGATCTTTCTTTATTAATTAGGATGTGTGATGGCTTGATCGCTTGTGTTTTAGCCTCCAATCAATTTATTTGTTTATTTTTTTGTGATTTAATTTAATTTTGTTTCTCTGTTTCTGTCTTCTGAATTCTCTATAGAAGTTTTTTTATGTATTTTATTATATATGGTGTTATATATCGCTGGTGCGTTGACTTGAAATCAATTCAATTTTTTTCTAAAAAACAATTATTAACACGTGATTGATCGTGTGTTGTCTCAAAACTCAATCTCATTGAGTTGGTCATACTAGAGAAGAGGTAAATCAGTAGTTAAGAATTTTAAATGGGTTTACTACTAAGAAAATACTTTTACGGGTAACATTGTACAACAAATTAATTTATATATATAGATTGATGTTGGTATTGATGAATGAATGTTTGAAATGATATATTATAGCATGAGAAGCACAAGGAAAAGAAAGACCCAATGCATGCCCACAAGCACAAGATAGAAGAGGAGATTGCGGCTGCTGCGGCCGTCGGAGCCGGTGGCTTTGCCTTCCACGAGCATCATGAGAAGAAGGATGCTAAGGAAGCAGATGAGGAGGCTCATGGCAAGAAGCACCACCATCTCTTTGGCTAAACATTATATATATAAGCACACTGAAGCATCACCATTATCTCTAGCTGCAGGTTGCTTATTATTCTGCTTTCTGTATTATTATGTGTTGTCAGTTGTGTTTCTTTTTATGGTTTATGGGAATAACTTTGGAGTGAGGTTGGGAACTGGTTTTTCTCACTAGGTGGTGCTTCATACTTCTCTGTGTGCTACAGGTTGAGTCATTAATAATTTAAGATCACTTATTTAATTGTTTTGGTCATCTCTGATTGCTGGGAATTGACTAGTGGTTGTGATTGTGCGAATTGAAAAAACACAATAATATAATGACGTACATCAGCATATATATATATATTTTTGGTTGCCCACCCGGTTTACCGGGGCTTCGCCCCGACTTGGCAGGATACGACCCGGGTCGCGCACCTAGCTTTGGTGGGAGAGTCTCCCAGCGGGAGTCTTTTGCATCTATAAGGCTGGAACCCGAGACTTTGCTTAAGCGACACCAAGCCGCTTACCACTTGTGTCAACCCCGTTGGTCGTACATTAGCATATTATTCAAACCACAAAATTCAAATGATGGGCCCAATAACCAATTATACTATAAATTGATTATCCCAATGATGGGGCCCAAGGTTAGGGGATATTTATCATACATGTATTTAAGTTAAAAGTTCAACTTTTACTGGTGGGATTAGTGCCCGACAACAAAATCCTTACATTAAGAGTGGAATTTAAACTCAAGACTTTATGTGTTATGATAACTCAACTTCTTATCAAATAGACCAATTTTTTTTTCGCTAATCCACAAAAATTGATAAGTAAAACAATGAGTATTTATCATTAGTGGTCAACTCGTTATTAAGAATAAAATATTTAGACATAATTCTTCCATAATCTTGATTGTGCCACCTTATGTATCTCCTTATTGACACACTAACTTGGTACAACTTAAACTTTCATATCGATATCTACACTTTTTTATTATGATTTTTTTGTTGTTGCTAATAATATAACTTAACTAAATTTAAAATATATTTATTATAGCTGAAATCATTAATTAACACAATAGGTACTGCACGCATATTTTCCTTTTGAAATAAAGCACTTAATCGCAGTCCCACTATGGATAACATGAATATAATTTTTTTGATATGCCAACATGAATATCATTGCTCTTTTTTTGCTTAAATAAAATATCATTAATAATGTCAATGAAGGTTGAAATTAACTTTAATCACAACCACGTTTGTTGGTGATGGGTAATTATTTAAAATGAAAGACATATACAGTAGAGCAAAATTTGCTTTTCAGACCAGGTAAAGAACGTCTTTAAGACCGATTCTGGATCCAGTCTCGGTACAACCGTTTTAAAAGTCTGTTATTTTTTAGACCAATTGAGAAACCAATCTTAGAAGTAAGAATTTTAAGACCAGTTTTTTTTTTTTTTTTTTTTTTTTTAATATGATGTCTTAAAGTAAAACTTTTAAGACCGATTTTGTAAAATATGAGGTTTTACAAGAAAGACTTTTAAGACAGATTTTTGGAATATGAAGTCTTAAAAGTAAGACTTTTAAGATGCACATTTCAAATATGAGGTCTTAAAAATAGTTTTAAGATTGGTTGTTTAAAAAAAAGGTCTTAAAAATAGTTTTTAGACCTTATATTATCAAAACTGGTTTTAAAAATTAGACCCCATATTCTATACTTCGCGTGTTAATTCTTTTTAGACCTTATATTTGTAACATTTGGTCTAAATTTTTTCATGTTATTTCATATATCCACTCTATTTCTTTGTCTTATCCACCATCCAATATATCTAGCAACTAAAAGACAGTTTAAGCTATAAGCTTTGAACTGTTAGTGCTAATGTTTCGTCTAAGAGGCAGTGGCGGAGCCAGGAATTGTAATGACAGGGGGCGAGAATAAAAATTGAAGGAAATCTATTACGGAAATTAAGATAACTTCACTTGATTCTTACTCTACTTCTTTTCATATTGTTAAATTCATCTACAATTGAATCCGTACTAAAACTCAAAACGATTTCTTTTTCGATGTATGTAATCAAAGAATCATCAAGTCAATTTCATTCTATTTCGATGAGTGTTCTTGATTATCTTTATAGTAGAAAAAGATCTTTTAGTAGTTGTTGTAGAAATTAGAAGAGTGAGTACAAGTTTAACCACTTTATCAATAAGAGGGTAAATTGTGGACTTTCCATCTCTTGCTAGTCCTTAACATAATTTAGATGTAGTTGATAAATTAATCAAATCTGGATGCTTAGGAATGTCAAGCTCAAAATGTTGTAACTCCATCTTCAAATGCAATTTTTTCCTATTATGTGAAATCTCTATAATAAAATTTATCAACAAGTTTGTAAATATCATCACTATTAAATGACTTATACCTGTTTCTTGTATCTAAAGACATGCTCAAAGCAAGTAAACTATATCACTTACCTAAACTATAATCTTCTAATCTTCTTTGACTGTGCTTGTGTGCCAACTGTGCGACGAGTCGTAAGATGAATTAAAAAATGGAAGGCTGGAAGGGTTTTAACTTTTAGTGTAGTTTACACATGAGTAGTGTGTGCCGCAACTTTATATATAGATATATATATGTGACTTTTAGATAATGGTGGGCTCCCCCTCTCCCCAATTTGTTTCAAACTCGTGGCTTGGATGCTTGGTGTTGGTGTTGGGCCCATTTATCATTATTTGGTTGTGGCTGTGCGGCTATCATCATGCTTATTCCTATTTTTTTGGTCAGTGTTGGATATGATTAGTTTTGATAATGTCTATATAGATACCATTATTAAGAGCAAAAATTTTGCATACTACATTTATCTTCTACTTTGACTAAGTCTTATATTTAATGTAGATGTGAAGTTCAACATTGAAGAATGATCAAGAAAGTAGATTGAAGAAAGAAGTTCTTGCACACAATGTAATGGGAATATCAAAATGTCAAGGAAGCAAGAAGTTATCAAAGGATTTTGGGAATAGTCAAGAAGAAGAGGAAATATTGAAGAAGGTAGAACTTGCAGAGAATGATGAGTCCAAGTTGAATGACGGAGAACGATCAACAAGAAGATCAATAAAGTAGTATTGAATTAGAGAAAGAAATTGAATCAAATAAGATGTGAAGTCAGATGATAAAGAATGATCAAGAGAAGAGAAGAGAAGAAAAAGTTGAGTTATGGAGAATGATCAAGAGAAGAAGAAAGAAAGAAGATCTTGTTGAATGAAATGAAGATATCATTATTCAAGTTTCTAGATTGATACTAAAAGTATCCAAGAACATATAAAAATTGGAATGACTCAATTTAGAGTTAAAACAAGAAAATATGAGGTACAGATGAGGAAATTCGAGTCATTAAGTTTAAACTCGAATTTACTACCTTGCTGCAGTGATTTGCTTCTTGGATACGAGAAAACTCAAGTTTAGGACTCAAAACTCGAGTTTGGGACTCAAAACTTCGAGTTTGTCACTAACTAACTCAAGTTACTAGTGTCTTTAGCATCTCTAACATCTCTGGACTAGGCAAACTCGAGTTCATAAGTACAAACTCGAGTTTACAGTGCTTTTTCAGCACCTCTGTTCTACTCCATTTCACGTTTCACCTGAGCAAGGTCTGATAATTCGATGATATCTCCTAAACCAAAAATTGGATTGAGGTGAAATCAGTGGAATATGAAACTAGACTCCCAATGCATCATTTTGACATAAAATGCAAGCCTAACGGAGTTCAGATCAAGGAGCTATGAATTGTGGAAGTTGACACTGGAAATTCACGTCATGCGGCAGACCAAGATTCAATGTTTTGAGTGTATCTCACAAACTACAAATCTAATTGAGTTGAAATTGATGTCATATGAAAGTAGACTTAAAATTATTTCTATCAAGACTTGAACCAAACAAAATAGAGTTCAAACTAGGGAGATATAGCCTTATAAAGTTGACAGTCAGTTCAGGACATTGCAAAAACGTTGGTCAAGAACAGCCTTCATTCATCGGATCATAACGGTCAGAATACAATGAGTTTGAAGCTTTTTTTTTGCATTGGAAAGAAGACTCAAAGAGCTATATGGGGATAAGTGGTTTTCCAAATTTGGAGTTATATCAAGTCAGAGAGCAACCAAGGGAAAAACAACTTGCAAACTCGAGTTTGTAAGTATCAAACTCGAGTTTAGCTCAGACAGAGAGCAAACGATGGCTTTGGAGAGAACCAAACTCGATTCATTAAGTGACAAACTAGAGTTTGGCTCAATCAGAGAGAAATCCAGCTTTCTACAACAAAATGAAACTTAAGTTTATTTATGCAAACTCAAGTTTACGATGAGTGCTAAATTTATTTTATATAGATAGATCGATGTTGGTATTGATGAATGAATGTTTGAAATGATATATTATAGCATGAGAAGCACAAGGCAGAGAAAGACCCAGAGCACAACCACAAACATAAGATAGAAGAGGAGGTTGCTGCCGCTGCGGCTGTCGGAGCCGGTGGCTTTGCCTTCCATGAGCACCACGAGAAGAAGGAAGCTAAGGAAGCAGACGAGGAGGCTCATGGCACGAAGCACCACCATATCTTTGGATAAACATTCTATATATAAGCATACTGAAGCATCACCATTATCTCTATCTGCAGGTTGCTTATTATTCTGCTTTCTGTATTATTATGTGTTGTCAGTTGTGTTTCTTTTTATGGTTTATGGGAATGAATAACTTTGGAGTGAGTTTTGGGACTGGTATTTTTCACTAGGTGTTGCTTCATACATCTCTATGTGCTACAGGTAGAGTTATTAATAATAATGATAATATTGTAAATTAATTTAAGATGTCTTATTTAATTGTTTTGGTCATCTTTAATTATTGGGGAATTGACTAGCGGGTGTGATTGTGCGTTATTGAGAAAACACAATAATATAATGACATACATCATATTATTCAAACCATAAAATTCAAATGATGGGCCCAATAACCAGTTATACTCTAGATTGATTAATGGCCCAATAACCACTTATACTATAGATTGATTAACCGAATGATGGGGCCCAAAGGGCCCAAGGTTAGGGGGATATTTATCATACTGTGTATATAACTTAAAAGCTTTAACCCCATGTCCTTGAGTTTAACTAGTAAAAGGGGTTGGACACTCTCACCAAAGAGAGGGTATAATCCTGGAGTTGGTCAAAACGTTGGAAGAGGCATCCTAGCTCCTAGGTGCCTAGGTAAACACTTGAGAGCAATAGACGACTTACCCTGGCCAACATTGGTGTTCTATCGTAGAACATAGATGTCTAGCCTCCAGTGGACTAGTAGGTTGCTATATAGGATCAAAAGATTCCCAACGGTATCTATTAAGGAGACACCGAAAGGAATATCAGCTTACTCTCACAAATTCTATGTAGAAGATACCAACAAGAACGATGGATCATTGTGCAACATGAGTATGACGTTTAGCCAAAAAGGGGGTGGGGTGTGCGGACAGTGAGGCTGAATAGTAAATAGGGTGAATAGAATCTGCACCTTTTAGGTTAACCTCTTATTTATAGATATTACCTTTAGGGTTTTGGTCCATGCGCCTCCAAGCCCATGTCTCAGCCGCCGTACCTGCACATTCCAAGATTATAGCCTTGATTATAGGTCAATTAGCGTTTTACCTGATTATGGAGGGATTCTGGTATTAATTGTCCTTACTGGGTTGTATAGCCACTGGGCCTCATATATGAGTCTATAACAGTTGCCCCCAGCCCAGCAGTTCAGGTCTCTGAACTGCCGGGATGTACTGATTATCTGACCCGAATTTTATATCCAAGTTCTTCAGCTTGATTTTCTTGATTTCCATTCGATTGCTTCTCCGAGTTTCTCTGAACTCCGGATTTTCTTTCGATTTGGCCTCAGATATGGTTGCCGGGTTGATATGATTTTGAAAATTCCCTTGCTTTCGTGATAGCTAGGATTACGTTTGCACCTTTTAATTTGGATTATCGGATTCATATATTCTTGCCACGTGCTGCCCCAATCTGGGGTGTCATGAAAGAATAGAATATGATTAGATTCCATTTGCCTATGCCGTTGACGTCATGACGTAAGGCTGCCATTTTGCACATATTAACCACTTTTGTCGTCTTTGAATCCGTGCGCATTAAATGTTCATGTTGTTTCATAGCGGTCATCATTGCACTTTTAGGTTATCAAATTTGATTCTCAGTGCAAATTGTCTTTGCTGCCCCTGAATCTTCGGATTCAAACGTCTATATATTTTATTTTCCTCCTCTTCTCATCTCTTTACACTCGAAACTATCTTTGCCTTCACAAAGAAAACTTTCATTTCCACAAAGCTCTCTTCCAACTTGCATTTCTTAGACTTCTTCAACCTTCTCACAGTCAGGTACTCTCATGCTTCCCTTTCTTCTTTTGTTTTCGCTTTACTTTGCCCATCATCTTCCTTCTTCTCTGACTGTTTTGTCGAAAATCGTTTTTCTAGTTTTCTAGGTAGGCTTCTAGTATTTTCTGGTTTTAGAACCGCTAGTGTCGTAACTCACTTTTCTCAACCCCAAAAGTTCCTCTTCTTTTGCCTTGACTCTTTTCCTTAAAGTGTTCATGGATAAAGATAATCATCCGCCTCTAGACATGTACGGTAAGGTAATTCCAGAAGAGGATAGAGAGGTGGTTAAAGTAGTCTCTTCGGAACAAAATTCTAGTTCTGGTCAATACCTCATATTGAGGAAGAAAACAACAAGCTCTACTTTGCAAACCCAGGGGGAAGAGGAATAGAAAAAGAACCCATACACCACCTCGTGTAACCTACGATTTAAACACTACCGTCCCAGGATCTTCATCCCATCCATCTTCAAGTCGGGGCCTGGTCATAACACCCATATCCCGGCTTCTCAAATTGGTTCCCCGGATTTAAACCGAGCTAGATCGGGATCTCATCTGGGAAACACCTTCAACCCCTACATTGATTGTAGCTATAAAAGCATTGATCTTGTCAATAACGGTCGTGAGAGAGAAGCCGCATTGGTTTTGGCCGCCTGCTGGCACAAGTGTATTTCTTAAGCCATTTCGGCTTCTATCAATTTGAATCATCCCAGCCTGGCGCCTTTTGATTTTCCGCATGATAGCTCTGTTGACCCAGGTTTTCCTTCTATTTCTGACTTTCTTTTATTATAGGTATAGATGAGTTCCCTTCACACCATACTGAGTGATCCATGATAGGGGAATCAAGTTCTACTAGTCCTTCCAAAGCTTCAAATACTTCGGATTCATGGGTTGCTAGGAGGTACTACTTATTAAAAATATGATGACCGCAGATGATCTCATTGATTTAGGCCTCCGGGATGGAGAGGGCTATACCCTACACTTGCCCCAAGTGTATGAATTGATATCCTCCTGTTGGGCAAGGGATGACGATCCTCACTTCTTTTTCGTCTACCGAGATTTCATTTCCCGGCTTGGTATTCGGTTCCCATTCATCGAGTTCCAAATCTGCCTTCTCAACCCTACGTCTTGCTCCTTCCCAACTTCATCCCAATAGCTGGGCCTTTGCCATTGCGTTTGAGAATTTCTATAAAGAGAAAGACATAACTTGCACTCTTTCAGTTTTCTTCCATTTCTTTACCTTACTTGAATCGATCGGTAAAGAATCCGATAAGGAGACCTCTTCTAAGAAGGGTTGGACCTCTCATCGGGGGATAGTCAGTATAAAATTTTTAAGGTTTTTACCGAGTCCTTCAAGGTTGCTTTCTTCAAAGTTGCTGCCACTCCCAGACAGCAACCTTGGTTTCTCTATACCCTAAAGTCTAGGGGTGTGGAAGAAAAATTCCCCTTGTATTGGACTTGGGATCATGGTTGTTAGAATGACACGATACGTGATACGTATCATGCGATTCGATACGAGTCGGAGAAAAATGAGTCGAACCGTGCAGATGAATCGTCTTTCATAGGAATCGTAGTATGGAATCAACATATCATCCGATTCAAAACTGCATTGTGAATTGCGGGAAGATTTCCGATTCAAATCTTTTTACCCACGAGGCCACAACTCTTGGTTTTCTTTTGGAAAACTTTGGGATTGAAATTTTTAAACCCCTGACGCTTACAAAACCAATAGCCTTCGTGGGAGTTTAATGATACCTTGGCTTCAGAAAAGAACAAAAAGAAAAAAGAAACCGAGAAGGAGATGAGAGTTTGAGAGAAGAAGAGAGAGTGTATACAGCGATTGCGCAGAAGCTGAGGTACCTTACAGAGAAGACGACTTGAAGAAGACGCCTTGAACTTGAAGTTGCAGAGAAGACGCGTGCCTTCAAGAAGAAGTTGCAAAGAAGCATATCGAGAGTCGAGACGACGACGGAGACTCGGAGTGTATGTTTCTACTTTCTTTTCTGATTTTAAAACTCATCTTCATCTTTGAATCGGTCTTGATCGCTTTGATCGAATCTGTTTTTGACTTTGTAAATATTACTTTATTTCCCAAAGTGTACTTCTTCTGTCATTTTCTTGGTTTGATGGGACGACTACCCACTATAACCTGTCGTTTTCTTGCCTTTGCGGTATTTCCGAATTTACGATATAACGCTTTTCTAAAGTAATGCATTTCTGAGACTTGTTCAAAAAAAATGTTAAATTTGATTGTTTTTTTTTAATCTGATGTTCAAAATCTCATTATTTTGCCAACAGAGATTTGTGCCAATTAGGTGTTCAATAATATTTAGCTATTTCTTCCATGTGATTTCATTTCATGTACATAAAGTCAGAAACAACAAAAATGGCTCCAAAGAAAAAATCTCAAAAGCAAAAGGATATAACTTGGGATCATTGTAAATCCCTTGGCAATAGGTTGAATGTTAAATGTAACTATTGTCCCAAAGCAATGTGGGGAGGAGCATTTAGAATGAAGCATCATCTTGCTGGAACACACAAAGAAGTTTCTCCTTGTCCCTAAGTGCCAGAAGAGATAAGGAATCTATTTATAAAAATATTGGATGATGCAAGCAATGATGATGAACTAGAGTGCTTTGATGATAAAGATTCACCAAAAAAGGGGAGCATGGATAGTTTTATGAAAAACAAAAAAGATGGAAGTGGTTCATCTACTATGAAAAACAAGACTTTGAACTCAATGGTGAAGGATAGAGATTTGGTAGTTTGAGACATTTGTAGATGCATATATGGCAATGCATTGCCATTCAATTTAGTAAAGAGTCCATTATTTATTAATATGGTGAAATCTATTAGTGAATATGGTAGAGGCTTGAAACCACCAACTTATCATGAAGTGGGGTTTCATATTTGAAGAAAGAAGTTGATTTAGTCAATGCTAATTTGGATAAATATAAGCTAGAATGGAAGAAAACTGGTTGTACATTGATGTCAGATGGATGGACTGATGGAAAGGGTAGATCTCTTACTAATTTTCTTGTTAATAGTCCTAGAGGAACTGTTTTTATAAAATCTGTTGATACAAGCGGTTTATTAAAGACACCGAAAAAAATGTTTGAATTACTTGATGAGATGGTGATGGAGATTGGAGAAGAGAATGTCGTTCAAGTAGTGACAGATAGTGCTTCAGCCCTTGTATCTGCTGGACAAAAGTTGATGGATAAGATAAAACAACTTTTTTGGTCACCTTATGCAGCCCATTGCCTTGATTTGATTTTCGAAGATATTGGTGGCATTACAGTGTTTTATAATACCATTTGGAAAGCAAAGAAAATTGAAAAATTCATTTATAGGCACACATGGGTGTTGAATTTGTATAGAACCTTTTCCAAAGGTAGAGAGTTAGCTAGGCCAGCAATAACGAGGTTTGCTACATCATATATGACTATGACGTCAATTTTGAAACAAAAGACTACACTTCGATCTATGTTTACATCAGAAAAATGGGTTAATAGTGCCTATTCCTCTAGGTCGGAAGCCAAATTTGCAGAAAATGTTGTTTTGACTGATAAAAGATTTTGGAAGTCAATACATTATTGTTTGAAAATTGTGTCTCCTCTTGTGAAAGTTCTCAGACTTGTGGATGGTGATTCAAAGCCTGCAATGGGGTACATTTATGAGGCTATGGATAGAGCAAAGGAAGAAATTAGCAAAGAGTTTTAATCATGAGGAAAAGAGATATAAGGATGTGTGGGAAATAATTGACAAGCGTTGGGATTTACAACTCCATAGGCCTCTTCATGCAAAAAGATATTTTCTTAATCCAAAGTAAGTATTATTTTTTTAAAAAAAATTATATTTTTATGCATGTAATAGAATTTCTTTATATTTGATTTATTATTAAGTCTTATTCTAAATTTATAATAATTATATAGGTTCCATTATGACTCAAAATTCAACCCTGATCGTGAGGTTAAAATCAGCTTGTGGAAGACATTGGAGAAGATGTGTCGATATTGAAACAAGGATCATAATTGATTCCCAAATTGAGAAATTTGATAGGGTGAGGACTCTTTGGAAATAGTTTAGCAATTGCAACCAGAGAGATAGGAAGCAACCCGGTAACCATTTAATTGTATTTGTTGATTTTTTAAAAGAAATATTTATAAATTAAGTTATTAACCAAGTATTTATTTATAAATTATGATTTCTTTTTGTTAGCTTTATGGTGGAATAGTTTTGGAGACGATTGCAAAGAGCTACAAACAATAGCTCAAGTTGAACACCTCCGGTATGGCCTATCAACCTTATGTCAAGGATGGGAAATTGTTCCCGCCTGGACAAGACGAAGACGAAGACGAAGGGGTTCCACCGCTAAGGGACCAGGATGCCGTTTTTTATTGCAAATTTGTGTTTGGGAGACTAAACCCCTTGTTTGTTTTCTTTGTAACCTTTCCCCCGGTGAACAACCCGGTTTATTTTCCTGCAAAAAATACCATGTAAGCAATTCCAGATTAATAAAACACACTTACTTTTTACACAATCTGAATGTTTGCTTATTGCTTGTCGAACCCGAATACTTTTACGAGCTGGACTTTCACATGGCATCCGTTGCCTTTTAAGAAATTGAATTTATTTTCAGAGTTCTATTTAAATGACTTGGCCAAAGTCAAAGTATTTGCGCAGAGTCTGCTTGATATTCATTCGATATTATAAACAGGTATTATATTTGTGAATATTTTCATTAACCTATCACATTACTCTCCGGCACATTCAACCGGAACTTAATCCGGAGCAAAGGCAACCTGTCACATGTTTAAATTCAGTTTTCTCTAACCAAGATTTAAACATTTCGACCTGATCAAGGTCAGCACGACAGTTCACTTCATTGCCCCAGACAAAAGTTTTGATGCATCATGGCCACATGAGCCTTCCAATTTTATAGTGTTCCAACGAACACACGTTTTAACTGTTCTTCCAGCTTTATGCTTTGTTTCGACAAGGTTTTGTACCCTAAGTCGACGCTCCACATCTATTTGAAACCAGGTTTCGTACCCTAGATTCATTCATCAATGCAACTCAAGCAATTTGAAGCGAACTCTCAATCGAGAAGTTCTGCATTTATTTGACTAGGCTTAGCGACATAGTCGTCTTTATATGATTCCAAAAAGGAATTTCAAATAGACTTGGTGACATTGTCGTATTACATGATTCCACAAAGGGAATTTAACATAGACTTGGCAACATAGTCATCTTATTGTGGAACTTCACGTTAGCTGTAGTATGCCGTCAGCTTATCCACATTCCATGTTCTATTAACCACCTTTTTTTAGGGTTTCTAGCATATAAGTTCCTTTGCCAAGGTTTTCTCTCACCCAGTAAGGGCCTTCCCAATTTGTCACAAGCTTTCCATCCCTGGCATTTTTGTTGCCTATGTCAGCTCTTCGAAACACCAAATCACCCTTCCCAAGTAACCGGAGCTTCACCTTTTTATTGTATCTTGCTGCGATGAGTTGTTTCATGGTCATGTCTCGACAATGTGTCGTGACTCGGACTTCATCAATCAGGTCTAACTCCACCGCCAATACTTCACTGTTCTCGTCCTCCTCTTGCAGGGCCTTGACTCTTCTCCATGAAGGCTAGCCAATTTCTACCAGGATCATAGATTCATACTCGTACATCAATCTAAAGGGAGTTTCCCCAGTTGACGTTTGAATGTTGGTTCGACATCCCCATAAGATGTAATACAACTGCTCCACCCAATTAGAGTTCGCCTCTTCCATCTGCTTTCTCAATCCATCTATGATAACTTTGTTTGCGGCTTCCGCCTGCCCATTGGATTAAGGATGCTCCACAGAAGCAAAGTGTTGTTTGATCTGGAAAGCAGACATCATTTCTTGGAACCCCTTATCAATAAACTGGGTTCCATTATCCATGACCACCTCCGCCAGGATCTCAAATCAAGATATGATATTTTTCTCGAGGAATCTCTGCACTCGAGCCGAGGTTATTATTGCCACCGGTTTCGCTTCTATCCATTTGGTAAAGTGCCAATGGCTACTATGAGCCATTGCAACTATCCTAGAGCCGCCTTGAATGGTCCCAACAAGTCCATGCCCCATTTAAAATGGGCACGGGGCCGAAATGGATTTCAACTCTGCTAGGGGGACCAAAGTATCCTAGCATGCTTTTGCCAGCTATCACATTTCTGCACATGGTCCTGGAATTTCCACTATTGTAGGCCAATAGTAACTAGCTTGTAGAGCCTTTCGAGCCAATGACTTGGCACCCATATGTTGCCCGTTGATTCCTTCATGGATTTCGACCAAAACATACTCGGCTTCTTTCAAATTCAGGCACTTTAACATTGGGGAGTACAAGCCTTTGCAATATAACTGATCATCTACCACCGCATATAAAGCTGCTTCCCTTACCAACTTCTTTGCTTCAATTGAATCATCGGGCAAGGCTCCTCTTTCAAGGTAGTCAATGATTGTTTTTCTCCAATCATCGGATGCTGAGATAATCATGACACAACTCGACTCTGACAAACTTTACTGGAAGACGGTTCAATGATTTCCCGGGCTCTTGGTAGTTGCCAATTTAGACAAAATATTAGCCCTGGTGTTTTCTCTTCTGGGAATGTGTGCAATAACCACCTCCTTAAAGTCCGCCATAATGTCTTTAACCTTCCCCAAGTACTTAATCAGCAAAGGACCCTTGACTTGGTAAGTCCCTTCTATTTGTGCTGCCACAAGCTGGTAGTTAATGGAGACGTGGACTTTGTTAGCTTCATTTTCCTTGGCCTGAAGCAACCCGGCGATAAGAGCTTCATACTCAACTTGATTATTAGAAGTCAGAAAGTTGATCCAGATAGAGTGTTCCATCGAAACTCCTTCAGGGCTTTCTACTATGATCCCGGCTCCACTTCCCTTAGTGTTTGATGATCTGTCAACGAACACCTTCCAAGTTGCAACATCTTGCACCTCCCCTCCATTAGATGGGGTTAGCTCCATTATGAAGTCCGCCAAGACTTGTGATTTAATGGCGTGTCAGGCTTCATAGATACTATCAAACTCAGTTTGGCTTATGAAGGACCTACCGGATTGGCTGACTTGTCATGACACGATCGGGTAGCTTTGAAAGTATGGACGGAGCCATCTTGCCGTAGTGAGTAGGGCGAAGGCCATTTTCTGAAGCTTTTGATATCTCAACTCTGAGCCTTATAGAGCCCGACTTACGAAGTATACTGGCACTTGGCCATCCTCTGTCTCCCTGACCAGCACGGCTCCTCGCCTACGAATAAATACAAGATCACAATCTCTCCTGACTTTGGCCTAGACAAAACCAGCGAAGCAGATAGGCATTGATTTATCTTTGAAAGCCACTTCATACTTTGGGTTCCACCTGCCTTGAGCTTCCTTCTTCAGTAATTTGAAAAAAGGGAGAGAATTCTCCACCGACTTAGGTAAGAATCTGGTTAGAGCAACCAATCTCCCCATCAGTTGCTGGACCTCCTTTTTGTTTCTCGGAGCCTTCATATCTAGTATGGCTTGACACTTGTTTGGGTTAGCTTCAATTCCTCTATTTGTGAGCAAAAAGCCTAAGAAATTTCCAGTCGGAACTCCAAATGCACATTTAGTCGGGTTTAATCGAATTCGGTAAGCTCTCAGCTTGTCGAACATCTGTTGTAGATCTCAGACATGGCTTGTTGGCTCTATAGATTTAACGATCATGTCGTCAATATGCACTTCCACATTCTTTCCAAGCTGGTCTTCGAATAATCGGTTATCATTCTTTGATATGTGGCCCTTGCGTTCTTCAGGCCGAAAGGCATTACATTGTAGCGATAATTTGCCTTTTCGTAATGAACGCTATTTTCTCTTGATCCTTCATGTGCATAGCAATTTGATTATACCCAAAATATCCGTCCATAAAAGAGAGCAATTGAAAACCGGATGAATTACCAACCAACTGGTCTATACTGGGCATTGGAAAAGCGTCTTTGGGACATACCTTATTTAAGTCAGTATAATCTACGTAGACTTTCCATTTGCCACTCAGCTTTTTGACCATGACCACATTGGACAGCCAAGTGGTATATTGTACCTCCCAAATAAAACCAAGTTCTAACAGTTCCTTCACGTGCTCCTCCGAGGCCTTCCCTCTCTCTAGGCCGAGCTTTCTTTTTGTCTGGGCCACTGGAGCTGACCCCAGACGAATCGCCAGTTGATGGTAGCAAAATTCTGGTTCTACTTTAGGTATCTCTGACGGTTTCCAAGCAATCACATCCTTGTTCTTCTTGAGAAAATCCTCCAGTTCAAATCGAATCGTGAGGGCCAACATTTTCCCGATCTTGGTAATTTGTCCTAGTTTAGTGCCCAGAATGAGATCTTCTAGTTCTCCATTCAGCTCTGTTCTTTAGATTTTCTCTTTTTCGCGTAAATCCAGTTCGACTAGTTTTACCGACTTACCTTGTAACTTCGTTTTAACCTTGCTCGAAGTATCATCTTTACCAATTTGAGGTGGCAATGACGAATCATCCTTACTTTCTTTGGCCATCTCAAAGTAACATTGCTGAGACTCCTTTTGATCTCTTTGACAATGACGACCTCATTCTTCTTGTTAACCATCTTCAACTTTTGATTCTTTGTGGACACTAGCATATCCCAATTATGTATTGTTGGCCTTCCCAAAATTATGTTGTAAAGGGACGGGAAGTCGGCAACCATGGACCTAACCCTTTCTGACTCAAGGCTTCTTTCGTCCCTAATGTCAACTTAAGGTCTATATAACCTTTAGGACGACTATCTTGCCCATTAAAGCCTGTCAGGGTTGTCTTGCATGGCTTTAGGTCCTTTGGGTCAAACTTTATGTGTATGAATGCATCCCACAAGATGATATCCACTGCGCTACTATTATCCATAAAAATCTTCTTCACCCGGCAGTTGACCAAGGTTCCAGTAATCACCAAACCATCATGATGGCCTGGAGCAACATCCTTCAGATCTTCCTTGGTAAAACATAGCATGGGAGGTTCTGGTTTATTAGACTCTTCTTTGAATTTTGGGGATCCTAGATTGACAGGACCTCCCTTAGATACTGTTGGAAATTATGCCCTAGGGGCAAGTCATTGTTCTCCATTAAGTTATCACTTCATTCGCATGTTTATAGTGATAACTGCATCCCTGGATATATCTTATAGATTATCCTAAATGTCCGGGGTCGAGTCATCTACGGGAGCGAAGATGAGATAAGACCGATATGACTTTGATGAGGTATGGAGATACGAATCAAAGTCATGGGCACTTGTAAGAGTACAAGGTCTTTGGACCGACCCACTATGAGAAAGTTTGCATGGATCTAGTCATATGCTTATCTCATGTATAACGCGTCATGACGCCCTATGACCTGAGATCATCATGGATTCCTACATGATGAGTCACTGGTCTTTGACCTACTCAAAAGTCACCTTTGACCCAGTGATAATAAAGGCTTGGATTGGGATCAATGGTTTTCATGCGGAGGAATGTGAATGGTCAAAATGGAATTTTTCCCTCACATTTGTAGAGAGATATCTTGGGCCCTCGATGAGTGAGTCTAAGAAATGTATGGCCATACTGTGATGGAAAGGAGTTTCCATTTCACTTATTATACTACTCGAGAATCGAGAAAGTAATGGTCAAGAAAAGGAAGTTGACATTATCCATGCCTCATCCTTGACCAAATTATCGCGTGACAAAAGAGACGTGACATGGTTGTACGATAGGTTGTATCGTGTCATCGATCCCCATGTGAATTGGGTAGTCACAATGTCTTGCTAGAGGCTGCTTGCGACTTGTGGGCTGGTACGTATTGGCCCACTGCCAATCTCATATGGGCTGCGGGGTCGCACAAAAGAATAACCCAACACGAGCAAAAGTGTCAGATTCATTGAATCTTAGATTAATCGAGATTTAATAAATACTTAATTTAATCCGGGGTGAATATATATATTTATATATATTAAATTTGAAATTAATATATATTAATATTATTAATAGAGATTATAATATTAATTTATATAATATTTGTTTTGTATTTAATTTATTTAATAAATTAAATATCTAAAACAAATAGAGATATTGTATCTCATTTAATTTTTTGAATAAAGATATCATATATCTATTTAATTTAAATTGAGATATAGTATCTCATATTTAATTAAATAGATAGATATCACTTCTCAGATTTAATTTATAGAGATAAATTAAATTAGAAGGCTTTTGATTCGGATTAAATAAATATATTACATTAGATCTATCGAGATAGATTTAATTAATGTATTTTTTAATCAAAATTCAAAATTCAAATTTTAGATCTGGCTTTTAATTCGAATTAAATAAATGTATTAGATTAGATCTATTAGATAGATTTAATTAATATATTTTAATCCAGATTTAAAATTTGAATTTCAAAATTAATGAGGATTAATTTTATATAATACGTTGATCGGGTTTGTAAAAGAACTACGGGACTTTTTATCGAGCGTATTACAGAAAGCCGCGAGAAACCCTAGAGTGAAATTGAGAGAGACGCAAAACTAAAAGGCGCTAGCACGCGCAATCGGATTCAAGAATTATTTGTGTGGATACCGGTAGGGGAAGCCGATTCTAAGAGTCGACTTCTACCGATCTAGAAGGTAGCCCACCAGTTCAAGTCGAAGGAGACTCGTACAGTTTCGGTACGTAGGTAATTTTCGGATTCCCTTAGCCTTAATCTAAACGCTATTGAGCGATCCTTGCACGGGATCCATAAAGTTTTTAATCCACTGCGTGTACAAATCCCAACAGATACTTCTTTCTTTGACTCATTGAGTCTCCGCCTCCTCCGAATGCTCCATTGATGACGTTACAGTCATATTCAGCTTTAGGGAACTCGTCATCAGTTCCCTCTGCTTTCTTTGTTTTTGATCTTTCATTCTCTTCTAGGGGCCGGGCTCTGCTTCATACCCCTGGGCACTTGTTATTTTTCCGCCCCTAGATTTTGATGACGTATTGTCGCAACTTTCCTTCCCGGACGAACTTCTCAATGGCATCTCGAAGGTCTCAGCACTAGTTGTAGTATAACTTGATTGATCGTGGAATTCACAGAACTGGGATTGATCCAAAGCTGCCTTATTATGAAGAGGCCAAGGTCTATCAACTTTCTTCATCTCGGTCAGGGTGACCTCCTTCCACAATTGCGCACGTGATACATTCAACGGAGTATATTTATCATATTTTCCCTCAGCTCTACTACCCTGGGATTTAATGTCCGGGTTTCGGCCAAGGAAATCTTGTCTTTAGCTTCCTTGCTCTAACCTTCTGAGCTGTTCCTTTCCTCTGGGAGGTGGACTCCTCTTCTTGTTATTTACCACGTTGTTGGCGATCTCCATTTGTTCCAACTCCAGATATTCCTTGGTCCAAGCTCTAAAATCCACCAGGGTCTTGACTTTCTTCTTGAAGACTGACTTTGCCAATCGAGATGTAGCATCTAAGCCACCTATGAGCAGATGGACGTGTAGATTCTCCTGCAGCTCCTGCACTTGCAAAGCAGCATCTTTGAAACGGTCCAAATACTTCTAGAGCATATCCCCTGGTTGCTATTTGATCTGCCCAAGAGTGAACTCGGATCTCGGCTGTTTTTTACTTGTTATAAAATTCATCTTGAATTTATCTCCCAACTTATTGAACGTATGGATTGACTTTGGAGGAAGAGTATGGATCCAGGCCTGTGCCGCTCCTCGTAATGTACCCGCAAACAGACGGGGGATGATATGTCCTATAAATCTGTTCATATACATCTCAACATCAAACGTGTTAAAATGCACTTGTGGGTCCTGACTTTCGTTGTACTTCGGCAAGTCTCTCGAGTCAGAGCCCTTGGGGTAAGGAGCATTCACAATGTCGTCCGAGAAAGGGCTTCTATTATTCTCTCCGTCATATCTTCTCCTATAACCTCCCGGCATATCTTGTGTAAAGTCCAAGGTCATATCTCGGCTTTTATCACCTCAATCTCAATCATCTGCAATTTGTTTGCCTTTTGCTAGCGCCGGGTTCGGTATCCGAAACTTAGGGATTCGAGCTTGGTCTTGTCCGGCATTATTTATTTGTGGTCCACCAATATCAACTTGAGCAGCAATCGTGATACTAACCCTACTGGGACCACTTGCATCTCGGTCAATGTGTCGAGTAGGGTTCTCAAGCAGCCTCAGGCGTTCTTCTAGTAATTGTATCCTTCGCATCTCTTCTCCAAGAATCTAAATCCAATCTTGACGGATCAAGTTTTCTTCTGCATGGTTTGTATGTGGTCCCTCAGCATCTATGCGAGTAGAAGCTAAGACATTAACCCGACTTAGGCCAATAGAACCGGGAAATCGGGTCGTCTTGAAAAATAAGTCAGAAATTTGAAATTGGCCCTGCAGGGCCAGCCATATAGGGCATCGGGCTTAATCGGGCCGGCCCGTTTAACTGTAGCTTTAAAAAACAATTAATTACTTAGACTTCCACTTAATGAATGTGTTTATTTGTAATTACTTAGTTTTTTTTAAGTTTAAACTATAACCCTTTTTTATGTTTATTATTATTCTGTTTTAAAACACATAATTAGTTATTAAAAATTTTAAAGAAGTGATGTTTTCATATTAAATAAACACATACTTTGGTATTACAATATTATATAAGTAATAAATTATAAATATATTTTGTGTAAAATAAATATAATTATTTTTACATCTCAATAAAATCATGCATGAACCGAAGGAATCTGAAGACACACACAAAATTACGAGAGGGAAAGGCATTTTGCCATGGGCATACATAAAGCAAGTCCTTTATTTAATATTTTTTGAAAAAAAGGAAAAAAACATATTTTTTTTGTGTTTATTTGTTTTTCATTATGAATTAATGAATGTGTTTATTTTTTGAATGATTTATATTGTTTAGATATTAATGTTGATAACATTTATTTGATAGATTAGAACTTTAATAGTTGCAATTTACTAATTATATTTCTAAAAAAAATCGAAGGAAAAAATATTAAAATTTGGAATAGTAATTTTCAGGCCCTGGCCCTGTACTATCGGGCCGGGCTTTGAAAAATATATGTTTTTCTTACCCCAGGCCCTGTAGGGCTAGCCCTATTAGGCCCTGGCCCTATAGGGCCAAGTACTGTCGGGTCGGGCTGGCCCTGATTCCCAGCTCTATAGGATAGTAGCATCTTGGCTTGTGTTTCGAATTGGGTTTTCCAACCGTCTGAAACGCTCATCCCGCAGTTGTTGCATTCCTTGCTCTTCTTCCTTCCGTCAAATAGCATTACGGCGGTCCATATCTTCTTGTATAAGTCGGATATCTTCTTGTCTCTAGAGTCGGTTATGAGTCTCCATCTCCTCCATCTGCTGGAACAATGAACCCAACGTGCTTTGCAACAAGCGAATGTCCAAGTTCTCGATCTGAAATTGCGGAGGAGGGTCTTGCTGTTGAACTAGTGTCTGAACTTGCTGGATAACCCAGTTATAAGGGGGTGGAGAGGTTCTGGTATCGGTTATCTCCGCCTCAGTCTCTACCATAACTTGGTTGTAATCTGGAGCGACCGAGTCGTCATACTGAATCATTCGCTCCTAATTCGGCTACGGTTGTCCCTTTGGCAATTGGTCCTACTAAGGTATCTGGCTACGACTTCTGGTGTTTGCATCCATTTTTGGTCGTTTGGGAATCAAAGTTTATCTCTTCCTATTGTCGGCGCCAATGTTCTGTAGTAGCCCCAGTGGACTATTAGTTTATCTATATAGGATCAAAGGATTCCCAACGGTATCTATTAAGGAGACACCGAAAGGAATATCAGCTTACTCTCACAGATATCTATGTAGAAGATACCAATGAAAGTGATGGATCACTGTGCAACACGAGTATGGCGTTTAGCTAAAAAGGGGGTGGGGTGTGTGCACAGTGAGGTTGAATAGTAAATAGGGTGAATAGAATCTGCACCTTTTAGGTTAACCTCCTATTTATAGAGATTACTTTTAAGGTTTTGGTCTTGGGCTTTGTGCGCCTCCTGGCCCATGTCTCATCGACCGTACTTGCACACTCCAAGATTCTAGCCTTAATTATAGGCCTATTAGCATTTTACTTAATTATGGAGGGAGTCTGGTATTAATTGTCTTTACTGGGTTGCATAGCCATTGGGCCTAACAATTGGTATCACCTAGGAGAAAGTGAGACTTTGTTCTGCCCTTCGATCGTCGGTGAGCCCAACTCCTTTCCTAAAATTTATGTATTAAAAAAAATTAAAAAGCTTCAACTTTTACCAACGGGTTGAACAGTCACAACGTGACAAACCAATGTTTAAATTTCGACTAGGAGAGGTGCCTACATTTAATACTATTTGACAACAAAGTCCTTACATCAAGGGCAGAATTTAAACTCACTACTCTATGGATTATGATAACTCAACTCCTTATCACTTAAACCAAAATATTGGCTTATCAACACAAATTTATAAGTAAAACAATGAGTATTTATCTTTAGTGGTCAGCTCGTTATTAAGAATAAACGATTTAGACATAATTCTTCCATAATCTTGATTGTCCCACGTTATATATATCCTTCACACACTATACTTAGTATAACTTAAACTTTCATATCGATATCTACACATTTTTGTTATGAATAACCTTTGCTAATAATATAAGTTAAACTGAATTTAAAATATATTTACTATAGCTGAAATCATTAATTAACACAATAGGTAATGCACGCATATTTTCGTTTTGAGAGAAAGCACCTAATCGCAGTCCCTCTATGGACAATATGTATATCATTGCTCTTTCCCTAAAGAAAATATCATTAATAATGTCAATGAAGGTTGAAATTAACTTGAATCACAACCACGTTAGTTGGTGATGGGTAATTATTTAAAATGAAAGATATATATCACCTACTGATTTGAGCAATACAAATAAAATGTTAAATGCATAATTAACTATATATGGGAAATCCATAAGGGGAAAACTGGAAAATGGCTTTATGAGAGTCTTCAATTTAATGTTACTCTTTATCATATTTATCAAGTATCGTGATGCTAATCATATAGAATCCACCCAATATATATATATATATATATATATATATATATATCTCTCCTACGATGCTAATCATAAGGTTAAGGTGCACTGAGCATGTTAAAATATTTTTGGAGGTGTATTGAGGACCCTAAAATATTTTAGGGTATAATTTTGTCTTTGATATATTTTGAAAAGTATATTTAAAATGGATTAATCTCACCCTTATCAATTAACAGGACATTCATTATCTCTGTTATTTTCTTTTTAAAAAAAAACCTTCCATATTCTCTCTCTCCTCCCGACCTTTATTATAGCCACCATGTATAATTAGGTTCCTTATTTTATGTTTGGATGAGGAGAGAAGTGAGAGAAAAATAAGAGGAGTGGATACTAAAAATGAAAACTTTAAAAAATGGTAAATTATTTTACTATTTTCAGTAGTTTTCTCATGTAATTTTCTTTCTCCTTACTAAGGTTGTTGTCATGGACTCATGGTGTCTCGAGCATCGTTGCAGCTTGATAGCTTCAAATCCATGCTAAGGACCTCTCTCTCTCTTTTTGGTTACCCATCCAAGATCAGTTTCACCCTAACTAATCCGGACCTGGCCCATATAGCGTACCTAGTTATGGTGGGTGAGCCTCCCAACAAGGCTTTTCTGCATTCACAAGGCTCGAACTCGAAATCTTATTTAAACCACATAAGCCGTTTACCACTTATGCTAACCTTCATTAGTCTAAAAACCTCATTTCGACAGCCTGTTATAATGCTGTGAATAAAGAAGGTCCAGATATGTGACATGAATGGCCCAAAACAAGTGCCTAATGTGTTTTTATTTTATGCTACAGTTTATCCCTATTTCTTTCTGATTTTGAGTGTTGGGCTGAGTAAAATGCCTCACTACACGTTTGGCAACAAATAAGCTATGAAAATAAGGCCAGTCCTGAGCCAAAGGAAGTTGGCATAGATGGTAAGAGATTTGTTCAAGTCCCAAAGGGATGTGTGTTCAATCCCCGCTGCTGTCGCTGAGACTCTTTTGGTAGGCGATCTCGTAAGTCCCCATTAAGTGCTCAAAGAGTCCAGGGCCGTGCCTTGGCCTTGGTGGGGGACTGATGTCGAACCCCTCCAAAACTTTTTTGTTATCAGAAAAAAAAAAAAAAAAAAAAAAAAAGGCCAGTCCTGAAGGTGCATCTGAACTAGCAGTATCTACAATGGGCCGGGGTTTCAATTTTTCAATATTTGTGCCTCTAAAATTTTTACAATATGACTGGCGGCATCACATACTTAGTCTTTTATAAAAAAAAATGGTAATGACCATATTATACGCACTTATGAAAGTCATCAATGAAGCCAAAAAAGAAATTAAAGTGGGCTGAATTTCTTGATATGAGCCACTTTTTTTAAGATTGTTTGTTGCTCTTTATAGTCTACTTGGGTGGTTTACTCATTAAAACAGAGTATAAGCATTTAGCTTCCTCTGCTCGAGTCAAGCTAGGGCAATGGTTTGATGTCTGGGATAATGTGCTTCTAGTTTGTGAAGTTAAAAGAATTAGTTATGGTGGCTATGAAGGGAGGGAAGAGGGAAGAGGGAGGAGGGAGGGTTTTTGTTTTTTTTGTTTTTAAAAAAAACATACGTTTGACTATTGTCTGCTAGTGAAGAAGGATGAGATTGGTCTATTTTAATTTTTAAATATATCAGGGGAAAATTTGTACCCTAAAATATTTTAGGGTGCTGGATGCAACTCTAAAAATATTTTATGATGTTCAATAGATTTTAACCCAACTTAATATATGATTAAAAAGGAAGGTCAAAATATAGTTACATCTAGAAAGTTGACCCCCATGCACAACTCATCTCATAATTATCACTTTTTTTATATATATAATTCTCATAATTATTACTTGAGCCAACCTAAAGTGATTATAGGCAAAAAGTTTTGACCCGGCCCATGCAATTTATTAAGTCTTTGTTTTTTTTTTTTATCCTTGTACAATTTGTCAATAGATATTTGGAATCCTATAAATTAAGAAAAATGGGAGAGGGAATATTTAGTGAGGTAAGATGGGGATATAATTAGAAAGTTCTTTTTTGATGAAAGGTATTTAAAATAGTCAATTGAGCACAAAGGTTAAACAAAGTTTACTCGGCTGGGCTTTTTTTGTTACATATTGGACCGACTTTTTATTTTTATGTTATCATCTGGTATTCAGTTTGGAGTTTGTGATTGCTTTTTTTAACACAAATTACTCTTCTAAGACTTGAACTCGAGATTTAGAAGGATATAATGGGGACTTACACTGCTAAACTAACTCTAAGTTGATATTCACGAAACTGAGCAATAAATCCATCCCATAGTGGGGTGCATTTGGAGATCCAAAAGGCGCGTAGCTCTCGACTGTAAAGGAGAGGGCTTGAGGCGCTTGAAATGATCCAAAATTGAAGCCTTTTAGGCTTAGAAAAGAGGAGGTGGATGAGCGCAAGGGGTGTAGCTTTTGTTTTCAATAAGGGCATTTAGTAGGAGGTATTTGCCCATGGGTTGGCTTTTTGAAAGCACCAAGTCAAAAGAGATATAAAACGAGTCATAACCAATAAGGTTGGATCTAGTAGAAAGGGTGGGTGACGAACTAAAGTTTGAATCCTCAAATAAAATTGTGTCAAATATGAGGATATTTAAGGTTAAACAAAACAAAAAAAAAAGTGGAGTTTTATATATATATATATATATATATATAAGACGGCTAAAAAGCCTTCATTACAATAAAAAAAAATTACACATCTGAGGGTTTTGGTAGAACAAAAGTGTTTGGGGAAAAAAGTGGTTTTTTTTTTTTTTTTTTGTATCCCACCCGGTTCACTAGAATCTTTAGTTCGATTAATCCGGATTTTCGCCCCGTGTCGAGTCTATGATCGTGGGGGAAGAGCTCTCAATACCATTTTCACCATTTCCACGCCTCGAACCGAGGACATGGTAGTGGGAAAGCAAATCCCTTACCATTTGCTTCCAATGGTTGTTGGTTTGATTTTTTTTTAAAAAAAAAAAAAAAGAAAAAGAAAAAAAAAAGTGGAGTTATATATGAGAACTAAGCGTATTGGAATGGGCCAACATAATTTACATAATTGGGTCAGGCCTCCTAAATGAGCAACATATAGGCCTTAGAGTCCACATCTCTAATCCGATTTCATCTTTTCATTCTTTAAAATTAAAGTGGAAGAACCAAGACTACTAGTAGTGCGGTGGTATTGGAATTAGTTTTCCCCTCCTGGTCCCGAGTTCGATCCCCCCTCCCCTATCGCCTATGTATAAAAAAAAAAAAAAAAAAAAAAACTAAAGTGGAAGAAACTGTAGAAATGTGCTATAATTAAATTTGAGGTTCCAATCTTAACCGGAGGAGTGTCAATATTTAGTATCCAACAATGCCTTAACTAGGATTACCTCTAATAGAAAGATATATGTGCATATGAAATAACTATAAAAGCCAAGTTTAGACAAAAAAAAAAAAAAAAAAAAAAAAAAAAAAAAAAAAAAAAAAAAAAAAAAAACTATAGGGACCTAATTTAAGATTGAGATCAGAATCTAGAGATTAATTTTTCCAATTATTAATTGACAAGATATAACAATTGAATAGTAAATAGTTATCCGATGGGCTTATATTTTATACAAGCAGGTTAATTATTTTAAATGTAAATATTTACCGAAAGACATTTTAATTATTCTATATGATTTTTTAAATATATAAATATGAAAAAAAATTAAAGCTTAAATTTGTATTTCAATTCTAAAAATATCAAATTTTATATGAGATAGATATCTCATCAATATCATATGTTAATTGTGAATTTATTTTCATATTTAACATCATAACTTCGTTTTCTTGTGCTCCCACGAGTTCTAAATATATGGCATATTTGGGAAATATTTAATCTTGCTCCTAAATATACCCATTTTTTCCTATTTTTAATCTTTTTCTAATTTACCCATATTATTTCTCTCTCAACAATAATGGAAGAGGAGAGGGAATGAGAGAATTAAGAAAATGACTATGGTATTTTAAAAAAATACATGTCATATATATTAACTAATCTAATTAACCTTCTTAGTATAATTAAATAAAGTAAATAGATCTTATATTAAGGATTAGATGGATGGAGTATTTTTTGTTTTTGGAATATATAATCACATTCATATAGAAATTTGAAAAAGTCTGGGCAGTGGCAACAATCTATTGATACCAATTCACATTAGGTGTTTTTCCACATTACACTTAATTGATTACAAAGTGTAACTTAAAAAAACTAACCGAACGATAAGTAAACTCTCATCGTCTTCAAGGAAGAAGTATTCGAAATTACCTGGTTGGAATGACTTACTCTTGTAGGTGATGTTATTACCATCGCCCATATCGTAAAGGTCTCGAGGCCTTAAATGAACCACCATAGTCCAATCTTTATGCCTCTCATCCTCAACATGTTGTCCCTCTGAGACAAAGAATAAATGGCTTGCCATCTTCAAACTAACCGGTGAGAATTGGCCTGGAGAAATTTACTGATGTGATGCCTAAGTCGTCAGTTGTGACTCCCATAAATTTTTGTGTGTTTGCTTACAAAAACTTGAAAAGCGTAACGCGAAAATGGCCTTGGTAATTTATTTCGACGACATCAAAAAGCTTTCCATAATACGGGATGTCTCCGAATTGCATGTATCCGTAATTGCTGTTCGCATAACTCGTTGTCCCAAAGGGTGCCATAAACACCTGATTCTTGGGTTAGCAACCATGGATCTCGTAAAACAGTGCAAAACTTGAACCCATTGTCGTTATATGCCGTAAACCTAGTTGCATGATCAAGAGGGCAGAGTGCGAGAGTTCTGAAATATGGTGAGTACAAGTTGTGGTCATTCAATATTCTCTCGCGCAAAATATCATGAGAATTCTCTGTGGACCTTTTTGTCAATTTCGGAGGATGTTTGTGTACGGATCCTGAGTTGACACTTCACATTAATTGTAAATTCCCTACAATTGATCATGAGATGGCGATCATGAAATGAAAGTATAGAATGTAAGGAAATATATAATATATGAATGTACAATGTTTACTAAAGGAAGGGTTCAAATTCAATACAATTAATCAAGACATGTCTATGTGCTTGCAACTTTTTAGTTGCCTTTAGTTTAAATCTCTCACTTCTTCCAATTGGTTCACTAACACAAGGGATTAACAACTCTCTTGTTGATGGCTCGAGTTTGGGTTCAACACAATCGTATACATAAGGCGATCATTTGAAAGATGTCTCAATGTCATCGAAGTATCTTGAATAGGAATAAAGGACCTCATCCCCTATATAGCCTTCAGCTATACAACCTTATGGCCAAGCCTTATTCCTTACATATGATTTAAATTTTTCAAGAAACCTATAAAATTGGCAGAAGTAAAGTTGTCCATAAATGCTTAAATGTGCAACTAGAAAATTTAAAGAACGATGCTGATGCGCATATGTTAAACAAGTACCTTTCAATCGGATACATCCATCGATATTGCACTGGGAATTGTAATTAGGGGCGAAAATTTAAAGAGCAAGCTTTGTTTCATGAACAATGTGTATTGTCAAAATGAGTAACCGTAAATTGTGATTAAGGGGTGAAAATTATAGAATAGAACCTAGGTGTTCATGAAAATACATTTTAGCCATAAACATTTCAATATTTTTATTTTAGTCCCCCTCCCCGACACTTTTAGTGGGAACTAAAGTGAAAATATTGAAATTTTTTAAGGTTGAAATATAATTTTCTAAGTTTTATTCTGTAATTTTAAGGGGCAGGCCACCCTAGCCCCCTAGTTCGATCTACCCCTATTGTCGTGTGAACCATCACCATGAAAAGGGAGAGGAAAGATCATCTCTAAATGACACAAAGATAGGAATGATTTTCTGTTGTAGTTGATCGAGCTCCTCAATTATCAAAACCTTGGAACACAACTTCCTAAAAAAAGAACACAGCTTCACCAAAACAATTGACACATCGGGAGGCAGCTTATGTTTGATTGCCAGCAGAAGTAACTATTGCATAACAACACGTGAGTTATGACTCTTTAGCCCAGCAACTTTCCGAGCCTGTATGTTAATACATCGTGAAATGTTTCTTAATTACCCATCAAGAACTTTTCTTTTCTTTAACGTCACGAGGAAGATTTCCTTATTCGGTTTTGTGAGATGAATTTTACAGGTTGAAATTTGTCATACTCTTTTGGCCACACATCTTCACAAACTCCCAAGGCCCGTAAATCTTTTCTTGCTTGAAGATGGTCTTTTGACTTGTCTGAGTTGTTAAGCATTGTGTATAGCACATTGTCGCACACATTTTTTTTTTTCAATGTACATGACATCAAGACTGTGTCAGAGCAAATTATCTTTCCAATACGGAAAAGTGAAGAACATGCTCATCTTTCGCGATTACTAAGAGACAGAAGCAGAAGCCCTGGCAGTCTTCCTCCCCGTTCTTGCTACATCGTCATTTTTTCTAAACTCGAATTCAACATCCTGAAGTTGCTCTGAGATATCTACACCGGATCAAGTCTCTGGAGGTCCTCGTTTTTCTTGTTGCCCATTGAAACAATTGCATTGCAACCTAAACTTGTGTTTGCCATTGGGAAACCTCCGATGATTCATAAAAGCACCACTTTCGACTATGGGAAAGGCTCACTGAGTTAGAATCAAAATTGCAAGCTAGACACACTATCCTCTTATGCACATTCCACTCGGATAATGTTCTCAAGTTAGGAAAGTCACTTATCATCCACATCAAGGTTGAACGCATGTTCAAAAGTATCTTCTCGTGTGCATCATATGTCTCAATCCTGACATTCCATAATTCATAATTCAAGAAACTCCTTGAAAAATGGTTGGAGTTATAGATCGATGTCATCTCCCGATGCCTTTTTTCCTAGAATTATCATAGACAAAATGAAAGAGCTTTGTTTCATACATATCCAGGGGGCAACTTATACGGAATCAAGACAACAGGTCAAATACTATAATTAAATTTGTGCTAAAATTAATGGGATTTACACTCAAGGGTGAACACCTATAATGAATCAAACTATAAAGGCTCATTTAAATATATATATATATATATATATATATATAGGGATTTAATTCAAGAACCCTGTAAACGGTAAGAACCTACAGGTTAATTTTTCCAATTATTAATTGAGAAAATATAACAATCGTGTAATAGATAGTTATAACGTAACTTATATGATGAGTTTATATTTAATTTAAGCAATGTATAGGTCAATTTTTATTAATTTAAATAATTTTTTAAAATCTATCAACTCAAAGACATTTTAATTATTCTAAATTATTTTTAAAAAATATAAAATATAAGAAATTTTTCCCCGAATATTTTAGTTTGTATTTCAATTCTACTAATATCATATTTTTATGAGATATCTCATCAAACATTATACGTTAATAATCTGTTTATTTTCATATTAAATACTTTATTATTTATACAACCCATTCAATGTATAGCACCCGTTCGATCAATTCACAATTAATATTTTATTATGAATACAAAATTGGTTTATATATAAGAATGAAACTGAAATCTATAAATAATTTTATTTTCCTGTTTTATTTCTTTGCGATAAATAATCACATTCATATATAGAAATTCTAATTTGACCAGCACTTTGAAAAAGTCTGGGGAGTCACAGTAATCTAACATTGCACGTTTCCTTGTTCCCAAAAGCATTAAATGGATTCCAAGCCGATGCAACACGAAGAGAACATAACATTATAGTAACACAAAAGAAGACGACATGCAACATTAAAAAAAAGGGATATACTATTATTATACTAATATAAATACTACACAGGAAGAAATGAATCTGTGCTTTATCTGCTTCTAAATCCTTATCCAACTATATAAACTGTAGCTGGGAATAATCCATAATCTTGAGAAATTCCTCGTCCTTTTGATATTCTTCTAGCTACTTAGCTTCTTCCATAACATGGAATTAGGGTTAGATCTCAAGATTACCAAAACCAGACACGACACGTCGACCTCCATTGTTTCTGACTTTCATTTTGCCCATGACAGTACAGTAGGACATGTCTTCTTCTCTAAAGAAACTGATACCAAGTTCATCCTTAAAACCCACCTCAAAGGTCTCATGGTGCTTTTTTTTCTTCCTTTAATTTCTTTCTTTTTTTGTAAGCACATGAATCCTCCTAGTGGAGATAAACCCATTAGAGACACAGTCGAGCACTAAATGTGAGTACCTCTCATAGAAGGAATTCAAATTTTGGTTGGCACGTTGTGAGGGAGTAGCCCCTTCAACTGGAACCAAACCCTGGCCTGTTGATTTTTTTTTAGGTTAATACAATTGTTAGTTTTGATAACTTGATCAAATTTTGATTTTGGTACTTGTAGTTTTAAAGGATAGTTTTGGTATATATAGTTTGATTTAGAATTTGATATGATTTTAGTGATTGGTCTATATATATACATACATACATATATATATACATACATATATATATATATATATATATATATTAATTCTTATATTTAAACCTAGACAAAGTTCTTGTGAAAGTATAGGCACTAAAACTAATTATTTGAAATTAAATGAATCAAAAGTAAAATATGATCAAAGTCATAAAGACTAACAATTGGTATTAGCCTCTTTTTTTGTTTTTTTATTAATAAAGTAAACTGTAAGAACGTTATGAATGCAGGGTATATGAGAAGGAACATTGAGATCAAGATTAGTGAAGATGGGAGAGAGCTGTGGGTAAGAGGGGAAAAGACAATGAAGAAAATGACAATAATGCCCTTGAAGATGAAGAAATTAAAAAAGGAGGAGATGATGAAGATGAGAGAGTTCAAAAAGATATTCGAAATCCCAGAAGGGGTGTTCTTGGACGGGATCAAAGCAAGATATGACGAAGATGAATGGATCTTGACGATTGTGATGCCTAAAAGGGTTGGGATAAAAGAAGAAGAAGAAGATCCAAGTGAAGTAGATCAGAAGAAAGAAGAGTCTGAAGGAGAAGAAGGGCAAGTTAAGAAGCGTAAAAAAAAAAGGATGCCATGTTGTTTTCCTATGATGTTTGGAGGATCTGCTTTTGTTTTGTTTCTTGGGTTATGTGCTATACACTTTATTAGATGTAAACACAAATGACTTGGCCTTTGGCTTCATGTATAATCCAAACATGCTAAGTTTTTTCGTTACCTGAATCGTCGACAGTACTTTTATACGGAGAGAGTAATATAAAAGAATGAAATTATGAATCCAATGTATTTTTGCTCTCTAAGACTCTAAACTCATTTTTCTGAATTCTACATTTATTGAAAATAAAAAACATTAAAAATGATAAAATAAAAATAACATTAAACATATTATGAACGAATTTGGAATTAGATCCAAATTTAATGTTAAAGTATTATTGAAGGAGCATTAATTAGATTAAATTATCAAGTAATGCAATTACGGTGAAAAAAAAAACATTTCAATATACACTTATTGAAGGATAGGTGAAGATCTATGAATTCAAACCTGTAAATATTTCGGTACGTACATTCTCTTGAAACCTGCATGTTTTGATAAGTTCGTGCGCATGTGTTGACAAATGAGCATGTTTTGATAAGTCTATGAGCCTATGTTGATAAGTTCATATGCCTTCGTTGACAAATTCATAAGCCTCCATGAGGGCATTTGTGTCTTTTTATATATGAAAAATATTATAAAAAAGTCTCACGGGAATTCACCATAACTTTTAGATTTTAATGAACCATTTTGTTGTATTTTTCCTTGTTTGGGAGCTATGTGCAATTTGCCCTATTTTTTTAGGGGAAAAAAACACGAAACCTAAATTTTTAATTTACTATCTGTGTATTTTTTTTTCCTTCATAATTTAATACTTCAATTTTGCTATGTTAGTACCATTAGCTTCTATACAAAGGCTAACAATACTAATAGAGCAAAGTTTGCAAGAGCTAACAGTGTTAAAATGACAAAATTAATGATTTAATTAAGAAAGAAAAATAAACATGTACTAAATAAAAATTAAATGAAGGTATAGGTGTTGGGTTTTCTTTAGGAAAAAAAAAAGGTGTAATCCAAGTAAAACCTTAAAAAAAAAAAAAAAAAAAAAAAAAAAAAATAAGCAAGATCATATGTTGTGTATAAGACATAATGGATTTTTTTACCAAAAATTAAGGAAGTTAAATAAGTCACTTAACTATATCATATATTGTATATCTTTAGATTATATATTTGTTTATTAGTCAAACTAGTTAGTTTGGAGAAAAAATAAAAATAAAAATACTCTAAGATAATTTAATTCGTTTATTTAGTTTTTTTTTTTAAAAAAAATCAACTTTATATTATATTTAGGACAGGAAGGAGGGAATAGTTTTGTTTGTTAGTTTCAGCCGGTTTGCTATTTTCTTTTGAATATTGTCCATGGGATTCGCACTGGCTTTCTCTGACTTCTTTGTCTGATTACTCGCATCTGGATTTTCCATTCCATTGCATTTTCAATATCCTTTAGGATATCCAAAACACTCTCTGTAGTGTTATGGTAGCTCCTTGCCACCTACCTTGTCTCCAAAAATGTTCTATATATTTGCAGTGTTTGGAATGCAGTGGTAAATTGGCTATTGGTCTTTGGTTTCTTTCTTTCTTTCTTTCTTTCTTTTTTTTTTTTTTTTTTTTTTTTTTTTGCGCTTGTTCAGTTGTGGTGGTTGTCTTGTGTCCTTTGTATGTTTTTGTTTTGTTTTCATATGATTGGACCTCGTTATTATGTGGGCTTTATCTCCTGATTTATAGCGGCCCAATTCTATATGTATATCATTTTACTTTGTTCTAATGAATTGTTCATCTATGAAGATTGGGATTTACAAGAACAATGATAGCTGCAGGGAAACCATGCAATGTGATGTGCAGTTTATTATTATTATTATTATTAATTATACAAGAGGTGCAGATTTTATGGCAAAGAGAGCTCAACTTTTGTAAATCGTATATTATGTTGGAAGTAGGGCATACGATTATGAGCCCATAAGAACTACTTATATGGGCCAAACCTATCAGAACTGAGCCGATCCATTTCTTAGCTTCCCACTTTTATAAGAATTACCCTTATTTGACCCAGTATTGCTTGAACGTGGGTTGACAGTAACTGATGTCAGCCATATTTTTTTTTTGGATAAAAAAATTTTAGGAAAGAGGTTGGACTCACCCATTGATCCAATGGCAGTAAGATTTGTTTCAATCTACAAGGTATACCGGGCCCGAGAATACACATGCCTCCACCTTCACTTAGTGTTTCTACCGCTTCATAAACCCCTAGGATACCTATCTAAAGATTCGACCAACGCCAAGATCGAATCCCCTCTCTTTTGGTGAAGAAGTCCGATTCTTTCGCGTTAAATCCAAAAACGAGGGGTTCATCCATATTTGAAAAAAGGGAAAATCCCTTTAAGGTCCAAAAAAGCCAAGAAAGTATCAAAAAAGTCCCATAGAAAATTTTGATATCAAAAAAATCTCATTGTCAACTCCTTCAAGAGGTGATTAACAACCGTATCTCGTGAATTTTAATAACTTAGGATTTTTTTTTTAATCAAAATTTTCTATTGAACTTTTTTAACATTTTCTTAATCCTTTTGGATCTTGATGGGATTTCCCCTAGAAAAAAAAGTAACCAATCACTTTAATTTCCATTCAATCCATTCATCTTAATCTCTATGTATCTCAGCTTTTCCTATTTATACAAGTGACGCAAGGGATAAAATACTTATTACACCATATTCTCTCTAGTTTTTAATATAAGACATATTTATTTAATTTAATTTGATGAAGAAAGTTAGTCAATATAATAATATGTAATACTTTACATCACTTCAATATATATAGACACACGCACAGATATAATATGAAGTTTAAACAAATCCTATCTTATTAAAACTTTATTGTGGATGAATCGTGTTAAAATATTGATGGATAGATAAAAGAGTGTTGAGTTAAGTTTGTTATCAACTCATGTGATTAACATTGTAGCATATACATAAAGGCCATTTGTCATTGTATTAAAGGTTGAATGACATCATAGAGAAAAAAGAGAAGTTGATTAGTCTTTTAAGGTGTCGCTAGCAAGTCACTCTCTGGTAGCCGGTAGGTAGAAGCTCATCCTTCCTATACGTCCTTGTGGAACCTACTTTTGCCCGCCTACATCTAATCTAAACTATCCAAAACCGTACATTTTCTTATGCCATATCTTTTTTTTTTTTTTTTTTTTTTTTTTTTTGAATTGACAAGCATATGGCTTGGTTGCAGGAATGGATCAAAATCTTTGATTACTGCTGCAACCGAAGGGTGGCTTGTGTGCCACTACACCAACAGAGTGTTAGCGTACTATTATCTACGGTCTTAATTATAAGAACATTTTTATAATACAATTTGTACTATAAAAGTATTTCTATAATTAGGACCGGAGAGAGTATATCATATTAAGTCACAGTTATATACACTATGATTTTAGGGGGAAAAAATGTAACAAAGCCATTTGGGTATTTGTACTTACTTCATCACTTCACATTAGTTATTTTCCCTTTTTACTTCTTTGTTTTTAAACTCATCGTACATCTCACTTCTTTAGTTCTTTCAATTCCAGAAATTCCCCAGCACAGCATCAAGAATGAAGGATCTCATTCTATGGGGCAACACAACACAGAGCTTACTGATAACTTTAAGTCAAATACCACCAAGTGTTAGCTTAATGATTGATTCTATACGTCATACTCCCTTGCAGCTAACTAGCTATAATAAATGTATTATATCACACTATTCAAAAGACAACATAACATGAGAGATAGGACCAATTAGCATAACAACCACTATTTTCTAAGGTTATGAATCATGGAAATGGACATTCCTACTAACACAAATGTTAACATCACACGACAGAACCCAGCTCCTTATTCTAGCTCATTATAGGGCAAACTTAATTTTCACTAATAATAATAGTAATAATAACAAAACTTCAATTTCCGTCCACATTTGTCAACTTGACACTGTTTGACTTTCTATCTTGAAAAGAATTTGGAAATATCAGTGACGTCCTAAGGAAAAGAAAAAATATAAAAAAAAGTCACAACCTCAAATCCCCTATAAAAGAGGTTGAGACTTTTTGATATTGTAATTCTGTAGTTTGATATGAGATTTGAGGTTGAGACTCTTTTAATACTTTTTATCTTCCTTTGGACCTCACTGATATTTTCCCAAAAATTTCATTTAGATTCCGAGAGCTCACCTGAGGGACCTAACTGAGTAACCAAACTAACTTTGGTGTAGGCATGTGTTGAACTCTTTTTATCTTTCTATAAAGTGCATGTGTATAACAGCTGATAAAACGACCTTAACTTCCTAGAAAGGATGGAAGTTGGACTACCCTTTTGGGTATTTTGTTATCTTGTAGCTCCTTCAAAATGAAAGAATCAAGCCTTTGTTGTTACATTGAGCTGGAAAGTAGTAGTTTGGTTGTAAAGCAAAAGATTTCTGCAGACGCCGCATGTGCACACTTGTACAAGGATACATTATAGAAAGCCAAAAAAAGAAATTAACAGATAACGAGATTTGCAGGATTAACTAATAGTAGCTCTGGTCCTTAATATAAAATTTAATTTGTAGTGCAATGCCGGTAGCACTTTGTATTCTAACACAACACTTCGATAGCATTGTGTGTGTGTGAATTTCAATACCCTGGAGACAAATCTTCTGTGATTTAGTAGCCTGCACTTAGCTTGGTCATGACTAAGATTCAGTTAAAACTTGCGAGTAATTAAGTTTGGCATTCTTCTTAGTAGAAACAGATAAATTAGGATGCAGATAAATATTCAAATAAATTATAAAAGATATAAATATCAAAGTGTATTATTTACAAGTTATAAGTGATACACCTCATTTTAGGGCATGGAAAACCATGTCTTAGTTTATCCAAAATGGTAAATACCTAAAAAGGGTTCTATCGAGAATACATTAATCAGGGACCAATCTATTCAATGGTGGTTGGCAATGGCAATTGACCTCTTTATTGACTTGACCAGAAAGTCACAAATTACCAAAACCCAATCGAATCATCAATGCAATTGCACAATGCTCAGTTGTGAAATTCACACTGATGGAGAAAAAGAGCAAGTTCTGAAACAGGAACAGCACTGTGTGAATTTCGGAAAGAAAACATACTCTGAATCTGGAATACAATCTCAACAAAATTCATGACAACGACTTTGTTATGGAAAACTTTTTCTTAGATCATTCTTCCTAACAGAAATTGTAGGGACTGTAACAAAGAAAAAAATGGTTGACTAATATTAATGTAATTCAAATATCATTGTACAGAAGAGCAAAACAAAAGTAGTATATGACCCAAAAGCACAATATACATGGACAAAATCAGCTACAACGAGGATGAAGCAATATACTAAGAAATTTGATTACAATAGCAGCATCAAAAGGCAAAAAACCAAACAGGTGAGAAAGACAAACAGAATGGACATCAAATGACTACTTCAAATATCCTAAACTCTGTACATTCTAGGAGTGTTAAAATTACAAGAAATCTCTCCCCTTCACCATTATTGGCGTAATTCTCGTTTTACCTTTTGCAGCTTCTTCATTTTGTTCCCATGGAAGTATGAGTACAAAATGTTATTCAAGATTCATGATGGTTTAGCCTACCTAGAGTGTCAAGTCCCTGGGTTTGGCTCTGCACAATCTTTTGAAACACCTCCCTCACATGGCGGTCCAAGGGGTCGAGTCCATCTTTCAAAGCTTCACAAACATGTAAAACCTCCTGCACTCTGTGTCTGATCTCCCCTTCTTTCTCCTCCGCCAATGGGAAACGTACCGAATCACCCAATTCATTCAGCAACCTAGTACATTTCTCAATTTGATGAATCTCCTTTAGCAAACCACGAGAGTTTCTCCTCTCCCGCTTTTTTGACTCATCCATAATCCGCTCATATATTGATAGTAATGGAGCAGCCCATGAAAAAGTCCTCGGAATGGAAAATTGAACCAGGAGTCCACGGTCTTGGCATGGAATTGCCGCGACAAGAGCCCACATTACAAACAGCAGGATCGAACTCATAGTGAAAATGATCACCGCAAGCCCATTAGAAGCCACAAGATCATTCCCTCTGGGGGCATTCAAGTTGTTACCAATAGCCAAAAGCTGCTTTGCAGCAGACCAATTGCGAGAGACACTGCATGAAAGTGATCGAAAATGACTTGCCAAACGATGGTGATGATTATGATTATAATGATGATGATCCCTACCAGCAGAATTGCGGCTGAAGGATCGGTTCTTTTGTGCCGCTGACGCATTGAAATCTTTATCATCAAGCATCCCAATTGACAATTCAATGAGTGCCTTCTTGGCACGACGATATTGGCCCTCACCAATACTCTTCTGATTGTTCAATGCACAAAGAACAATCTCCAATAGCTTCTCCCATTGCCTAATCTCATCAATCCCATCTCGTATCGCATTACACACATCTAGAGCTTTCACATTCCGCTCAAATAAATCAGTCATCATGCGATCAACCGGGGGTTTAGACAGTAGAGCTCTGTGATCATGAAGGATATACCTAAATTCTTCATGAAGATAGATAAACGAATCAAGTAACTTCCATACCCATGAAAGTGAAAGCAAATCATCCTGGCCAACTGAAGAGAGATCCAAAAATTTGTCAGTGACCTGTTTCTGAAACGACTCAAGCTCCTGCTCCAAATTAGAGTTTGGATTATGCTGAGGTGTTGCTGAGCCTTCCATTGAATGAACTTGAATGTGATCGCGACGAAGACTCCGAATCGCGCGGCCAAAATGGGCTAAAGAAGGAGATGAATTTTGAAAGTCCGTCGCGGATATCCTCATGTAGGCTACCAAATCACGAAGCTCTCTCACTTACTCTTTTGCCCCAACAGTATCATACACTGTTTACCCCAATTTCTCAGACCCATTTTTTGAATTTCACAATTGAATCACTCGAACTGATTTCTTTTCTCTTCTTCTTCTTTTCTCCCCTTTAACCTCCAATCAGAAAGCTCTTCCACTTTGCATACAGTATACCCAGAAACAAAACGCAGTTAGCTTTTGAACCCACAAAAATTGAAAAATGAACGGAAATATCAAACCCAGATTTTCGAAGACAATTAAAAAAATTAGAAGCTGGAGAGAAATTTGGACAAGAACAATAGAGAGAAGAGAAATGAGAGGGACAATAACGGGAAGGAGAGGAATTATATTTGCAGGCGATGTGACCGCGTTTTATGGTGGTTGGAAAAGGAAAAAAGCAAAAAAAGCAAAAATAAAAATGAATTTAAAGCTTGCTTTCCATATAATTTGATCTCTACTTCCAACTCCCAAGCCTTAACTTTTTGTCCAATTTTGTTTTTCCTTTTTTTTTTTAATCTTTGGGTTAACACTGGTGAATGATAAGGTTGTGCGTGGGTGACTCTTGCTTACACACGCACCGCACACGTCTTAGACACGATTCTAAGATTCAGGAGACAATTACAAGCAAGGACCCAGAGCTTGCTTATTTAAAAATTATAATTCTCTATAAAAGCCAAGTTCTTGATAAGCTAGCCTATTCCCCCCCCCCGGGGAAAAAAAAAACAAATAATAATACTAATAATAAGCTAACATAATTCCCGCTTCATATGTGAAATTCAATGAACCTCTAGACAATTAATACGTGTGTGTAAAGAAGGTAATATACCACATATATTAATTAGTAATAAAGTACTATTAATAATAAGAACTAGCTATAAATCTCATAACATTGTTGTCAAATTCGGAAGTCAATTCACTGAGTTTGAAAAGTTTATGTTTGTATCTAATGAAATTGAGTTAACTCGTTTATAGAATCGTTCTATACATACACTCGGTCAAATTCGGTTTTGACTTTGTCAAACTCATGAACTCGCCGTTTTAAACCGAATTGAGCGAGTCAAAGATATGAGTAATAGAAATCTGAGATCTGAATAGTAAAAGACTAAAAATCTTTTTTTTTAAAAAAAACACACAAAAACTAGTATAAAGTTAGGAAGAAAAATACATAACTTATAGAACTTGCCTTATTTTAAACTTGTAGACCTTGTGCTGCTACCCCACCATATTTCTTTCTCAAGTTTGTGGCTTTTGTTTTTCATCCGTCATTTAACGTTTTACCTTTGCTTGTTCTTGCTGGTTTTTCAGAAGAAAGAAGACAAAGAACAAGAAAAAAGAAGGAATGTAGGGGGAGAGAGAGTTTCAATTTTGAAATATGATAGATGAATGAGTAATTTGTTTGTTGTGATATGTGAGAAGCGTGCAGTGTGTTTTTCTCTCGTGATATGTGAATATGTGCCTTCAAGTGTGCAAATTGCCCTTTAGTCTATAAGCTCCTTTCTTTTCCATGTTTTTTTAATTAAAAATTATTCTTGGTTTGGGTGAAGATTTGACTTGTGAGGTTAAAGAAGACTCTTTCAATAATGTGAATGACCAAATCAGACGCTGCACATTAGTAAGGTATTTTGTCTTTTCCTTCAACTTTTTTTTTTTTTTTTTTTTTTTTTTTTGGGTAATAATTTTCCTTCAACTTTTCATTGCTTTTAATTAATGAACATTTTAAATCGGAAGGTTTTTCCTTTTACCTTGAGATACTAGATTTTTCTTTGATTACTTCTTTTTCTTTTTTCTTAATTTGAGAATAATTTCTTACTACTTGTTAATTAGGTAGTATATAGAACTGAAGATGTCTTCAAGCACAAAGAAAAATATTAGAAAAAAAAAAAAAAGTATTCTTGTGAGAAAAAACTATTCGAGTAATAGATCGATATAGGATAGAAACATGGGATGGATGTTGATAGGAATGACAAAAAAGTAAAGTGTAATTATTGTGAAAAAATTGTTAATGGGGGTATTTATAGATTCAAAAAATCATTTAGCATGCACTAAAATAGATGTTGAAGCCTATGACAATTTTTCTGAAAAAGTAAAGACTACAATACGCAACTTGTTTATGATGCAAATTGTGTTTCATCTAAAAGGAAAAACAATGGGTTGATATCGGTGATGAAGATGCACATGCACAAGTTGAATCTCAAAATTCAGAGAAGGGACTGATGAATTTCTTAAGAAATACAAAAAATTATAGCAAAGGGGAAGGCAACACGCAATCAACCATTAATCATATGTTTAAGAGAGACTTGAGGGAAGAGGCTTATTAACAAGTAGCTTGATTTTTTTATACAAGTGCTATACATTTTAATTTTATAAAAATCCTGAATTTACAAATATGTGTGAAGTTATAAGAAGATTTGGTAAAGGATTTAAGCCTCATTCTTATCATGAAATTAGAGAAAAATATTTAAATTTGGAATTAAGAAACACACAGGCCTTGCTTGAAAACTTTAAGAGTGATTGGACAACAACAAGTTGTTCCATAATGTCTAATGGGTGGACTGATAGAAAAAGGTGCTCAATTTACAATTTTCTTGTGAATAGTCTCAAAAGGACAATATTTTTATATTAATTAGATATTTCTGAAATTTCTAAGACGGCTGCTGATAAAGTGTTTGATATGCTTGATGAGGTTGTGAAAAAAGTGGGAGAAAAAAAAAGTGGTGCAAATAGTAAATGACAATGCTGCAAATTATAAAGCAGTAGGGCAAAAATAATTGAAGAAAAGAAAACATTTGTATTGGACTCCATGTGCAACCCATTGTATTGACTTAATGTTGGAGGACTTTGAAAAAAAAATTATGTTGCATAAAGAAATCATTAGCAAGGGTAGAAAAATCACAACATATATTTATACAATATCAATGCTCATTAGCGTTTTGAGAAAATACAAAAATAGAAAAGATTTAATCAAGCCTGTTGCAACTCGATTTGCCACTGTATATTTGACTCTGCCATGTCTTAACGAGCACAGAGTACCACTGGTAAATTTGTTTAATTCTTAAGATTGGAAGAATAGCATATTTTCATCTACTAAAGATGGAAAAGAAGTAGCAAAAAGTGTTATGTACAATAATTTGTGGAAGAATATTGTGATATGCCTTAAAGGTGCTGCTCCTCTTGTTAAAATTCTTCGCTTAGTAAATTCAGAAGAGAAGCCAACTATGAGATTCATATATGAAGCATGGAAAGTGCGAAAGAAAAGATCAAACAAAATTTTAATAGTGTTAAAAAGAAGGCAAGTATCAAATTAAATTTTTGTACTTAATTTTATTATGCAAGTTTTATAATTTTTATAATTTGATTTTTTTATGGAATGACTGTTTCTTTTTATTGACTATTATTTGTGATAATTATGAGCTTATATGGAATATAATTGATAAAAGGTGGGAAGCTCAACTACATAAGTCTTTACATGCCTCGACCTACTACCTCAATCCTTATTTCCATTATGAGTTTATGACACTAATTTTAAGCCTCATTATATGATTAAAAAAGGGTTATATGATTGTTTGTCAAGGATGGTTGAGGATCAAGATGAGCTTAACAAAATTGAGTTTCAATTAACCGACTTTCATAATACGGGAGATATGTTTGGGCTTGAAACCGCATAAGCATTAAGGGAAAAAGCGCCTCCAACAAAATGGTGGGATCCTTATGGAGATGGATGTCCGAACTCAAATTTAAGACAAATTTAATAAGTTAACTTCTTAATTGATTTTTTTTTTTAATTTTAACACAAATTTAATGAGTTAACTTCTTAATTATAATAAATTAGTTAAAATGACTTATATTATGGATCGGTGTAGGATTGCTTCTTTATTTCCCCCTTACTCATCATTCATTCCTAAACATCAAAAGCCATACAAACATTGTCTGATAAAGAAATATAATCGAAAAAAAAAACCAAAACATCAATACTAAAACCAGAAAATTAACCATGGTCGTCGTTCACAACTAAAACATCACTATCTAGAAAAGGTTGTAGCAGAGGTGGAGGTCTTAATATCATTGTTGTCAAACTCACGAGTTGACTCTCCGAGTTTACCCTTTTTACGTTTTTAATTTACAAAAACGAGTCGAGTCGTGGTAAACTTGTACTAGTTGTAAACTCGGTTAAACTCATGAGTTTATACATCGAGTTTACCGTTTTTACGTGTCTAGCTTATAAAACTGCATTAACTTACTTTTAAACTTGTATTAACTCTTTCGATTTGATCATGCTCAACGGCTTTATTAAATCGACAAATAATCAATGTTGATAGATTTAATTTCAATTATTTGGATTTAAAATATATTGAAATCAAATTGTTGTCATTTTTATATTTTAATTATTTAATTATATATTAGTAATACCTATTTAATAATAAAAGTAAATTCTTACGAATTTATGATTCGAGTTCATAATACGAGTTTACATCACATCACGAGTTTGTTTAAATTTTTGAGTTTGACAACCTTGCTTCACACCTTATCAAATTGACACGACCCCTTTCAATAAAGCTTTAGCCACCCCTCGGTCACTAAATTTGCTTCCCTCAAAATCCATAAAATAGAGTAATTTCTTATTAATTTCCTTTTTTCAAGGAGATTCTCAAGTAATACATCACATTGCCATTCCGTCGATGACGAACCAAAATACAATTTACTAGAACACGATTGTCAACTTCAAACACAATATCCTCAAGTTTGTTCTCAATTGCGTATCAAAAGCTTGACCAAAGCCAAACATTCCGGCACAAAAGCAAATGCAAAGATTGACACACCACCAGTGGCGGAGCCAGGATTTTGAATGACGGGGGGCGAGAATATGAAATGTTATATCAAAAACAAAAAAGTACCGAAAATATAATACAGACCTAATATATAAAAAAAATTAAGAGAAATATATTACATAAATTAAGATAACTTCACTTGACTCTTGCCCTACGTGTTTTCATATTGTTAAACTCATCTATAATTGAATCTGTGCTAAAACTCAAAACAATTTCTTTTTCAATGTATGTAATCAAAGAATCATCAAGAAATTGGTCTTCCATTCTATTTCGAAGCCTGTTCTTGATTATCTTCATAGCAGAGAAAGATCTTTCAGTAGTTGCTGTAGAAACTGGAAGAGTGAGTACAAGTCTAATTACTCTATCAATAAGAGGATAAATGGTGGACTTTCCAGTTCTTGCTAGCCCTTGACATAATTCAGATGTAGTTGATAAATTATCAAATCTGGATGTTTAGGAATGTCTAGCTCAAAATGTTGTAACTCCATCTTCAAACGCAAATTTTCTAATTCTGTGAAGTCTCGAGAATAAAATTTATCAACAAGTTTGCAAATGTCATCACTATTAAATGACTTGTACCCGTTTCTTGGATCTAAAGCCATACTCAAAGCAAGTAATTCAACAGCATTATCATTGAACCTACTATTTAATTCTTGCAGTTGATAATCAATTGTAGCACAAAAGATATTTACCCTATAAAATTTTTCAGTAGAAAAATCACCTTGTTCATTTCGAGCACGACCTCTCCTTCCAATATATTTTGCACTCATATCTCGGAATGTCAATGTCATGTTTTATGCAAAATTCTTGAACATCAACCAAGAAATCATCCCAACTTTGTCTCTCTTAATTTCGAAGTAACTCTTTTGTAGTTGAAATAAGATGTAAAGCATTTGAAATATCTTGAGACTCTCGTTGCAAAGCTTGACAAAGGACTTGATAATACCCATAATATCTTTCATAAGGTGCAATATGATGACAAAATCAAAAGATGTCAATGATGAGTATGCATTATCTCGCATTTCCACGATGTGATCTTGTCTTTCCTTCATTAGAAATATTGTCAAGAACTTCACATGTGGCTTGAAACATTTTAAACAAACTGCATATAGAATTGTAATGAGAACTCCAACGAGTAGCTCCATTTCGATGCAGAGTACCAATCTCGATTAAGACCAACTCTGTTTTCGAGTTCATCAATAGCAATCATTCTTGCAATTTCATTGGTTTGGGCAACTCTTAACTCATCATTACGCTTACAAGAAGAAGTAGTGATATTAATTATGAAGTTCAATTTTTCAAAAAATTGATGAACATGTTTTACCTCATGAGATGCAGCAACCAAGGCAAGTTGAAGGCGATGAGCTAAGCAATGGACGTAATAAGCATATGGGCACTCAGCACAAATTAAAGCCTCGCAATCCATTCCATTCACCTCGCATATTGCTAGCTCCATCATAACCTTGTCCTCGAATATTTTCAACATCAAGATTATGACGACGAAGAGTGTTGAATATTCCTTGTTTCAAAGTCTTAGCACTTGTATCTTCCACATGTACAAGACCGAAAAACCTTTCTAGTATAAAACCATCTTTATCAACGTATCTCAAAACAATAGCCATATGCTCCTTTTTAGATACATCACTAGCTTCATCAACAATAAGACAAAACTTGGCATTGGAAATTTCTTCCCTTATTGTGTTCTTTACCTTTTGAGAGAAAACATGAAGAATTTCCTTTTGAATTTGGGGAACTATATGATGCATTTTGAGGAGCTTTTTCTAAAACAACCGCTGCAACTTCTTGATTTTAGGAAGCTAGAAACTTTATCATCTCAAGAAAATTACCCCGATTAAGTGAATCTAAGTTTTCATCGTGACCTCTAAAAGCACATCCTTGAAGAGCAAGCCATCTTGTCACGTCCACGAAACTTGTAGTCTCAAACGATTAGTTGCAATCTCGAGAAGTAAGTTTTTCAACAAATGTCTCAATATGTTGAGATTGGTTCATAAGATCATTACATGCACTCATGGCATTTTTATGCGTTGAGATAACATTTTTCCCAACGTGGCGTAGAAAAGCACAATTTTCTCCATCATTAACCTTTTTCCAGTTTCTAAATCCCTCATCAACAAATGTATTTAATCCAGAACGACCACTGCCACTTGGTTTACTAAATAAATAACAAGGCAAACAAAATGCAGCATCTTTACTTGGAGAATACTCTAACCAAGATGGATACAAATCAAACCAAGAAGAGCAAAAATGACGTCGATTCTTCTCCGGACCAGAAAAAGGATAATTTTGAAGCTTGCACTGAAATGGACCAAGTTTAAGATAAGCGCGATGAATTTCATCTTGTTGATTTATAGGATATTTCCATATTGGAGGGCGTAGTGCAGGATCTCTTTCCAATGAAGCAAGATTAACTTCTTTAACTACTTCTTTATTTTCAATTCTAGGACACTTTGAAGGAGTCGTCTCAGTATTTGTCAATTCAACATTAGAAGTAGATGCGGGCAAAGACTCACTATTCTTTCTCTTAAAAAAAGTATCAATCGTAGCATTCTTGCCCATAATAATCACCTACAAAGAGTATGAATTAATTCACAAAATTCCATATCACATATTCCATCTCGCAAATTCTATATCACAAACTCCATATCAAAAATTTTAAATAACAAATTTTCTAACTAAACCCTAACTTTATTTTTCTCAACTCAACTACCTAAGTAAAAATATAAACCATATAACTTTTATTCAAGCCTCATTAACTCCATTAAAAGCAAAATAATCATCAAGAAGTCTTAAAATTTCAAAATCTAACAAATCCCTAAATTTTTCACAAGACAAATTTCATCCAACTAAAAGATAAGAGACCAGAAAAATAAATTATATCAGTCACCTCTAAGTCGTAATCTTCTGTGCGCGTGGGAGGCAAGACCGTTGAATATTTGAATTGCTTCTTCGGATGTTCTCTGTGCGCCGACAGCCGACTGTGTAATGAATTAAATAGAGAAGGTGAAAAGGGGGTTTTTTTAACGTGTTGTGTCGTGACTCTGCGTGGTGGGGCGGCTGTCTTTGCCTTTTCTTTTAATATTTGATTGTCGGATTGTGGTTTTGTATTTTAACATTTGATCATTGTGGGCTCCCCAAATTCTACCGAACTCATGACTTGCGGGCTTGGTGTTGGACACTTGGATTTGTTGGTGGTTTGTAAATTGTAACTAATTGAAAATAAAGTTGGGCCCACTCCCCATATTGTTCCCATTATTTGAGACTTGGGTTTGTTGCTGCACAGAGAAGGCCAGATCGCATGAGAAGTCCCAATATTCCCATATCCACTATTTTTTTTTGAGGGGGGGCGGGGGCCCACCCTAGCCCCCCTGTATCCACCCCTGCACACCACCCTCAACATAAGCACCATCGAGAGTTAATTTTTTTTAATGTATTACCTTCAAAAGGGCTTGTAATACACCGATTTTTAAACTATATTAAAAGTTTAAAACTATTTTTCAAATACACTACTATGGTAATAAAGAATCAAAACTCAATGTAATTGTTACGGACTGGCCCAAAAGCCCAAGTCCATGGTGTGGCCCAAACGGAGCCAGGAGGTATGATCCGCTAATCATAGGGGGAGATCCGGAATCTTGGCTAGGCACGATCTACCCATATCCTAACGGCCTTTCGAGATACTCACCACTAGGCCGAGATATCCGCCCCGGACACCTTTATAAATACAGAGGTCAGGTAACCAGGTGCACACATTCTAACTCAGACTATTTACATACAGTCTCACTGTGCACACACACCACCCCTTTGTCGTGTACAGTGATCCCACACTCTCCTGATTATCTCCTCCAAGATATTCAGGTAGAGCCTAGCTATCCAAGATCAAAATACCAGCCCTTAGCTAGACATCTGTGTTCTATACCAGAATAGTAATAAAAAAATTACCATAGTAGAAAGTTTAAAAGTCAATTAAAAAAAACATTTATCAAGCTATAACAAACAATAACTTTCCTTAAAGCTTTTAACACAATATGATGGTAGAAAAGAATAATTCCAGTAGAATAGTTTTAATAATAGTTTGAAAAAAAAACTAATTAGAACAATTTAATAAACTGTTTTCAAACACAGCAGATGTTAGTACTATAAATCTCTTTAGCCAAATCTATTATCTCAAAATCATAATAAGAGGGGCTTTGCCTAATAACAATAATACATATTTATCGAATGTTTCAATCAAACAACAAAAATAATATAGTTTCCAAAACTATAGTTCACAAATTTTATAGAATCCTTAAATCATAATCAAATAGTTTTTAAGTAATGACATTACATATATAAACTGGAATGACAAATGATGACATGTGCAAGTAATAGGACCATTATTGAGAGCCAACAACTAGGCGCACCTCTTACAACTTCCATGCATCCCTACTTAAATATCACCTTAAAAAAAATAAATATAGCAACTGTGAGATCCAAAGATTTTAGTAACCATTAGTTATTCAAAAATATATACATGCAAACTAAGATCAAGAACATATGGTTATAAAATTAAGTTTAACTCACAATAATTTCTTTATATTATTCTTCACATAAAACCTTTCACAAAATAATTCTCGATTCGGTTTCCAAAACGCTCTCCCAAAAAGGTTCCAAGACGATTGAACATCATAATTCATTTTCTAAATGTTGTTCACAAGAAATTTCACAAAAATCTGTCTCAACCTTGTTATAAAAAATAATTATACAAAAGCTTTATTATCTTCAAATAAAAAATCACATATATGATATGCCAAGCAAATGATTGATGCACAGATCATTCTTATTACCCCTAACTAGCCTTATAACCGTTGGATTTGGAGCCATAGTTAACAAATGATTTATCCATTTAATTGGATTGCACAAAGTTCCAAATCATGAGGTGTCACCCGGCCAGGGTCCCTAGTTCATCATGATTGGACTATATCTCCCATCCTTTTGACAAAACCAAGGAGGTATCATTGTCCACCAAACCCGTTGTAATTCCTATACCAAAGGAAAAAAATTGGAGACTGGGCCTAAGAATCGCCACTCACTGTACACTAAGTAGTGGCATACTACGTGGTATTTACATACACAATAACTCCCATCACTACTCAACATCTATCCATGTGCATCAAGTACAAATAATCACAATTATGATATGTATATACAAGTTCCAAATAGGATTTATTAAATAATGCATCCTCTCAATCATCATTAAGATAACAAATAACATCATCTAAAACATATAGCATCATTTCGAAATCATTTATAACAAATGGTATTTCCATTATAAGACACAAGCATGTTTAACCAGTTTCCAAGATATATCACCATGAGTTCTAATACACACAAGCATGCTTGAATAGTTTCCAATCTTATCAATATAAGTTTTTAGTCAAATATATAAATTCAAATCAAACCCTTATGGGTACAACAAATCCCAAAATGGTCACACACACATGCGTGTGTGTGTGTGTGTGCATAGACACACGTATAGATACATATACATATACAGACACACACACACACACACACGTACATACATACATACATGTTGGAAATTATGCCCTAAGGGCAAGTCATTGTACTTTAAATGTTAATGTCATTTAAAGTATTCTCCATTTAGTTATCATTTCATTTGTATGTTTATAGTGATAACTGTATCCTTGGATATATCTTATATATTATCCTAAATGTCAGGTCAGTCATCTACGCGGGAGCGAAGATGAAATAAGACTAATATGACTTTGATGAGGTATGGAGATACGAATCAAAGTCATAGACACTTGTAAGAATACAAGGTGTTGGACCGACCTACTATGAGAAAGCTGTATGAATTTAGTCATAAGCTTATCTCATGTATAATCGCGTCACAACGCTCTTTGACCTGAGATCATCATGGATTCCTACATAATGAGTCACTGATCTTTGACCTAGTCAAAAGTCACCTTTAACCGGGTGATGATAAAGGCTTGGATTGAGATCAGTGGTTTTCATGTAGAGGAATGTGAGTGGTCAAGATGAAATTTGTCCCTCACATTTGTAGAGAGATAATACTGGGCCCTCGATGAGTGAGTTTAAGAAATGTATGGCCATACTACGATGGAAAGGAGTTTCCATTTCAATTATTAGACTACTCAAAAATTGAGAAAGTAATGGTCAAAAACAGGAAGTTGACATTATCCATGCCTCATCCTTAACCAAATTATCATGTGACAAAAGGGACGTGACATGGTTGTATAATAGATTGTATCGTATCATTGATCCCTATATGAATTAGGTAGTCGCAATGTCTTGCTAGAGGCCGCTTGCGACTTATGGGCTAGTACAGTATTGGCCAGCTGTCAATCTCATGTGGGCCTGCAGGGTCGCACACAAGAATAGCCCAACACGAGTAATAGCCCAACACGAGTAATAGTGTCCAGATTCATTGAATCTTATATATGTCTAAGATTTAATGAATACGTATTTAATCTACGATGGATATATATATATATATATATTATTAAATTCAAAAATAATATAATAATATTATTTAATAGAGATTATAATATTATTATATAATATTTGTTTTGTATTTAATTTATTTGATAAATTAAATTTCTAAAACAAATAGAGATGTTGTATCTCGATTTAATTTTCGAATAAAGATATCATATATCCGATTTGATTACAATTGAGATATAGTATCTCGGATTTAATTAAATACATGTATATCATATCTCGATTTAATTTATAGAGATAAATTAAATCGAGAAGACTTTTAATTTGGATTAAATAAATAGATTAGATTAGATTTATTGGATAGATTTAATTAATATATTATTTTAATCTAAATTCATATTTCAAGATTAATAGGGATTAATTTTGTATATATAATACGCCTATTGGGTTCAGAAAAACCTACGGGACATTTTGTCAGTGGTATTAGAAAAGCTGCTAGAAATCCTAGAGAGAAAAGAAGAGACGCAAAATTTGAAGGCGCTAGCACGCTGCCATCCGTGTTCAAGTGTTGTTTGGTGTGGATATCGGTAGAGGGAGTGGATTCACAGAGTCGGCTCCTGTTGATCGAGTAGGTAGCCCACGAGTTCAAATTTGAACGAGACGCACGTATAGGTATGATTTGGTTCTTTTCTAACTTGATTTAAACGCCCTTGATAGATCATCTCAAGGGATTCGTAGATTTAAATGGATGAAAATCCTTCCGCTGCGTGTACGGATCCCAACAATACATACATACATATATGATATATATGTTGGGCAAATGATTTGTCCAGTGACAGAACCTAAGAGTTTCTCCTGTGAATCCAAACTACATTGTTTAGTTTAGTGAGGGCGCGCCAAAGATTTTTTTTTCTTTTTTTTTTTTTTTTTTTTTAAAAAAACAAACGAGTGTAGTGCTTTTCTCGATTGATTCTCGGAAATTGCGATCAAGCATTAGTCGTGAGAATCAATCGAAATTACGGATCTCGGGACAGATATAGTTCCCGCATGAATTAAAACTTTATATTTAAATTTAGAAATCAAATCGCTAATGCATCGGTAACGAGCTAATGAACCAAATCACAGACAGTTCCGCAATTTTGAAATCAAATCACAGACAGATGCTTTGGAAAGGCTATTGGAAATCTGGGATTAAGTTTAGCCAAAAACAACAACCTCTCTCACTCTGTGATTTGGCCAAAAAAAATTATGTTGCATAAAGAAATCATTAGCAGGAAGTTCACGGGAAGCGAGTGAGAGAGGTTGTTGTTTTTGGCTAAACTTAATCCCAGATTTCCAATAGCCTTTCCAAAGCATCATGCGTGATTTGATTTCAAAATTGCGGAACTGTCTCGTGATTTGGTTCATTAGCTCGTTACCGATGCATTAGCGATTTGATTTCTAAATTTAAATATAAAGTTTTAATTCATGCAGGAAGTAATTCTGTCCAGATTCGCAATTTCCGATTGATTCTCACGACTAATGCTTGATCGCAATTTCCGGGAATCAATCAGAAAAGCGCGCTACACTCTGTTTGTTTAAAAAAAAAAAAAAAATCTTTGGCACGCCCTCACTAAACTAAACAATGTAGTTTGGATTCACAGGAGAAACTCTTAGGTCCTGTCACTGGACAAATCATTTTCCCTATATGTGTATATATATATATATATATATCAATATTAGTATTTAATAAAAAAAAAAATTAATTCGTCTATAATTTAAATATATTAACTAGAGTAAAATACTCTAATCACCCTTCCGTTTTTTGCCTTAATTACACGCACCTCCCTTCTATTTTGAAAACATACACTCTAGTCCAAATCATTAATACCGTTAAAGAATATTCTGAAAAGATTCTTCAAGTATATTTTTAAATTAAAAACCATATTAAAATAAATGTTGTTTACTAATTTACCCCTAATTATACCAATTCCCTAATTTATCTTTTAATATTAATGTTCATTAATGATCTATTTAATATTTTTAATAAATTTAATTTAGAATAAGCTTTAGTAATATGTTTATGTGGTAAATATTAATAACTTGTTCAAGATTTGAGTAATTATTTTTAAGAATATAATAATATCATTTTATAATTATATAACTTAATTGAATATATGTATGTATGTATTATTGCAAAACATCATCATGTGTATTTTAAAATTACATGATAAGTTTAATAAATAAAAGAGATTAAGAAATTTAAATTTATCAAAAAATTAAAATTTATAATGATCAAATTAATTAACTTTATAATATGATAAATTTAAAAGTATGACAAAAATATAAAAATATATACTAATTTTTTTAATTTTCAATAAAGATATGTAATTAAATGATTATTTTTTTGCCAAAAACTACATGATAAGTTGTACTACCTGGTCCTAATTATAAGAGCTAGTTGACTTTCTTTGGAGAGATTAAGGAAGCTAAATAAGTTACTTAATCATTTCATATGTTGTGTATTCTTAAATCATATATTAGTTTATTAGTTAAACTAATTAGTTTGAAGAAAAAAATAAAAATAAAAATACTCTAAAGTAATTTAATTAGCTTCCTTAATCTCTCCAAAAAAGTCAACTAGCTCTTATAATTAGGACTAGAGGGAGTAATATTTATTTTAAGGAGGGGTATTTTTGTCAACATAATGAATCAATGTTGTGATTTAACGGTCAACTAACAAGTTAGATGGATGGAAGTTGAATATCAAAACTAGAAGGGAAGTTTATGCAACATATATTTTGATTTAAGGAAGATTCATATAGGTTTTCAAAATAGAGAGGAGGTCTCGTAATTTAGAGTAAATAGATGGGAGGTTGATGTATTTTACTCTATTAACTATCATTTTATGATAAAAATATATATTAACCACCACGGTAACAACAAAGATGTACGATAGTTTTAAACAAGAGTTCATTTTATTAACACGAACAATTTTCTTAATAGATATATTAATTATAAATTTAAATACATTTTTTTCACATATAAAGTTTATAGAAAGTTTTATATTTCATATGTAGAGCATTTTAGGTACATTTAATATCTTTTCGTCTAAAATATTCTTAGAAGTAAATCAAATTTACTCGTCTATGATTAAAAATAAATTATTAATATTAATATCTTGTATTAAAAGACATTTATGTGTTAGGGAAAATTATTTAGAGTACTTTTATTTCAATTGATTTTTGCAAATTGAAATTGGCATGAGTTATGCTTGCCTTTTTTATTTTTTTGGTTTTTTTCTAGCTTGATAAAAAATAAATACAATATTTTTTTAAAAAAACTCGCACTTATTTTTTTTATCAATAATATCAATCAATTAATTTCTCAACTAAAAAAAATACTAAATTGATATCAATGATACTATCATGGCATGTGTTGTAAGGATGTTTCCACTGATCTCTCCCTCCACTTAATTTCTTGAATTATTATTGATTATCCTTTTAGAATATAAAAAATTCCTTTAATTTAGCGAATCATATTTTATTATATTATAGATTAATGTTGATTTATAAAGCAATAAAGTCATAGAACAATAAAACTCGAATAGGGGAGAGAAGAGAGTAGAGGGCATTAAAGTTATTATACCCCTATTTTGAAATCCCAAATTAGGTTAACGACTCAATTAAGGATTTGTTGAATTTACCAACTTAATTTAGAATTTACCTATTTTAGGTAGCTTTATATGGGATTTTCCTTTTTTTTTTTTAATCTTTCAAGGAAAATAAACAAGGTCTCAAGCATTCGAGAGGAACTCATCATTACATTGAAGGAGCAAATGGGTAATGTTCAAATCATACTTTACAAAATTATATAGAAGTAAAAAGGATCAATATCTAATATGTAACACAAAAGTAGCAACCACCTAGAAAACTTATACAAAGACCATTATCTCACAGGTTGGTCGATCACAAATTTCAAGGTTTGCAATTGTACAAGCCTAGTGTTTTAGTTAATCCAAGGCCAAGGAACTTGCTGATAGAAGAAATGATCAAAAATCAGTGCAAACAAAAAGTTTTCATGTGATATGAAGGCAATGAGAGAATGAAACTTTATATCTCTGTGACTCGGTTGCCTGAGCAAGTAATACCCTTCCAGTGCTGCACACATGAATCATCACCATTTGCAGGCCAACCTAGCTAGGATGGTGAATTCATGCTGCTAAATAATACCCTTAAAGCAGCAGTTGCATCGAACATTCTGATACAGCTACTTACCAAACCTAAAACATGTATAAACAGAAAGATTCCTAAACTCGGTGCTTATTTGTCCCAATAGAAATAAAAGCTTAATCGCCCGTCCCCGATTTCTAATATTTTGCCCGTCGATGAAATACGATTTTGGCGAGAAATACGCAACCAAATAAACGCATGCATTAATAAACAAATATTCCTATTAAGTGGAATATTGAATATTGATGATGATTATGATGATTGATAATGATGATTATGATGATTGATAATGATGATATCGATGATGATTATTCCAATTTAGGAATTTTTCCTAGACTATTTATAATTTAGAGAGCCTGCCTCAATCCTCAATTCCTCAAACCTCAAACGCTTCTTCACCCCCCTATGGGGCCATCTATTCCTCAGTGCTCAGGCAAGCGGAGGACACCACATCAAACGAGCACGGTGGAGGACGACGACGGCGAAAGATCCCAGCGAAAGACGAGGACGGAGGATGGAGGACAGAGGACGACGAGCACGACAGTTTCTCCTGAACAGGTCTGTCTTACGATCCTATTGTGTGTATAAATTTCTTATTCCTCTTGATTGTGAAACCTTTCATCTGTGAAATTCTTCTTTTTATCAGTCAACTGTAATGGAAAGCAACACACCATATCTTCCTCAAGAAATTTTCACAGATATTCTCAAACGACTTCCCGTGAAACCCTTAATCCGATTTCAATGTGTATGCAAAGATTGGAAGAATCTCTTCAAAACCCCATCATTTATTGCAGAACACGTCCGCCATTCCACCCAGCAAGACTACGTTCTTCCTTTCAAGTGCTGGGGTTATTTATGTTTGATCAATCGTGATATGCAAGTCCTTACATGTGAGACTCCACCTTCCTTAGTGCGTCGTGGCTGCGATATCATCGGTTCCAGTAATGGCTTGCTTTGTCTCGACTATAAATCTTCTTTTATTTTGTGGAATCCAGCAACTAGAGAGGTCCTCCGAGTGCCCAAAGTTCCTGGGTTTTGCGATGTAGGATTTGGTTTCAGTCCAATTGTTAATGATTATAAGATAGTGACACTCTCTTTTTCTAGGTTGGATGATGTTTCGGCTTATTTAGTGCGAGTGTTTTCCCTAAGCACAAGGTCATGGAAAGAAGTTGGGAAATTAAAGGGTACAAAGGCTTTTGTCGCTCCTGGTTTCAGTTTTGATGGAGTAATATTTTGGTTTGGCTTCTGCAGCTCTAGAGAACGTTGTCTAATTTCATTTGACATAGCAGCGGAATCATTCGCATTGATACCAATTCCTGGATCTGCCCATGCAACAAGTGCGAGTAGGCTTACTGCGTATGAGAACAAACTGGCTATGCTTTCTACAATTAGGGTTGAATACAAGAGTGGGATTGAAAGCACCGAATCATTTTCCATGAATTGTGCCATTAACTTATGGGTGATTAGGAAGTGTGTAGATACATCAGGAGAGAGATGGATTTGGACTAAAGTATATACAAGCCACCCATTTCCCGATCGTACTTTCTTTTTAATTCCAATGACTATTTGGAGAAATGAAATTGTTGGAGTTGGAGCTACGAAAGGAGAAAAAGTACTTGTTTTCTACAATCTTCATACTAATGAATTGAAGATGTTTTCCATGGGCAAATATTCCAATAGAACTGTAATTTGGCATTATGCAGAAAACCTTGTCTCGGTTCGCGACATTCACATGGAAGCTTCTTCATCCTAAATCCTAATTACTATATTGTCTATGTGGTGGAAATGGATTTATATATTATATTTGTTTAGATACTTTTGTTTAAGTTGTGTGCATAAAAAAGGTTTTCTTCTATTTTTACGTGTCAAAAACGGTGCACATTAAAAAATTACATGAATGACCACGTAAAAAATGAATATGTTCTTTTTTATCCTTCATAGCATTTTATTTTGCGTATACGATACATATTAATATGGAATAACTCATGGACTTCGCAACTTTGCATGATCGTTTTACAATCCACCTTCTCATGCGTGAGTATGTAATAATCAGAGGGCAAAGAGAATGACAATTTTTTTGCAAACAAAGTGATTAATAATACTATTGAATTATTAGTATTTAAGACTTTATACCTATTATATAGCTGCCATTAGTTCAGACTATAAAATGAGTAAAAATCATTTAATTTGATAATGAAATATGACCAAGAATAAATCTCTACGCGGGTCATCTATATATTATTTACAATCTCTATTGAATTATGGGAAAATTATAATAAAGGACCAAAGAAAAATAATATTTATTAAGAAAGACCATAAAAATAGTAATTATTTTGAAGGACCAGAAATTAAAACATTAAAATAGAAATACTAAATTGCCCTTACCTAGATTTTCTATATTCTCACTAACTAAATCGAACCTGGAGTTATTGATAGTAATGATAATTAGAGACCAAATCGAGAATCAATTAAGTTGGCGTCTCTCTTACCGCACCGAAATCTCCTCTCATTTATGATCAAGGTGACTTCCTTTTCGTCTCTCTTGAATTCATATTATTCAGCAAAATAAAGCCACTTTTTTTTTTCCTTTCAAATCAAAGATAATCCCCTCAATTTGCAGATTGAAGCTTTGCCATCATGAGATGAAACGTTCTAGCAATTACACTTCAATGGCTATATATAATATAGGGTCAAGGTGCAGATTTGCCAACCAACTATTACCTGAGGAGCGTCTGGCACAAATAACAATTGAGGGGACCAAAATTACCAATCAACAATTAAAAAGTGAAAAAAACACAATTTGGAGCAGATTCACCAACGAACTATTACCCCGTCACTGTCTTGGTGTCTCTGTCTTCCATTAACTGTCACAGTGTCGGCGACGTCAGCATCTCCAAAGCTTCTATTGTTGCTGGGTGTTCCACTCACCCTCTTGAACTCATCCAGTAGTCCACAGGGTTCGACTAGCACACACCTTACACCCTGGTTCCATCCCTCCGATGCCACAAGCAGCAACCGCTGCTGCTACAATGCCTACTCCCATGGGTCCCATCTCTGTTGGTGTTTTCCTTTTCCAATAAGAAGGCTTAACCGCTCTTTTCTCCAGCGTTTCCGCCACCATCCTACGCCAGTGCCTCATATTTTAACTTAATTGTGATAGTTGTTTTTTTTAATAGTTATTTGGTGTTTGTTTTTCACTTTTAATAGTTATTTGGTGTTTTTTTTTTTCACTTTTTAATTGTTGATTGACAATTTTGGTCCCTCAATTGTTATTTGTGGGACGCTCCTCGGGTAATAGTTGATTGGCAAACCGCACCTTCACCCTATAATATATAAGCAAAAGGAAATTGTTTCCTTCCTTCCCCAATCTAAGTTATATATTTCATATTATCAACAAAAAACTTATAAATGTCCAGTCATGAATATACTCGGTTCCGATCATAAATTTTTTCAGTTTTTCCATCATCTCTCTCCATGGTTTTCTCATAATGAAGAAGATTTGGAGGATAATGAGTAATCACTCCAAATTCTGATTTAATTAGAAAGAATATAAGGAATATGGCTAAGGGTAATTTATTCTTTCTATTTTAATGTTTTAATTTATGGTCCTTCAAAATAATTACCATTTTTATGGTCCTTCTTAATAAATATTATTTTTCTTAAGTCCTTTATTATAATTTTCCCTTGAATTATTGCAAAATTAATTAATCATTCAATAACTTAATAAAATAAAATCAAATTGAATCACAACATTAATAGTTAATGATAGAATATGTCAAACTTATATTTTCAGCATTTTTTATGAAAAAAATAATAATAATAAGCAAGTACTCCCTCCATTTATTATTATAAGTAATTAATAACAACTTAATATAAATTAATGAAGTTAATTAAAATTAGTTATATTTCTTATAAAATACCAAAATTTCATATAAAGTTTTAATAAGTCTGATAAGATTTTATTTTTTATAAATTAGATTTTATTAAAATACCTTGCCATTGTAGCAAGTGATAGTTTTTAAATTAGAATTTAGGAAAATCTTATCAGAACTTGTTAAACCTTTATAAAAAATGGAAGCATGTTTTTTAAATTTAGTGGGACATTTCTGTCAATTTCATTTAATTTTAAAAATGACAAATCAGGCCCTTATACCCCTTTGTCATTTTGAATACAAGCAGAACCCCCCAGGCTTGCACGGGTGCAACATCTACATTGGTACAGTACACAGATTGTCCTACCATTCATCACCCTTCAATACATACAAAGCATAAAAGAACTTGTCAAAACATATTCAACTAAAATTCATGCACCATCAAATACACATATGCCCACTATCAAAAAGGTAATGCGACCCATCAAATAACAACTCCGACAATATATTATAAATTACAATATATGTCTACCTTATTAACAAAACAACATCTCCTTGCAGATAGCACAAAATAAACGAAACATTGATATAATAAAGGTCCTCCATAACCACATATCAAAGTTCACAATTTGCCTTGATGATGTATCAGATATGTTGCTCTCCAGATTTCTTAATTTCTCCCTATAACCCACGTTGGTTGTTGCAGACTTTTGATGATTACTCCCACCGTCTAGTAGAATTTTCAAATCTTTAATATGATTAACTCTTGGTAAAGCAACATATAATTATATAATTGATCACGTCTAAACACAAGTTTTGATAGGTATAAACCAAAATATTGTAATGATTTCCCTTGACTCTTGTTAATTGCCATTATAAAAGACAAAGTAATTGGAAATTGCCTTCTTCTCATCCAGGAAGGAAGACAAGACTACAATCCTATGGCTTCATATCAATCCTATGAATTAAAACCTTTTGATTTGATTTTGACCCATTTAATAATGTGATTGCTTCGATAACAATTGTTCCAAGAAGAGTGATGTGCAACTGAGTTCTGTTACGTAACTTGAGTAGCTTGATTTACATTCTTTCGCAACATTATAGGTATTCCCACCTTAATAATAAGACTACGCATAGGCAGGCCTTATCAATTAATTCTGTTCAAGACTTCAGTGGTATATAAATCTTCAAATCTATCAATTTCTTGAGATGGGTTGCAAATTGTATCATAACTATAATACTCCATCAACTCACGAGCTAATAAAGAACACATGCATTGATTTACATTGTTGACGCTTTCTATCATAGGACATAGAATAGCTGGCCTGTTAAAGCAATATGAATTACTTACATTTTCTAACAGGTTTGGATTAGTAGCTGAAACAATTGCGTGCATTGGATCTTAGAAATAACGAATAAGCAATTCTTCAATAATTTCAACATCTGCAATACCATCATGTGGTAGACCTAGTTTACCATCACCCAAATGTAAAAGCCATTTTGAGAACACTTCTAATTTCTGTTTATCTTGAACAACCATATGCTGTTATCAAGGCAATGCAAGGACCAATATATTTTCTATTATGTTACATTGGATTAACATATAAGAGTCGTTGTTAAAAGATGTTTCTGAAAACTATTGTAGCTACCAGAGTACCCTAAGAAGTAGCATAAATAAAGGTAGGTAGCTCATGTTGTCAGAAATCCAATTGTTCCTAAACTATTTTATTTAATTTCCCCCCATCTTTGGATACTTTTGTAATCAGAAAATGTTTTTGCACCAAGATAGGGCCACCAGTGACACCAAGACACAAAAGGTACCCAGCAATATATAAATACAATGGCAGCTCTGAAAAAAGTGAAATAACAAATTTTATAAAACAAAGAATCTTAGTCATCTTTATGTTAGAATAATAATAAAATAACCCAATTTATGTTTCCCCGTCACATTGACAAAACACCTTATGCATAGATATAGTATTACCAATTGAACGAAAGTCATAATCCAGAACTTTGAAGGAAGGTTCAGAACCAAGACCAACATGAGAAACAACTAAAGCTATGACAGCACTAAGTACTACCATAGATGTAGTATTTGTAAATGACTTAGATGCATCTACAGGTGAGGGCCATAAGACAGACTCTACAGAGAAAAAAACAACCACCAACAACCTTGATTGAGAAATGAGAGAATACCAAAACCATGAATTCCACCAAAAGGGAGATCCCTGTTTGAGACATTTTTTTTAAATTATCTTTCAAAGAAAATAAAAAAATAAAAAAAGTCTCAAGCATTCGAGAGGAATTCATCATTACATTGAAGGAGCAAATGGGTAATGTTCACATCATACAGCCCAAAATTATATAGAAGTAAAAAGGATCAATATCTTATATGTGACACAAAAGCAGCAACCACCTAGACAACTTATACAGAGACCATTATCTTACAGGTTGGTCACAAATTTCAAGGTTTGCAACTGGTAGCCCAGTGTTCCAGTTAGTCCAAGGCCAGGTAACTTGCTGATAGAAGTACTAAAAGACTAATCATCAAAAATCAGTGCCAACAAAAAGTTTTCATGTGATATGAAGGCTATGAGAGAATGAAACTTTACATCTCTGTGACAAGGTTGCCCGAGCAGGTAATGCCCTTCCAGTGTTGCACACATGGATCAACACCATTTGCAGGCCAACCTAGCTAGAATGGTGAATTCATGCTGCTAAATAATACCCTTAGAGCAGCAGCTGCATCGAGCATTCTGATACTGCTACTTACCAAACCTAAAACATGTATAACAGAAAGATTCCAAAAGTCGGTGCTTATTTGTCCCAATTTAGAAATAAAAGATTAGTCGCCTGTCGTCGATTTATGATTTAGAAATACCATTTTGACGAAAAATACGCAACCAAATAAACGCATGCATTAATAAACAAATATTCCTATTAAGTGGAATATTGAATATTGATGATGATTATGATGATTGATAATGATGATATTGATGATGATTATTCCAATTTAGGGATTTTTCCTAGATTATTTATAATTTAAAATTCAGAGATAAAAATAAAACGCTTCTTCAACCATCGGCCTCAAACCCTACGGCGCCATCTATTCCTTGGCACTCACGCAGGCGGAGGACACCATATCGAACGAGCTAGGCGGAGGACGAGGACAACAAAAGATCCCAGAGAAAGACGAGGACGGTGGTTTCTCCTGAACATGTCTGTCTTACGATCCCTGTTGTGGGTATAAATTTCTTATTCCCGTTGATTGCAAAACCTTTCATCTGTGAAATTCTTCTTTTTGTCAGTGGACTGTAATGGAAAGCAACGCACCGTATCTTCCTCAAGAAATTTTCACAAATATTCTCAAACGACTTCCCGTGAAATCCTTAATCCGATTTCAATGTGTATGTAAAGATTGGAAGAATCTCTTCAAATCCCCATCTTTTATTGCAGAACACGTCCGCCATTCCACCCAGCAAGACTCTGTTCTTCCTTTCAAGTGCGGGGGCTATTTATGTTTGATCAATCATGATATGCAAGTCCTTAAATATGAGACTCCACCTTCCTTAGTTCGTTGCTGCGATATCATCGGTTCCAGTAATGGCTTGCTTTGTCTCGACTATAATTTTTCTTTTATTTTGTGGAATCCAGCAACTAGAGAGGTCCTATGGGTGCCCAAAGTTCCTGGGATTTGCTATGTAGGATTTGGTTTCAGTCCAATTGTTAATGATTATAAGATAGTGACACTTTCTCCTTCTAGGCTGGATGATGTTCAAGTTTATTTAGTGCAAGTGTTTTCAGTAAGCACAAGGTCATGGAAAGAAGTTGAAGTTGGGGAATTAAAGGGTATAATGTCTTTTGTCGCTCCTGGTTTCAGTTTTGATGGAGCAATATTTTGGTTGGGCTTCTGCAAAACCAATGAACATTGTCTAATTTCATTTGACATAGCAGCGGAATCATTCGCATTGATACCAATCCCTAGATCTGCCCATGTACCAAATGCAAGTGTGAGTACGCTTACTGCGTATGAGAACAAACTGGCTATGCTTAATAGGGTTGACTACAAGAGTGCCATTGAAAGCACCGAATCAATTTCCTGGAATTTTGCCATTAACTTATGGGTGATTGGGAAGTGTGTAGATACATCAGGAGAGAGATGGATTTGGACTAAAGTATATACAAGCAACCCCTTTTCTGATCATACTCTCGCTTCAGTTCCAGGGACTATTTGGAGAAATGAAATTGTTGGAATTGGATTTATTAAAGGAGAAAAAGTACTTGTTTTTTGCAATCTTCAAACTAATGAATTTAAGACGGTGGCCATGGACAAATATTTCTTTGGAACTGTAATTTGGCAATATGCAGAAAGCCTTGTGTCAGTTCGCGACATTCACATGGAAGCTTCTTCATCCTAAATCCTAGTTACTATATTGCATATGTGGTGAAAATGGATTTATATATTATCTATTTAAATACTTTTGTTTATGTACGGTTAACATTCTTTAGGGATGTTATATCTAATATTTATTCAATATCTGTCCTATATATTTATAATATTTGGTTTCTAAGTTTTCTTTCAAGATATATAGTCTTTGACTTACTTATCAAATTTCAATCTGTGTGTAGAATATATATGTAAAGATTTATTATCGAATTGTCATTTTCATCAATTCACATACTATTTTGCTTACCAAAATCATTTTTTTTTTCATGCTTTGACCTACTTGAGAACAATGGCCGACACTAATTTTTCTCTTAAAAAGGAAAATTAGGAAAAATCAACTAGTAATAATTTTATTGCTGAAAAAGACATGATAAATTTTTATGTATGGAAAGTATGTACTCTAAAAGTTTTACACGCAGAGTACCAGCATTTTGACTTAGATCATTTATCATCCCAGCAATAAAATCTTCAATAGGATTGAAAAACAAATATAATTATGACAATTTGAATCATGAAAGAAATAACATTAAGATATACATAAATAAATTCAAAAAGAAATAAAAAAAAAGAAATAAAAAAATAAATTGAATAAAGTTTATGCGAGAGTAACTAATACTTATTTATCAACTTTTTCACTATAAATAATGCTTAAATGTAATTCTTTGTATTTTTTTTAAAAACCCATTTAATGTCGGTATAGTTGAAAAAAATGAATTTAATATATATTTAATGGGTTAGCTACTTTTTTTCCCTAGTGAATAGTTGAAGTAGCTTATACTGTGAAGCATATTCCACCACAAGGCAGACAGCAAAAAATTTGATAACAAAGTTACCATTATTAGGTTTTGAGGAATTCACCATATTTTATTAGGTTTTAAAAGTTTTGTTTACCAAGTAATAAATCTACATTATCAAGTCACTTACAAGTTTTGTTAAAGAATTCATCACATTTCCTTATATTTTAATAACTTTCATTCACTAAGTAATAACAAAACAAATATTCAATATTTTTAAGGCATTCCCTACATTTCATTAAATTTTAATAATTTTTGTTTACCAATAAATGTTCTCGTTGGAACTCTAGCACGAAAAAGTATGTCGCTACCGGCAAGAGTGGGAATTACTTTTCTTTTTAAAAATAAAAAAAGGTGTGAGCGTATTAGTTAAAGGACAGATCGGGCCTAATACTTCTCTAGTATTATAAATAGTGGAAACATCTTTCGATCATTTCTTCTTTTTAAAGTTCTTTATCTGTCATTTTCCCTAGATTATTTATGATAAAGAAAGGATAGATTATTGGGAAAATTCTTCAAAAATAACTTTTAAATAAACTAAATGACAAAAAGGTGTTCTGAGTATTTATGATATCAGAGAGGCGTAAGGGTCTGATTTTTCCCTTTTCAAAATTAAATGGAAATGACAAAAATGTCCCTCTAAGTTTAAAAAACATGCTCCCATTTTTTTTTTTACAGGGCCTTAACAAATTCATATTAGGGTTTAACAATTTCTAATTAGATTTTCATAAATTTCAATTAAAAATCATCACTTGCTTCAATGGCAACGTGTTGATTCCCAATTCTGCTAAGGGTTTTATAGGTTTAGATGAGCTTGTAATAAGTTCTGATAAGGTTTAACAAATTCTAATTCAAGAATAATTACTTGCTACAATGACAAGGTATTGATTCCGATACAAGTTTATCAAGTTCATATAAGGTTTTAACAAGTTCTAATAAGATTTTATTAAAAGTGAGAATCAATACCTTGTCATTATAACAAGTGGTGGTTTTTTAATTGGAATTTAGGAAAATCTTATCGGAATTTGTTAAAACCTTATTTGAACTTGTTAAACATTTATAAAAAATGGAAGCATATCTTTTAAACTTAGAGGGACATTTTTGTCATTTTCATTTTATTTTTAACACGACAAATCAAGCCCTTATACCCCTTTGTCATTTTGAATACAAGCAGAAACTCCCCATGCGCCTTGCACGGGTGCAACATCTCCTCATCCAGGAAGGAAGACTATGATCTGATGGCTTCATATTCATCCTATGAATTAAAACCTTTTGATTTGATTTTGACCCATTTAATGTGATTGTTTGGATACAATTGTTTCAAGAAGAGTAGTGGCGGATTTTGGGATAAATATTTGGGGGTCAAATGTATACTCATTAACTCATTAAGAAATTTTATGATTATATAACATGTTTAAAATATTTAGAGTTATAATAAAAGTATTTTAACAATTCCAATGTATAAGATAACATACCTTTCTCTAGTATAGATGCCATATCAATTACAAAATGAGAAGATATCATGAAATTCTTGAAGATTGCTTGTTATATAATATATCAAAATAGTAAAAGTCAATGTAATTTATAATACAAAATTAATAAATCAGAAATTTATCAAACTCGACGATTTGAATGAGATTTGATTAGGAAATTTCTTATATTGGAAAAGAATCAAGACCAAATAAAGTAAATATGGAGTTGAGCAAAGAAATAAGATCGGAGAATTTACATCCCGCTGATTTTGATAAGTTTGTTTGGGATTCGAGTGGTCGATCTTGTTTTGCTAGTCATTGGTGGCGTAGATTGTTGTTGAGGTAAATGTCTATTGTCTCGTCTTCCTCGGATCTCTCACTTGTGCTCTTGAACAACTCTCACTATTCAAGCACGCAAAGTCCTTAGAAAATATTTGAAGGAATTGAAATCTAGATAGGAGAGATTATAGGGATTGATTTTATTGTTTTCTTCTATAAAATTTGTCAATAAAAAACATTATTTGGAGGAACTCACCATTTGTTGCCCTAGAAAAAATGGCTAACTAATAGGAAAGATTTTAGGGATTGACTATATATATAAAACATTTTACTAAAAAAAAAAAAAATCTGAACTTTTTTTGGGGGGGGGGGCCATAGCGACTTTTTTCCCAAAATGCCCCTAATTAAATAACTATTTACCAAAATACCCCTTTGTTTCCAAACTATTTCTCAATCCGCCTCGTTTATGGTTTAGTCGACTAAAACGGGCTCAGTTTTTTTTTTTAACTTCCCCCAGCGATTTAGTCGACTAAGCATTGTAGCTTAGTCGACTAAATCATAAAAAAAAAAAAACAAAAGGTTAAAACTTCGGAAGGCCATAACTTCGGTTTCGGGAGTCCAAATCAAGTGCTTCTTTTTTTGATTCCACATAACTTTTTGAGATCTATGCACTGACATAAAAATTAACTTCCAGATTTATTGAAGAGAAAAGAGAAAACATAACAGATTCTTTATTGCGCAGGAAATACTAACAATTCATTAAATATAATCAAGTGATTTAGATATATATATATATCTATATATATATATATATCTATATATAGTGAATTGTTTCCTTTTATTTGATGTTTTATTTTTTATTAGATTGTTAGTTCTCAATATGTTTTGATGATTAACAACAAATGTAAAACATGTTTTGAAGTTTGCAAATTCAGTTAAAAACATTCTGATAGTTGCAAACTCGAGTATAGGTTTGCATACCGCGGTATTGGACATCCAGAAAGCAACCAAGTTTTTTCAAGCTAAGTCAATACCGCAGTTTGCATAGCCAAACTCGAGTATTGAACGATCCAATACCGGTTGCGTAGCCAAACTCGAGTATTGAACTTCCGCAGAGCTAAAGGATTTTTCAAGTTAAGTCAATACCGCAGGTTGCGTAGCCAAACTCGAGTATTGAACTTCCGAGAGAGCTAAAGAATTTTTCAAACTAAGTCAATACTCGCAGTTTGCGTAGCCAAACTCGAGTATTGAACTTCGAGAGAACTAAAGGATTTTTCAAGTTAAGTCAATTGCAGTTTGCGTAGCCAAACTCGAGTATTGGACTTACGAGAGAGCAAAAGGATTTTTCAAAAAGTTAAGTCAATACCGCAGCGGTTGTGTAGCCAAACTCGAGTATTGGACTTACAGAGAGCAAAAGGATTTTTCAAGTTAAGTCAATACTGCGGTTTGCGTAGCCAAACTCGAGTATTGGACTCACAGAGCAAACGGATTTTTCAAGTTAAACCAATACTGCAGTAAAGGAGTGCAAACTCGAGTATAGGTTTTGTCTTTCAAACACAAGACACGATGGTTTGCCTCTAAAGGGGTGCAAACTCGAGTATCCAATTGGATACTGCAGTATGGACACTTGTGAACAGTGCCATACTCGAGTTAGCATGAACATACTGCAGTATACAACGGTAAAAATTGATTTTTGAATTATACGAATTTGCAAATCATTGTTGTTTGATCTTATTGCTTCCATAATTCATTCAATCATATTCCTAGCTATGTTTAACAAGTTTGTTGAGTGAATTTCATTAAGATCAGATGAAGATTATTGAAGGTCAAAGCCATAAAGCAAAAAGTGTATAGTGCATTTATGCACCTCTGCAAATCAACCTACTTTCAGCTAATTCATCTGAGCACGCCTTCTGAATGTTAAAGAATGCTCACTACAACAAGCAAAGTAATCTCCAACGGGCAAATTCTCGAGAATCACACCAGATCAAATTAACACCGGATTAGCGTAAGTTTAGTGAGAGAAGATAACCGGACCTTAAGCTAATCACCTACAACGGTTGGATTCATCAAGCAACGGTCATTTAATGTCCTCTACCTATAAATAGAGAGCATTAACTTCTTCTCAAACTGATACAACTACTGAGAGCGAAAATTTACTAAGTGTCATTTATTGTGTTCAGCTTTCACCTGTATTGTATCAATCTGATACTTGTACTTCAGTGTTCATTTTATCTGCTCTGTGAGAGAGTTCTATCTCGTAAATCATTTATTGATTAAGATAACCACAAGTCGGGGACTTGGTGGTTGGGTGTATTGATTGCAACTTGTAAGGGGGAATGAGTTCTAGAGAGAGAACTACTCTTGAGTACGAGTTTGTAATCGGTTTGTGAGTATAGTGGATTGAAAATCCCAAGTGTGGCTTGGGGAATTTGGATGTAGGTCAAGGATAAGACCGAACCAAGATAATTTCTCTTGTGCAAGCTTTCCTTCCCTTCCTCCTCCGTTATAATCTGTTTTTACTTGGTCAAAACAGCACTTTCGTGAAAAGTTTTTAAAATACCCAATTCACCCCCCTCTTGGGTATATAGCTCCATTTACATAGATCACATAATATCTCCTGCACAATAAGGATAGGATATGTGTGTGTATATATATATTTAATGAATTGTTAGTATCTCCCCGCACAATATGGATCACATAATATATATATATATATATATATATTTATTGAATTGTTAGTATTTCCCGCATAATATGGATCACATAATATGGACAATTCAAAATCTAAATTGAACCCCTAACCTTTTATTTTATCTTATAAAAGATCAATCGTAAAACCATGCCCTAATTAAGTTAGTTGGTTCTCCCTCCTTCCTTGACTCTATGTTGAAATTAAACTTCAAACTTCACGAGAATAATCACCTTTTTTTTGGTAGATGAGGCTGTTATTCCCCTAAAGTCAAGCCCCAAAAATTTAGTGGCAAATCAATTCCATTTTAATATTAATATTTTCTTGCAACATATGATCTCATGCATAACTTCCAAACGCTATTATTCCCCTAAAATCAAGCCCCACAAATTTAGTGTCGATATTTTTTCTATTTCTCTTTTCTTTTAAAATCCATATTATTAATGGAGAGATAATCTCAATTTTGATTATATTGTATTTTGAAAATTCAGTATTAATTGTTACGTTACGGGGAGGGATATTTTGAAAATCAAGCCCCACAAAATTAAGTGTCGACACTTTGAGGCTCCCTATAACATGACATTCCAGAATCTACGAAAATCCATATTATTAATTATTGGATTTTCAAAATACAATATATTCAAAATACATATTATTAATATATATATATATATATATATATATTAATATTAACAACTCATGTTAATACTAACAATTCATTAAATATATATACACACACACATATCCTATCATTATTGTGTAGAAGATATTATATGATCTAATAAAAAAAACAAATAAAAGGAAAAAATTCATTATATATATATATATAAGAATCACTTGATTATATTTAATGAATTGTTAGTATCTCCTATGCAATAAAGAATCAATTGTTTTTTCTCCTTTCTCTTCATTAAATCTGGAAGTTAATTTTTATGTCAGTGCATAGATCTCAAAAAGTTATGTGGAATCAAAGAAAGAATCACTTGATTTGGACTTCCGAGCCGTAAGTTATGGCCTTCCAAAGTTTTAACCTTTTGTTTTTTTTTTTAATGATTTAGTCGACTAAGCTACGGTGCTTAGTCGACTAAATCGAGGAAGTTAAAAAAAAAATCGAGCCCGTGTTTTAGTAGACTAAATCATGGTTTAGTCGACTAAACAAAAGGCAAAGATTGAGAAATAGTTTGGAAACAAAGGACATTTTGGTAAATAGTTATTTAATTAGGGGCATTTTGGGAAAAAAGCCGGGCCATAGCCCCCCGACCTCATCAAAGATCCGCCTCGAAGAAGAGTGATGTGCAATTGAGTTCGTTACATAACCTAGCGTTTGATCTACATTCTTTAGCAAAGATTGGAGGTACTCCCACCTTAAAAATAAGACTATGCATGCGGGCCGGTCGATCAATTAATTATGTTCAAGAATTCAAGTGGTATATAAATATTCAAATCTATCATTTTTTGAGATGGGTTGCAAATTGTATCATCACTATAATACTCCATCAACTTACCAGGTAATGATAAAGAACACATGCATTGATTTACATTGTTGACGCTTTCAATCGTAGGACATAGAATAGCTCGACTATTAAAGCAATATGAATTACTTAGATTTTCTAACAGGTTTGGATTAGTAGCAGAAACAATAACGTGCATAGGATCTTTAAAATAACGAATAAGCATGCTTCTTCAAGAATTTCAACAACTACAATACCATCATGTGGTAGACCTAGTTTACCGTCACCCAAATGTAAAAGCAATTTTGAGAACACTTCTAATTTCTGTTTATCTTGAACAACCATATGATGTTATCAAGGCAATGCAAGGACCAATATATTTTCTATTATATTACATTGGATTAACATATAAGAGTCGTTGTTAACAGATGGTTTGAAAACTATTGAATAATAATAGAATAACCCAATTTATGTTTCCCGTCACATTGATAAAACACCTTATGTATAGATGTATTATTACCAATTGAATGAAGGTCATAATCGGAACTTTGAAGGCGGGTTCAGAACCAAGACCAACCAGAGAAACAATCGAAGCTATGAAAGACGAAGTACTAACATAGATGTAGTATTGGTAAGTGACATAGATGCATCTACAGTGATGAGGGCCATAGACGAGACTCTACAGAGAAGAAAACAACCACAAACAACCTTGATTGAGAAATGAGAGAATACCAAAACCATGAATTCAACCAAAAGAGAGATCCTCGCTTGGGACTTTTTTTTACGGAAAATCTCATAAAAAGCTACTTAAAATAGGAAAATTCTAAATCGGTTGGTGTATTCAAAAAATCTCTAATTAAGTCAATGACCCAATTAAGGATTTCAAAATATGGGTAAAATGACTTTAATGTCTTCCCTCTCTCCTCTTTAAAGAATTTCGTTACTCTATAACTTACGTTTTTCAACACAAATATATATATATATATATATATATATATATGGGCAAATGATTTGTCCAAAGGACAGGACCTAAGAGTTTCTCCGGTGAACCCAAACTATATCGTTTGGTTTAGTGAAAAAATTATTTATAAGATTTTTGTTTTGTTTTGTTTTTTATTTAAAATCAAAATTTCTTATTTCATGAATTTATTTTTATTTTTTTAGATAATTATTATATGACTAAAATATATTTATTTCAATATAGCCCATTTGATTAATTCCAATAAAAAACAATTCGATTGATAGGAAGTCATTCAAAATTTGTATTTGAATAGAGTTGATAGTCGATCTTTCAATACCGGCAATATAATTTCCATAGTTTTTAAATAATCTTTTAGGCTTAATATTTCACCAAAAAATTATTATAATATCATATCCTAATATATTACGAGTATGATTATTCCATTTGGATATAAAAAAATGATATCATTTTAAGCATTAAATCAATATAACATAGCATTACTTAATTGAATATTCTTAAAAATAAAATATTTTATGAATAAACTTTTGATTTCCGAATGAAATTAAAATTTAAACAATCAAATCTTTAAGATTGTTTTTTCTATCGTTATTATCGATTTAAATATTTATAAGTTATTTTTTTAAAAAATATTTGTTATCCCGCTTAAACTCTCTTCCAAATTATTATTATAAACGGGGAGCCAACACAAAGCAAAGAGAGTCTAATTCGATATATATATATATAAAATAAAAAATTAATAGAAAAATACGAGAAGTTCACGGAAACAAAACTCGAGTGAGAGAGGTTGTTGTTTTTGGCTAAACTTAATCCCGCATTTCCAATAGCCTTTCCAAAACATCTATCTCGTGATTTGATTTCAAAATTGCGGAACCGTACGTGATTTGGTTCATTAGCTCGTTCGATGCATTAGCGATTTGATTTCTAAATTTAGATATAAAGTTTTAATTCATGCTGGAAGTAATTCTGTCCAGATCCGCAATTTCCGATTGATTCTCACGACTAATGCTTGATCGCAATTTCCGAGAATCAATCGGAAAAGCGCGCTACACTCTGTTTGTTTTTTTAAAAAAAAAAAAAAAAAAAATCTTTGGCGCGCCCTCACTAAACTAAACAATGTAGTTTGGATTCACAGGAGAAACTCTTAGGTCCTGTCACTGGACAAATCATTTGCCCTATATATATATATATATATTATATGGGAAAATCATATGTCTAGTCACAGCACCTAAGTTTCGTCCCGTGAGAGGTAAAAACGACGTGTTTGGTTAAATGAGGGGATTCCACGGCTGAATTGCAAAAAAACAAATCGACGTAAATTGAGAGATGTCCAGCGCTATCTTGAATTTGAAAGGGAATTGCGCGCGAGACACTCCCTCCCAACTGTCTGAGCGCGCTAAATTTCTTTCAGTTCATTGAGCTTCGATTCATCAACAATGTCTACTACCAAAATGGGAACCAGGAAACGAGCATCCGAACCTGAACTCGCCAAATCGACAAGAAGAAACACGTCGGTGAGAATTTCGAGTTCGATTTTGATGTCTCCGAGTTTGGGAAAATCATATGTCCAAATCACAAAGACCTAAGTTTTTGTCTGTGAGAGGTAAAAACGATAGCGTTTGGTTAAATGAGGGAATTCCACGGCTGAATTGCAAAAAAACAAATCGACGTAAATTGAGAGATGTCCAACGCTATCGTGAATCGAAAGGGAATTGCGCGCGAGACACTCCCTCCCAACTGTCGGAGCGCGCTAAATTTCTTTCGGTTCATTGAGCTTCGATTCATCGCAATGTCTACTACCAAAATGGGAACCAGGAAACGAGCATCCGAACTCGAACTCGCCAAATCGGACAAGAAGAAACATGTCGGTGAGAATTTCGAGTTCGATTTTGATGTCTCCAAGTTCTTCTTCAGATAACATTTCCCTTCGTCTTTGATTTTTCTTTGTTGTTGGAAATGTAGTCTAAAATATCGTGAATCTGAAATGGGGGAACGAGTCGCCGGCCAGATCTGGACTTGCAACTCATTTCCTTCCTTCCTCTGTGTTTGTTTGAGCTTTCTCAGGTATGTATTTCTCGCGATTTGGTTCTCCGCCAGATCTGTTCGATTTTTTGGCCGGAGCTTCTTGCATTTTTTGTTTGGTCCGATTCTGAATTTCTCTCGGTTCGAGTTTTCTCCGATTTGGACCCATTTGTTTGATCTGCTTGATTTCTCTGGTAGCTGCAAGATTTGGATTGTTTTGCATTTGTTTATTTTTCTGCTTTTTTTTGTCAAATCGGAAATTGAAAGCTGTCGATTTGGTTCTGTATTGGGTTTCACTACCCAAAAATCATGAATGTTACGTTCATTATGATCTGGTTCTGCATTGGGTTTCACTACCCAAAAATCATGAATGTCGATTTGGTTCTGTTTCACTACCCAATAATGTCTGAGCAGTTACTACCCTTCCACAACTTCAAGCCATCAAAGTAAAAGAAATTCAGATTACCGCATGTCATAACCAAGCTTCATTGCTTCTTGCAGTTTCTTTGGTCCAAAGGTAGTTATTATTTTATTAACACATGGGCTTTGATAACGTTCGGATAAATAGCTTGTATTAGAGCTATGATTCTGGTTTTGAAGTTTGGATGCCTCACTGATTGCTGCTACCTCAATCTTCATTTTGGTCATGTAGGCTTCATGGCTGCCATAATTTATCTATATTTTTAATTGCTAGCTCCTATTTTGCACAGAGAAACGGTCTTATTGTTCGGGTGGCCGCGGTGACAACTGAATCAGTTTACAAGTTTCTGCAACACCAATTGGCTGCCTTGGAGCCAATGCTATGGGTGCCACCATATACAGATAAGTAATGCCTTATGTTTAAGGACTGAGAGAATATTATATAACCCCTCGAAAACTCACAAAAAATTAAGAAATAAGATTTTAATTCAGTAGGTTCTTGATAGATCCACAATTTGGTATTTTCTTTTGATGTAGCGATTCCTATTTTTTCTTCAGATTTGAGCTCGCGCACTATTCCCTTTCAGATTCACGACGATAGCGCTGGATTTTTTTCGACAATTTCTGTTAGGACTATTCCCTTTCAGATTTGATATGGTAGGTTCTGCGGATTTCTGTTATGATAGCGCTGGATTTTTTTTTTTCCCGTTTAATCTTTGGCCGTGGAATTTCCCTTTCGATTTGATATGGTAGGTTCGTGATAGTCTTTGGATTTCGTTACGATAGCGCTGGATTTGTTTTTTGTTTTGTTTTTTTTCTGTTTAATCTTTGGCCGTGGAATCACATAGGCGTTTTGTTTTCTTTTAATCCTTGGCGCGACAGTAGTCTGGAACAAGGATTTGTTTTGTTTTTCTGTTTCAGCCGTGGAATCCCCTCATTTAACTAAATACTGCGTTTTTTACCTCTCACAAGACGAAGCTTAGGTGTGTGGATTTGGACATATGATTTTCCCTATATATATATGATTATATTTTTTCTAACCTATATTTTGCCATTAGAAAATCTCTAATCTTCCTTCAGTCTAAATAACTAGTTTCAATTTATGTATTTTACTAAAATAACATTTCATAACCAATAAATATTTATAATCTTTGATGAGAGAAATATTTTAAATACTATTATTTAATCCCACCAAGTCTTATTAAATTTTCTATATACAAATAATTTTATAGTAACTTATAATGATCATCATCATATAATATTATTAAATTCATTTTAATATTAATAAATATAAACTACCATTGCCTATCATATTCCATTATTTTCTTAATTCTAAATTTTTTGTTTCTTCATAAAAAATAATGCATTTGATTTATTCTAAACCTCAATTTACTCAATAAATTAAATCTCATCCTAGTAATTCTTTTACATCAGAAATAAAAATTAGGACGTCACAAGGCTCCATTTGCTTTTCTTCTGTGGCTGAACTGCAATGATATAGTATCTTCATATTGATCTTTTTTTAGTCCGATCCTTTGCATCCCAGAACTCAGGAAGTGCAATACCTGCATGATTAAATACAAATAAAGGATGAAGTCTATTCTTTTGATAAATAAAATCACAACAAAGAAAGGATCAAGTCTAGTCTTTTGATAAATAAAAGCACGACATTTCCAAATCTACCAGAGATTCATAGTACAGTACGCCCAATGCCACTGAGGTGAATTATTATTTGTGAGATACCAAGCAACCCACTGTTTCAATCAAGATCCTGCTCATCACTGAAACGAAAAGAGAGAGAGAGAGAGAGAGAGAGAGAGAGGGAAAAAAAAGAAAAAAAAAACCAACAAACCAAGCTAATTTCACCCACTCGCACAAGAAAAGTAAGTGTGTTGCTGATTGACGGTGAGAATTACAAATAAAACAAATATCACTATCAACGCATCTCCTTTTCACTATTATAGAATTGTTGATATATGACGCTTATTATTAGCTATAATATACAGTTATGAACCGTTATATATGTGGACGCTATCTATACTCAGAGCAAGATATATATCAGTTCATATAACAGTTATTTGCTAATAATTGTAATGTATTGTCTTTATTTTTTATTTAGTTTTATTGTTGTATATAAAATAGAATATAATGTAACACGATAATAATATTAAATAAAAAAAATTTATTTTAGTATTCAAAATTCAATACATTATAGATAACCATAATAAAATTTAAAATAAATTAATAACTTAAACACTCTAGAACATTTTCTTATAATTTTTTGAATTCTAAAAGAAAATCTATTAAAAAACTTATACAATACTCGCCAATGTCTTTCTTGTAAATTGTCGATCATGTATCAGTACTCCCAAGTTTCAGTAACTACAAAATGATAATATAAATATAAGTATATATATAGTAAAAATTGGCAAATATTAAATTTTGAGCAAATCTCAAATATGATTTTTTTTTTTTTTTTTTGCTCAGGAATCTCAAATATCATTTCAACATACATGCTAAAGTTTCAAAATGCGAGAGGGTGAACATTCAAGTAGATCGTTATTCAACATGTTCCCAAAATTAGGAGAAAAAACTATATGGATTTTAGTCTGTATAACCTAGTGTAATTAGACTTATTTTTACTGCAATAAAATAATAATAAAAAATTCAGCATTTTACCTCATCATTTTTTCGTGGTTTTAGTTTTTTCTGTTTTATCTTCAAACCAACGGCTATCATTAGAAATTAGATGTCACTTTTTGTTTACAATCCTTCTTAGATAATCTAGCAATTTTGAGCCTTAATTAGTGAGCTCTTGTTATATAAAAAATAAAATAAAACTAAAAAATGTTAATTGAAAAAAAAAATGAAAGCTTACTTGATGAAGAATCGCAAGCGGAAGGAGCTGCAGCCTACATAGTGAAGATCCATGTCAGTGGTGGAGAATGGAACCCACAACGGCAATCAAAATCCACGGAAAAAAGAATATTGTAATATCTCCAATTTTGGGATTTGAAAATTTGAAATATTATATGGAAATTGATTTTTGAAATTTGGCTTAAAATAATTATGAGAATAATTATTGGAGATTTAGGCTTATTTTGCCCTTAATTTATTTTGGGAAAAGAATAGTAAGGAATAAATTAAGCCTAAAAATTATAGAAATAATATTTTGTGGCCTAGAGAAATTAATTAATAAAGAAAACAACCCTTATATGAAATTAAGGATTTAATTTTTATCACTTTTCCAATATTGCAATTAATTGAGCTAAATATCTAATTGCAAATAAGAATCTTGAAGGATCAAGTTGAATAATTTTTATGGGTCTCACAACAACCCAACACATCTTTATTATTTGACAAGCTAATACTCAAATTGTTACTTCAGCCCATCTAATTGGATATCCCATAAGCCCAATGAATATAATATCAACCTAACCCTTTTACCCTATTTATTCAACCCAACCCATTAAGCTTACTCTACCCCTTATCCCCCCACGCAGACACAACAAGAGAAACATATTGTTATATATTAAAAGAAAAAAAAAAGACAGATCAGATGTGCATAAGAGAAGCCCAGCCCAAACTCCATTCAATAAACTCCTTCAGCCCAGCGCTTGCAACAAATGGGAAATGCATTAAATATAAATATAAATATAAATAAATAAATAATATATATATATATATATTTGCGCGATAGATCCACTCATCCCCATGCTTCTCGAGCAGCCACTCCTCCCAGTCATTGAATTCAGACTCTCCCATGCTTCTTGAGCTCAATGCAAATTAACCTCTGTGCATTCTTTCTCGGGCCGTTTTCATGCTTCTCGGACCCAAACCTTTAGTTCACTATATAGTCGCCGCTCCTTAGCCTTCTTACATCCATGTTGCCTTAACAAAAAACCAGAGTTGAGCGTGAGAGTCAAGAATATGAAAACTGAGAGAGAGAGAGGAGTCCAATGTTATCTTCATCATTCAGCCTCTCTGCGCAACATTTCAAGAACAGGGGTGTGAGCGTTGGTAAGCATCTGTGCGTGCAAGTCTGAAACTAGCAAGGTGAGACTTCAGGTTCCTTTTCCTTATGGTCTCCATAAATCCCAGCGTGAGTTTTAAGTCTTATGCCATAACAACAAACCAAGTGGATTCCCTGCGAAATGAATATTGGAACAGAGGAGGTTGCTGGGTAGTATCTTTATATATATATATATATATAAAATGCTATATATAAAAGAAGAGAGATAGGAAAACTTGCTGATGTGTGCGTAAACAAGGATTAGGAAAACATAGTAGTTGCTGATACATATATAGATGGAAAAAAGTTTGTTGCATAAAGATATATATAGTTTGCTGCATAAGAATGAGAAAAGGAAGCTTTTTGCAATCATGTAAATATATGTATATATATTATCACTGCATGTGGAAGGAAAAGAGGAAGTTTGTTGTCATAATATATATAGTTATATATGTATGTCGTTGTGTCTACCACTGGATCAAATATATATATATAAGCATAGAAAATGTGGTGAATGGTGATTGAATCCAAACCTTGGCTATGTATATATCGCAATATATGGAAAACCAAATAGGAAATCTTGCTGTACTAATATGTCGCTGCCTTTGGCAAATGAGGAAAAACTTATGGTTATATAATTGTATATATATATATATATATATATATACACTTATATAACCATAATAGGAGCTTTAGGAGAAATAATAGGAGCTTGTAGTTATGACATATATGGATATAGATATCTTAACTAATCCATATATATATATATATATATATATATCACTCGATCCTATTTATAAGTCCATTTTGACCAAATAATTTGGTCCTATTTATAAGTCCCTGTTTCAAGTAATAAATGAGATTGTGACAAATTTTACCCATATTAATTTCACCCATGAAGATGGAAAGAGAAGAAACAGTTGAAAAATACCCAATTATAAATGATGGCAAAGTTGAAAATTTACCCTATAATCATTGTGTCAACTAACTTTCCTTGATATGTGAGATTTGGTCAAAGTGGACTTATAAATAGACCCAGTGGTGTGTGTATATATATATATATATATATAAAAGTTAAAGTTGCTAAAATATAGCATTGCACATGGAAAATAACAGGAAAATCTATTGATGCAGACATACATACATACATACATACATGTGTGTGTGTGTGTATCACAACAAGGCATATTTTAGATGGTGTTAGTATTTATAAAACTCCTAATTTAAAGTGTTAGGATAGACTCTAAGAGTTTAAAATAATTGTTAAGAAATACCAATAAATAGTAAAATAATAATAATAATAAACTAAATAAATATTATTATTGTTATTATTATTAGGAAAGGGAATAAGTAATAAATTAAAAAAAATGGATATAGTTAATAAGAAAATTTTAGGGATTAATAACCACTTTTAATCCTTTAAAAATAATTTGTGTAGTTAGTTACTTTGCGACGCAAGTGATGACTAATAACAATGATGAACATTTATAAGCATACCTTGACAATATCTACTGATCCCAACACCTCCGGACGGAATTAAGGATTCAAGCTTGAGGTGGGTAACTGTTACCTTATTAGCTTGTATGTATGTATTCATGTATGACTAACTATGTTTGCTAGAAAATTTGCGGAGATGTGTATCCTAGCTACGGATTGGGTTGTGTGTCCCATGTGGTTGTGTGTCCTAAAGGGCTATGGTCCTTGGTCGATAACTATGGTTATGACGCGACTTGTTTAATGTGAATTATTCTATACTTAACATGTGATATGTTGTCATTTATATTTCAGACTTGCATATAACATTAACTCTGCTACTCCCCGAGGTTCATTCATTTGAATTCCAAATCATATGAAAGAGGCGGGTAGTGGATCAGGATCAAAAGGAAATATGTAGCTGTAAGGATTATAGCAGAAGGAACTTGTTGGAAAAATATGAGTAGATGGACTGCATTTTATTGTTTATCATTTGTCTATTTTGTTAGTTCTCTATGTGTTTTGATGATGAGTGACAATTGTAAACCAGCTAAGAGTTTTGTCTTAGAAAATTGAAAAATTTACTAACATGACAAAACTCGAGTTTTGTTTTCAAAACTCGAGTTTTGGGTCTTGACGTAAATGGCCAATTTCGGTGATTCGAGCAAAACTTGAGTTTAGCATGGCAAACTCGAGTTTTGACAACAAAGTCTTTAAGTTTTTCAAACTCGGCCTCGCGCCTTGTCACCAAGTTTTCAAAGTTTTCATGATAAAATGAAAACTCGAGTTTTGATTTTAAAACTCGAGTTTTGGCCAACCCAAGAGCACTACAAGTTTTCAAAGTTTTCATGATAAAATGAAAACTCGAGTTTTGATCTTAAAACTCGAGTTTTGGCCAACCCAAGAGCACTACAAGTTTTCAAAGTTTTCATGATAAAATGAAAACTCGAGTTTTGATTTTAAAACTCGAGTTTTTGGCCAACCCGAGAGCACTACAAGTTTTCAAAGTTTTCATGATAAAATGAAAACTCGAGTTTTGATTTTAAAACTCGAGTTTTGGCCAACCCGAGAGCATTACAAGTTTTCATAGTTTCTCATGATAATATGAAAACTCGAGTTTTGATTCCAAAACTCGAGTTTTAGTCAAACAGAACAACTCACTTTTCTCGAGTCTATGAAAACTCAAGTTTTATTTTGAAAACTCAAGTCTTGGAGTTTTGGACTACAACATACCATTTTCACTAACACTCCAAAACTCAAGTTTGGTTTTGGAAACTCGAGTTTTGAGATTCATTTAAACTTTAGTTCAAAAGCTCGAGACACGACTTTACTCGGAAGTTGAAAACTCGAGTTTAGTTTTTGAAACTCGAGTTTAGACTTAAGTGCACAGCTTGAAAACTCGAGTTTTTTGAACAAACTCGAGTTTCCAACGCCGATTTTGAAATCCAGTTTCTACGTTTTTGCAAAGTGATCTTGCTTGATCAAAATACTTTCCAGAACATTCTCTACTACTCTTGGCTATGCTTAATGACTTTATTAGTGAGTTTCGGGTGATTTAGAGAATGATTTTAGAGAGATAAAGCAAAAAGCGAAAATGGTCGAGCATTAAATGCACCGGACGAGAGTTGCATTACTTTGGGTATTTGATCTGCACACGATTGCAAAGCATTAAAGAATGTTTACTACATCAAGCAACTGTGTTTTCAACGGATATATTTGCGAGAAGATCAACACGCTTCTTCTTGCCCACTGGATTAAGCCGAGATTAGAGAGAAGATGCCTAAACTCACTTCCTAACCTTGGCGTAATTTCTCCAACGGATCTATTGAAGTTGCAACGGTCATCTACTGATCTCTCGAGTATAAATAGGACTGCATTCAAGTCCTCCCAACTAACACAACAACTGAAAACGCACAAGCATTCAATTTTCACAACTACCTTTCGTTTTCACTTGTATTCGTTTTGACATTATAAGCTTCAAGGTGTTTATTATCATCTACTCTTAGAGAGAGTTTCTATCTGTAAATCATTTATTGATTGAGATAACCACAAGTCAGGGGACTTGGTGGTTGGGTGTATTGATTACAACTTGTAAGGGGGAGTGAGTTCTAGAGAGAGAACTACTCTTGAGTACACAGTGTGTAATCAGTTTTTGAGTTTAGTGGATTGAAAATCCCAAGTGTGGCTTGGGGACTGGATGTAGGTCAAAGATAAGATCGAACCAGGATAATTTCTATTGTGCAAGCTTTCCTTACCTTCCTCCTCCGTCTGCCTCTCGGTTTCATTATTTCAAAACAGAGCATATTTCTAAAAGTTTTTAAAATACCCAATTCACCCCCTCGGGTATATAGCTCTATTTACATTTGGTATCGAGCAAGGTCTTCTCTTAAGAGCTTAACAACTCGAGAAGGATCATTATGGAAGGTATCTTACCTGATGGAGCTTCTATCAACAAAGCCACCCGGTTTCAACGGAGAGCATTACTCCTTCGGAAAGCAAAATTCAAAGTCTTTGTGAATGCTACAGTAGTATGGGCTGTGGAGAGTATTTGAAAGAGGAAATTATGAGCCATCAACCGTTGAAGATGGAGTTAGAGTTCCTAAGCTTGAAGAAGAATATGATGAGAATGACAAGAAGTGTCACACTCAACAAAGAAGGCTGTCCTACTTCTTCAAAGTGCTCTTAGCCAACAAGAGTACTTTCGCATTTGCAATCTATCTTCTCGCAAAACAAATGTGGGATGCTCGAGATAGCTCATGAAGGAACAAATGAGTAAAGCAAAACAGAGTCAATACTCTCATGACCGAATATGACCTTCTACGAATGAAGCATGGTGAATCCATTGGTGAGTTCCAAATTTAAGGTTCACCCATCTCATCAATCAACTTGCTGCCTTGGGAAAAGAATATGACCAACCAGCCCAAGTAAGGAAGATCTTGAATATCCTTAACAAGGAACGGGAAGCAAAGGTCACGGCTATTGAAGAGGCTCGAGGAGAGTCAATGACGCGTAAGCGCTCTATTCGGAAGTCTCTCGAATATGAGGCTAAACTCAAGTTCAAGAAGGGACTTGATGAAGCTCATGGCAAGAACAAAGGAATTGCCTCAAGGCGCAAGAGAAGTTAGAGACTCGGATGGGGAAAATGAGAATGAAGACGAAGATGAAGAAATTGGCATCGGGTCCGAAGATTCAAGAAATTCTACAAGAAGGACCAAGGCTTTAAGAAGTTTCACAAGGGTAGCTCCAAGTTATGAGGCAAAGAAGCCAATCATCTGCTACGAATGTCGAAGCCCGGCCACATCAAGTCGAATGCCCTCGCCGAACGACAAAAATAAAGAAAAGAAGAAGTTCAAGAAATACAAGAAGAAAGCTTATGTTTCCAAAGATTCAGGGGTGATAGCTCATCCGATGAAGATGATGAGGATGAGGAAGAGAAAGCCAATATATGCCTAGTTGTCAAAGAAGAAGAGCAACGTGCTAAACTTGAAGAGGTATATGATTGCAAACCTCCTTATGATGATCTCGTTTGATGAATACATGACTCGTGCAATTTGAATTTGAAAACTTGCTGAAAAATATTTCAAACCGAAAAACAAATCTTACTCTTGAATCTCAAGTTGAAAAGTTGTCTTCTTCGTAAAATACTATTTGTGAAGATTGTCCCGATCTCAAGAAAAAGAATTCATATCTTACAAAGGCTCTTGAGAAATTCACTAGAGGAAGTGAAATGCTCAATGTCATTTTGAAACAAAGAACGTTTTATAAATGATAGATCGTGCATTGGTTACGTACTGGGGATTTTGATAGAAAGAAAGGCAAGAAGAAGAGTGGTCGAAAAACATACATGAACTATTTTACAAAATCAGTTCACTCTTCAAATCCCTTTGCACATTGCATTCTCGTAATAAGAAGGGTCATTCTACTTCATCTTGCTTTCATAAAAAGGAAAGAAAGGTTAAACCGGTGGGAAATTATCAATGGGTACCAAAAGGAACTTATGTTCCCAAGGTCAAAACTAACTCCAAAGGACCCAAGAAAAGATGGGTACCTAAGGCTTGATCCCTTGAAAATTGCAGGTTTGTCTTAGAGCATCAAGACCCAACAAGTGGTACATTGATAGTGGGTGCTCAAGACACATGACCGGAGATGAATCAAAATTTCTCTCAATCAAATCAAAGGATGGTGGTAGAGTCACATTTGGAGGAGACCAATCGGGTAAAATTGCTGGAATTGGTGAGATAGGAAACAATGAAGGTCCTCTCATCAAAGATGTCTACCTTGTAGAAGGATTGTGTCACAACCTCCTAAGTGTGAGCCAAAGCACCGACAAGGGTAACTTAGTTATCTTTGATTCAAATGAATGTTTGATTGTTAGAAAAGATTTAGTCCCCATTGACGATTTGAAAACTAAAGCCTTATTTAGAGCACCTAGAGATGGAAATTGTTATACTCTTAACCTCTCTAGCAATGCTTCAGCTTCGAAAATTGTTTTGTTAGTAACTTGAATGAGAGTTGGTCGTGGCATAAACGATTAGCTCATGTTAATATGTTTCAACTTGACAAGTTGCGAAAAAGGATTTGGTCATTGGTATTCCTAAATTGAATTTCAAAAATGATATGGTATGTGATGCTTGTCAAAAAGGAAAACAAACCAAATCTTCTTTTAAAGCAAAAAATGAGATTTCAACTAGTAGACCTCTTCAACTACTTCATATGGATCTAGTTGGACCAGCCTAGAGTAAAAAGTCTTGGTGGAAATCTTTACACCTTGGTCATAGTTGATGATTACTCTAGATTTGCTTGGACGATATTTTTGTCATCTAAAGATGAAACATTTGATCAGTTTGTAACCTTTGCCAAAAAGGTCCAGAACGAGAAAGGCTTTGCAATTTCGTGTATAAGGATTCGATCATGGTGGCGAATTTGAAAACAACGTCTTCGTCGAGTTTCGTGACAATGTTGGGATTGATCACAACTTCTCAGCTCCAAGGACTCCTCAACAAAACGGTGTGGTTGAGAGGAAGAATAGAGTCCTCACCGAGATGGCAAGGGCAATGTTAAATGAAAACAACACCTCTCAAGTGTTTTGGGGATGCGATGAGTACGGCTTGCTACATCTCCAACCGAGCCTATTTGAGGAAGAAGCTGAACAAGACCCCATATGAACTCTACAAGGAAAGGAAGCCAAATCTCAGCCACCTACATGTCTTTGGATGCAAGTGCTATGTGCACAACAATGGTAAAGAGAATCTTGGTAAATTCGATTCCAAAGCCGATATAGGTATCTTCATTGGTTATTCAATAGGAGAGAGCTTATAGAGTTTTTAATACTCGCACTCGTATTGTTGAAGAATCAATACATGTTGTTTTCTCGTGAATCCAAATCTGATAAAGCCTTGGACAATGAAGAAGAAAATGTTTTCAAAAATCAATTCTTTTCAAAACTACCCCGCTTTCTATTGAAAATACCGAAAATGTTTTTGAGGCTGATCCCCAAAACTCTATTGAAAATCCCGATCGACTCAACCTAGAGCTTGGAAATTTATTAGAAATCATCCTTTAGACCAAGTTATAGGTGATATTAATCGTGGAGTAAGAACTTTAAATAGTACTTTGAATGAAGTAACTTTCTCGCATTTATATCTCATATAGAACCCTCTAAGATTGATGAAGCCCTTTCGGATAATGATTGGGTGATAGCAATGCAAGAGGAGTTACATCAATTTGACAAATCATGTTTGGGATTTGGTACCTAGGCCCAAAGATCATCCGGTCATTGGCACCAAATGGGTATTCAAGAACAAACGTGATGAGTCTCGCAATCATTGTCCGCAACAAGGCAAGATTGGTTGCCAAAGGCTATAATCAAGAAGAAGGAATTGATTATGAAGAAACTTATGCTCCAAAGGCAAGATTGGAAGCCATAAGAGTACTTCTAGCCTTTGCATGTGTAAAAGGTTTTAAACTATATCAAATGGATGTGAAAAGTGCTTTTCGAATGGTTTTATACAAGAGGAAGTTTATGTAGAACAACCTCCCGGTTTTGAAAATGAACATTGTCCAGATCATGTGTATCGTCTCAAGAAGGCTCTATATGGTTCGAAACAAGCTCCTAGAGCTTGGTATGAGCGATTAAGCAAATTCCTTCTAGATCAAGGCTTTGTAAGAGGAAAAGGTACACAACTCTTTTCATAAAGAGTAATAAGCTAAATGAAATTTTAATGGTTCAAATATATGTGGATGATATTATATTTGGTGCTTCTAATGATGCTTTGTGTGAAGAGTTTTCAAAGACTATGCGGGGGAGAATTTGAGATGTCCATGATGGGAGAGCTCAACTACTTTTTCGACTGCAAATCAAGCAAAGAAAAGATGGGATATTTATTTCCCAAACCAAATATCTGAATGATTTGTGAAGAAATTTGGGATGGACCAAAGGCAATGGGTGCCGACACTCCTATGAGCTCAACCGCTTCACTCAGATGCTGATGAGGAGGGCAAAGATTTCAACATCACAAAGTATAGAGGAATGATTGGATCACTTCTCTATCTTACAAGTGAGTCGCCTCGACATCCACTCAAAGGTTGATGTGCAAGGTTCCAATCCGCCTCAAAAAGAGTCCCATGCCGAACAAGTAAAAAGGATATTCAGATATCTCTGACACAAAAGACTTTGGACCGTGGTTTCCCAAAGGTCAACCGGAACACTTGGTGGCATACTCGCATTCGGATCATGCCGGCTACAAGACGATAGAAAGAGCACAAGCGGCCAATGCGAATTCTTTCGCAACTCACTTGTCTCTCGTTCAGCAAGAAGCGCACATCTCGTGGCCGTGTCCTCTACCGAAGCTGAATATGTGGCTCGCCTCAAGTTGTTGTGCTCAAGTGCTATGGTTGAAGCAACAGCTTGTCGACTGGGAGTTCACTTGAAGGAAATTCCAATTTTGTGTGACAACACAAGCACAATAAGCTTGGCCAAGAATCCAGCTCAACACACTCGGACCAAGCATATTGACGCGAGGCATCATTTTATAAGGGATCACGTTCGTAAAAGAGATGTCAAAGTCATGTTCATCCCAACACATCTTCAACTTGCCGATATCTTCACAAAGCCATTAGCTAAGGAACCATTCAACTTCATAAGAAGAGAATTGGGAATGGTAAATCCCAATGAGCCGTAAGTTATCTTTCACCCAATGTTAGTTTAAGTTTTGATGATTGAATGTTACCGACTTAAGCATCGGAGTGTCTAGTAATGTCTTTTGCAGACATTTTACAAAATCGAAGTTTCGCGATAGGCGGAGAAAACTCGAGTTTTGATCCAAAACTCGAGTTTTGGTGAAGTATCTGGGAGAGAGAAAGAAACTTGATTTCAAGGAGCCGTAAACTCGAGTTTCCATCGTGCAGAGCAACTTAAAGTTTTGAGGAATGAAAACTCGAGTTTGGAAGGTAAAACTCAAGTTTTGATCGAAGAATTTCAAAAGTTCACATTACACTTTTGAAATCCGTGTAAGCCATTCTTCAAAACTCGAGTTTTGAATGTAAAACTCGAGTTTTAGTGTGGGGTACATATATACTTGATTTTCACTTATTCCTCATTACTTGCTTCAAAAAAACTCAAGTTTCACCCTAGGTTTCACTATTCTCTCTCGACTCATCCTCTTCATCTCCCTCAATACCTTCAATCCCTTCGACCAGCTCCCATCAAAACCCTAAATGGCGTCGCCTCCTTCCTCCAACCCCAAAGAAGGACCTAATCCCACTTCCTCTCCTTCAGAACGACCAGTGAGATTGAAGACTCGGTCCTCTCGTCTTAAATTTGGAGTCGACAAGAAAATTAAAGGGATTCCGCACGACATCTCTCCTAAGAAAGTCACCCACCACTAAGGGTGTTTCTATTGACGATAGGCCTCGAGCTTCGAACCAAGAGAAGACATGACTCTGAATCCTCCCCAAAAGAAAAGGGGAAATCAACGACAGCAGACCCTCCAGAATTTCCCAAACCTCCTAAGGCAAACGATCCAAGACGTTCGTTCTAAAAAAGGACAAGGGTCCCTGCGTTCGACCGCTCCCCGGCGCCGAACTCCCCGAGGTTAGCGGAAGACGCCATATCGTAAATCTACAATCATGATTCCGCCTCCAGCAGGGCTTCTCAACTGCTCCTACCCAGCATGAATCAAGAAGGGGCCGACTGTGTTTAAGGAATTCTTTCTTAACAAATCCTTTTGTCCCTTTGTCTCGGGATTTAGCTAAACCGAAGGATGACCACAATTTAGACCTCTCACCCGGCTCAAA